>VMRN01000004.1:703549-819745 GCA_010277015.1 Poeciliopsis turrubarensis | reverse complement strand
GGTATGAATCGTTTTTGAATGAATAAAGACATTTCCAGAAGTAATAAAATAAAAATAGATTTTAAAAAGAACCAAAAATAGTTTCATCCTGTCTATCGGTCTGAGATAACTTGAGTATAAGAAAAACTTTTAACAAAGGATAAATGTAAAGTTTCTTTCATGAAAAAACAAACAAACAAAAAAAAAAAACTGAATTTCCATGTGTATCTTGAAATTTGCATGCATAAGATGTTTTGTTTTATACAAGGCCAGGCACCATCCCTGCCTCTTGCCCGGGGCTCACATCAACTTAAATTCGGCCCTGGTGCCAGTTTGTTAGTTGTTTTCCAATTTAGGACTCATAATTGAACGAGTTTGGGGAATGTTGCCAATGGATCAGCTGTTGTTTTGAGATTCCAAAGACAGATCCAATCAGAGGAACATTCCTGGGATAAACCTGGAATAAATGTCGGAGCAGCTGCTGCCATGAGTTTCAACTTCATAATGGATCCCAGCTGCTCCGTCCAGTACACCTGCCACCGCCACATGGTTGGGGAGGGGAGGCTGGAGGGAGACAGACTGCCTAGAAATAACGAAACGGACCAGGTCATTTCACCTTGGCTTGGAAGTAAATCCCATGCTGGTAAGCTTCCTCGTTGTGCAGCGGCAGCCGCGAGTCCGCCACATCGTCCACCAGGTTGTACCTGTTCCTCACGGGCATCCCGGGAACCCTTTCCTCTTGCACAGTAAAATAACAATGATAAAATAAAATGAAATAAATCACTGAACAGAAGCTGAGCGGATCGATCCAGAAAACGCTACAACAAGCCGGGTGCGCACGGCTGCGCGAGGCACCGCTGCCCGGTGGGAACGCGCTCCATGGCCGCTGCCCGGGGCTCCAACCCGTCCCGACCTCAGGAAGGACAAGACTGCGCGGCTCTTTTCCTCACACACAAAAACAAAAGCAAAAAAAAAACAAAAAAACAAAAACACACACACACACACACACACAGGGTGTCCCCTGCACGTTCAACCTGCCAATAGGGCAAAAATAAATAAATAAATTTGAAAAAAGCAGGCAGTGTGCGTGCGTGCGTGTGTGCTTTCCCAGGGGAAATCCTCTCTCTCCTCAGGTAATGAATCCCGCTTTCCTCTGAGTCCTGTTTGCATTCCCGTCCAGTTGGTCGGGTTCAGCACTGCTCTGCAGACGATCAGAGAGCTTTCCCCCCCCACCCCCCTCCACCATCCCACCTCATCTCCCGCTCCTTCCCTCCCTCCGCAAAGCACAAAGCAACTCCCTCATTGGAGCGAAGTTCCCAGGCATGATGCAACCGGGAGCCGGGAGGACAGCCAGCAAACAAAGTGAGCCCTCCCCTCAGGAGATGGGAAAGAAAAAAGGATACAATCATTTCGATGATTTCACTGTGGGAGGGCAAATTCTCCACACATGAGAAGAAAATGAGTAAAATAAGTCCGGGGAGTTACAGAGCCTTGCACAATGCACCTCAGCTACAAACATAAATCAGATTTTTTATTTTTATTTTTATTTTTTTTTGAGACAGATCAATGTAAAGGGAACATTATATTCAACTTTGAGGCTTTAAAAAAAAAAAAAAAAAAAGAGATCTGTGTTGCTTTATCCACTTCCTTTACTCTGATACCCTTAAATCAAAGTACAAAAAAAACAGCCTGCAGACTAACTAACACAGCAGACAGGTCAAGGTTATAGTTGTGGAGGTTTAAACCATCATACATTTAGTAATCTGTTAAAAATGACAGGCTTAGAGGGGGAAATGCCTCAGTAAGAGGCCGGAAAAGAGCAGCAGTAATGAGAAAAACTACCCAGAGGCCAATGACCCCTCTGCAGGAGCTTTAGAGGTCAACAGCTCTATTGACACAGCAACTCTTGATGGGAAATGAAAACAAAAGGTATTTATGTGTCAGAGGCAACAGGAAAGTTATTAAAGCTAAGCAGTAAGACGTTCTTTTTGAAGTTTGGCAGAAGACAAATAACTGATCAAAGTTGAACTATTTTTGAGCACAACATCCCCACAGTGAAGCACGGCAGTGGCAGAATCATGCTGCGACAACGGCTCCCTTGACCGGAAGACGATGAAGCTGAATAGCGGGAAATCCTGGAAGAAAACCTACTGTGGGCTGAAAACAGAGAGCGCTGCAGAGGAATAGCTCAGATAGAATGGCCTAGTCAAAGTCCAGTGTTGGTTTTATTTTTTATTTTTATTTTATTTTAGATATGTGTTGTAATCTAGCCGCTACTGGTTTTCTTTCGTGTCTGGGTTCAGTGAGCTGGTTGCCATAAACGCAGGATCATAACGTGACGTCCAGCTCAATAAGTTGGCAGTTGAAAATTTAAGTGAGAATCATTTTCTGCACGCATACTGCCCTCATTTATTTATTGTTTTGTTTTTCCAATGAAGTATGCCTGTCTTCCCTCAATTAAAGCTATAAATAAAAACAAACAAACAAAAATAACTCTTTGTTTCCTCGTTCTCATAGCCTGAGATTTCTGATAAAACCATTACCATTCTCACAAACATCAAGGAGATTGTTTTAATCTTTTGCTACTTTTCCGAAGAGCCCCCAAATAGCCACTTGAAAAAGACTGGTACCAGTGTCACAAAATAATTTGTGAAATAACACGTAAGCTTAATTTTAAAGTGGAAGTGCTGTCTGGCACTTTCCTTTCTCACGGTAAAGTTGCGAAATGGTAGAAATGCCGTGTTGATATTTGCTCTGCTTTTACTGATGGGCTCTGTCATGTCGCATCCAAAGATCTGCAAAGATCTTGAAACACCAACATGATTATCTCCTCTTTGTGATTGCAAAAGAAAGAACTTTACTCTTTTAGCCTATGATCAAAGTTAGCTGACAGCGCCCTCTGTTGGTTTCAAAGTTGACTACAATCAAAATATAGTTTGTGTTTTTGAAAACCCTTTCACTCTGAAGGCCTGGTTTGAAGTAGATTTAGATCTGGGAAACAGAAGAAGTGTTCTGTTGATCAGTCATGTTAAGATCTGCTCATCATGGTAGTTTTAAAATCTGGCCAGCTTTGAAAAACTTTATATAAATCTGGATTGCCCACTTCAGTGGGTGGGAAATACAAAGATGTTGTAAGATTTTAACTTCCATAATTTAATTCCCTTTACTTACATACCGGCCTTTTTATCTGGGGCATAGAGATAAATTACCAGAGCGTAGCATGAGTTATCTTGATTTGTGACTACGTTACGACTCTGTGCAGCTGCCAGGAATAGCAAAGCGATACACACGAGTGTACAGAAGCGCAATGTGAAGAGTCTGGATTCTATTTTAAAGAGCAAACATTGTATTATCATTTGTAGAAAGATGATTCAGATGTTTTGTTTTTTAAAAAAATAATCCCAAAACATCTCAGTTATGTAATATGTCACTGAGTTTTATTCAGAGCAGATTTTATGGGTCTTGGAGCAAAACTTGAAGGGCTGTGCATCATCACCACCCCAAAAGTGTCTTTTTATGGAAAGAATACCCTTAATAATCTATGAGTTACAGTCATGAGGCCTAATTTATGTCATGTCACGTTACCAGAGTCAGGCTTTGTCCTTTCATGATACATTAGATTGCGCACTGAAATGATGCCGCTGCTCTTCTCTAACAGTGGGTCATACATCACTGCAATTACGGTAATGTCTTTTGAGGACTATTATGGTCAGGACAACCTATTAGTTGCGTAGGATAGAGGTTCTGGTAATGTGTTGTGGTCCTGATGTAACACCAGACCTAAAATTCATCTGATTACATTGATTCTCTTTAAAGTGGAGCAGATTATTAAAACAAAAAAAGAAAAAAAAAAAAGAAAATGTAAATAAAAGTGTAGTTTCTTCAAGAATGTAGAACATATCTTGGGTTTTGATGATAATTTCTAGCAGGGATGCATTGTTGTTTTAAGTCTTACACATGAGCTCAAAAGTTTCTTTTAAATTAATAAATACATTTGGAAGCTCTGTAGTGTGGCTATTCCCTATGGAAAAGCACATTTCACTAACAAAATTACTAACACTTTGACTGCATATGATTAAAGTTATTGTATAGTCTCTAGTTAGGAAGTCATCAGTAATATTGTCACTTTCTAGTAAAATGCTGTAACTTCGAAATAGCACCAAGTTTTCATATTACAACCACATTTTCACAAATTCAGACAGCAACGGATTTTATCAGGGTCACATAAAGAACTTTGTCCAGCAAAATCGCAAAAACATAATCTTAAGCACAAACCTTTTTGTTCAACCCTTTTACTAAATCCAGGGATGTCAAAAACTAGTTGGGTTCAGAAATCAGTCTGATAAATTTTAGCAATCAATCTTCCAAGGCTAAATCTGGTTTTGTGTGATTCCATTTTAAACCATAAAATCTTGGTGAAAAACTTCACGCAAAAAAACACAAAAACAAACAAAAACAAAAAACAGCACTGGTCGTAGCAAGTTTATTTCACCAAATTCAGAATCAGACTTCACATCACGACACACAATGACTGTACATGTACCTCTTACAGCTAAAATGGCATTAAACACCCGCCGGCAGCAGATGAATCAAACAGGCGAATTGCTTGAACTAAATAAAGACAATAAATCAAATGCGTGTGGACAAGGAGGATAATCAGTGATGTTCCTTAAAACATTCACCAACACCGGAGATTGCTGAAGTGTTTCAACCGGCTAAAGTGACAAGGTGGTTTCAAAGTCGTGCAGCTGGCGGCGTTTCTGTATGATACCTGAGAGCTGTCCCTGGTGGTCCATTAAATAAAACCTGATCAGAAAATGACAGAGTAGAGACTTTTAGACAGCAAAGGCTGTAAGAGACACATGCAAGCAGCATTCGTTTTTCTGGGGCAAGGCAATAAAAACAGTTAAATCGTACAATCTCCATCTCGCTTTAATATCGTGACGAAGGTAAACCATCACTCTGCCGAATGACACCAAAACAGTCCCTGAATAAAGACACTTCCCTCCATTAAACTGTTAATAATAACCTAATTCGTTTGAAGAAACAAAGGAAAAAAAACAACTTAAAATGTTTTACAAATGAGCACACGTCCCAGCTCCCTATAGGCTACACGGGCTGAGCTACACTAAATCAGCTTATCCAGGGATACAAAAAAAAATGAAAAGGACAAAAGGTCTAACACAAAAATAATAAAACCTCAGGTGTGGAAATCTTTGGATAAACCGGATACATTCAAACCCTTTTGCCTTTGTTCATAAATGCCCACAAGCCACAGTTCAGAAGTTTTTGTGTGCCATTTTATTATACCTTAACACGTCTTCCTATTATGAGCTCCAGGTTTGGCTGAAATAGGGTTAAAAACTCTGGAGATCAAGAGTCTAACATTTTTAACAAGAATTGATCAAAGCCCATAAAGTCAAAACTGTTCAAACAGCAAAGGGAATGCAAGATTTCTCGTTTGATCAAACAACAAATTCAAACAAAAGTTGTGACAAAAGACAGTGAAAAGGTTAAGGAAACACTTTAGGTTTTATGAACAAACAGTGATCTCCATATTTACTTTCACCCCTGATAAATATGCATTGAAAGCTTTAAAATAGATTTAGATTTTTGAAGAAGCATAACCTCACACTGGAAACTGTCCTGAAGTTCTCAAACACATTGAATCGACGTTTCTGAGTTCATCCACTGCCAATCCTCCAAATGTATGTTTGGTGGGAACATAAAATTGATTCAACAATTTTATGTTCCCATAAAATTGTTTTTTTTTTAAAAAACATTGCAATTATTCTTCTCACTGTAGATTTTGTCCAAATTTAGCAAAGAAACCCATTTGCCTGACTTGAACAATATGTTTTCATGGCCCCCCCCCCCATTTTGACATTTTTCTGAAGGAGACCATCGTGGTGCGGTAAAAAATTTTACTCACTTTTGGGCTTTTTAAACATCGTTTCCTTCACTATATCTGGTGTGATTGGGACGTTTATAATATCAGTTTTAAATAAAAACCGGCACAACAACAAAAACAAGGAATAATCTAAATGCAGACATCATCATAATTTATGAAATTGCACTGCTCTGCTGCTCTTCCATTTCAAATTCGCCCTTTTGTCACAGAAAGCATCAAACATTTAAACGTCCATGTAGTGGGGCAGACCTGTGGGTTCTTTTTGATACACGCAAACTTTACAACAGAAGCATGTCTGCATGTGTACAATTTTGTCATTATCCTTCAGACTTTATCATTATTCATATTATGTCCCCAGTAAGACTCAGTAGTTTCAAACAACATAATTTCATTTTCCCTAAAATGCAGCCACACATCTCTGTAGTTATGTGTGGCCTTTTCATGCAGGAGCAGAACATTTTAACCTCCAAGTCAGGTGGAGGTTTCATGTAAAAATATATATTTTACAGTCAAATTTGTTTGTTACTCTCTCTATCGGTCTTATTGTCATTATTAAATGATAAAAATGTCAAATCTTTTGCTGGTGAGCGTCCGCCTTGCACTGCATTGCTAATAAAAATGCCCAACTGCTTTTCTCTACATTGCCTGAATAAGCTGAGCTGAATTATGTTTCTATCACAATCACCTCATGTGTAATTTACTGCGAGGCTTTGGGGGAAAACAGTTTTTGTAAAATAAATGTTGGCTTAAAAACAAACAAAAAAAAAAAAAACAAAAAAAAATCTAAAGGAAGAATTTAAAGCATAACCTCAAAAGCGTTGAGCCATGGTGACAAAATTCTATCTTTTAGATTAGAGGTAAATAAATAAATTCAACATTTGTTGACAGTATTGGTTCAGAAATGCACCAAACACCAAAGCAGTTAAATAAACAACTATGTAGTGTTGGAAAGAACAGCCTGACAAAAGGTAGGATGAATGTGGAGGTCCAAGTATAAAAACTGCAAAACAAGACAAGGCGAGGAGGAGAATCAGATGCCTCACTCCGGAGCTCCATTTGCTGTCCCTGCCGACCGCTCTTCGTCTCCCTGCTTCTGGTGCTGTAGTCTGGCGTAAGTCACAGCGTCTCCCCTAAGATGGCAGGGAAAAACAAAGAAGGAGAAGGAAACAAAAGAGGAAACGGGATGCGAAGGAAGGGTGGCAATGAAAATAAGTGGAGATAAAGAAAAAGCAAGTGTACGAGAATCAGAATTAGAAGGGATTAGTACAAAACTCACTCAGTTTAAACCTATTTGCATCAATAACAGGGAAGGTCATTAGGGTGGCATCTTGTTAACTGATTAAAATGTTGTGAACTGCATTTAATGTGAGAATCTGTTATAATGTGAGTCGTTGGGAAATAAAAAAAAGACATGTTTAAATACAAAGGTGCAATGTGTTGCATGCTTTTAACCTATAGAAGCCATCTCACTTTTTGCCTAAAGACGCAAGGCCATAAAGAACTCCTGTGGCAAAGGCGATGGCGTTTCCAAACAGCGTTGTAATGGAGAAGCTCAGGAACACGGGAAACAAGGCCATCCTGAGGAGAAGCGACCAAAAAGGACATTAAACAAAAGACAAAAGTTCAGAACATGCAGAATTGTTGAAAAACAGCACTTTCGTACATAAGTATTTATGCTTAAAAGTCCAGATTTCTCGGATGCCAGCCGTTTTGACAATGGACGCTTGTTCTTACCCACAGTAGAAGAGGGCTTTCTGCCAGGGCTTGAGTTTGTCTGCACGGGCTGCGATTGCATTTGCAAACTCTATGAACTGGCAGCAGAATGGGACTTCACAAAGGAACAGCACAAAGGCATTCAACCTTGAGACGAGAGGGCGGGGCCACAAGCACAGCAGAACAGGGAATTATTGGGAGCAGCGTGTCAATCTCAGACAAAGAAACACAAATCAACGAGAAGAGAAAATAACAAATAAGCTGTCCAAAAAAAATGTCTTTAATGAATATGCCTCGCAAAACAGAAAGTGTGAACAAACTTACAAGTGGCTCTGTTAGGGTGTGTTTGTTGGAAGGCTTTTCAGACAGACATGCTTTCCCGTTTTGTTGTGGTCTTAATGCTTAATATTTGATGTACTTTTCTAAATGTGAGCCCTGAAATTAAAGGTTCAACTCTCAATACACATGAGATTGTACAATAAAACATTCTATTCCATCTACGCTTCTCAATTTTTATGTTTTGACAATGAATTCCAGTTAGATTTAGGTCTGGACTTTGACTAGGCCACCCTAACATATAGAACATACTTTCATCTAAAGCAGTGGTTCTCGATCCTAGTCGTCAGGGCCCACTGTCCTTCATGTTTCTGATGTGCATCTGTTCCTGCAAAAGTGGTTTAAGTAATTACACTACCTCCTGCAGAAGCAAGTTAATCAGCTATTTTTTTGTAAATCAGGTGTGCCCTCACCTAATATAAGCAGTGGATCAACCAGCACTGATTAAAAGATTCCACTGAATCTCTGGCTGTAGATTTATTGACGTTGTCCTGCTGGAAGGGGACCTTTCACCCCAGTCTGTAACAGTTTTGAGTATTGGCCATGTTTGCTAGCAATGCTCAGAATGAGTAAATATGTGCATGAAACATCTTTATTATAAAATTTAACCTGCTCTGTATTATTTGGTTGGGTTAATGTTTAGAAAAAAAAAAAAAAAAAAAAAAAAAAAAACAGTGTGATTTTTATTTTGTCCTCAGCAAAACAAAATAGAAAAAAACAAAAAACAAAATCACATTCAGGTGAAAATTTTCAAATACAACTTGAGAAACTTACACCATCCACACTCCAGCAGCGATGTTTAAAGGGTTCACGGTGACGCAGTTCCACACTCCTGAGACAGCGCAGGCTGCATGCGGAGGAGACAAAACAAGACGGCTGGGTTTTTTTTTTGTGGCAAAAAAAAATGGCGGGTCACGGGATCAGACACAACACATTACGGCGTTTTACTGTACAGACATTGATCTGCACAGTAAACTCCTCAGAGGAGAGGGGAGCGCTAAACGAGGCTATGAAAGAAATCGACGTCAGCCACTTTTGAGTTTAATAAAAACATGACAAGTGCTGCAGACAGCAAGATGTCTCTTGAAATCACATTTACACTCCAAACACACCTGGAACACACCGACATACATCATATGGGAACATTTCATCACAACTTTCTCTTCAAATAACTATGACGATAAAAAAAAATAATAATAATAATTACAACTGTTTTCAAAAATTAGAACGACTAATTTTTACTAACAGCTTTTTAAGCTTTTCTTATTCTTAGCTTTAATAGCAGGGTGCAGGACCGGTTAATCTAAACAAAATCTGACAAACACAACATACATAAACATCAGAAATGAATACGTGTTATGATATAAGCTGATTGGAAGCAATTATGTAAAAAAAAAAAAAAGCTCTGAGATAAGTGAAACGCAAATGTTGTGCACATATGTTCTAGGAAAGTTGTGAAAAAACTCTGAAACATGATCAGAGTGGAATTAGAGGGAGAGGGTGAGAACTGGCATAATCTCACATTGCAGAGGCGTGAGAGATACAGCAAATAAGAGCAGAAAAAGAGATAATGAGATCGTGTAATAAACTCCTCTGACATTCAATTACTGCACTGCAAAAATGATAGAAGAGAAACTTCCAAATAAGGATAAGGCTTGAGATCAATTACGATTCAACAGTTTGAAGGAAAAAGTCACTGCAAACCAAGAAATATGAATATTCTAGTATAGTGGTCATAATGGTCATAAATGCTGCCATTGATATGTTTTTTTTCAACTGGAATTAAGCAATCCAAACCCATATCACTGAATATAACAATTCAGTGATATAACAAAATGTTAAGTGATTTGAACTGAATTTGGACCAAATTGGAATCTATACATATATGGATCTGGAATGGACGCGTTTGCCTTGAGGTGACGTTTGTTGTGAACTGGCAGAATATAAAACAACTTGAATTAAATGTAATTGAAGATTTTCACCCTATTAAAAACAAACATTATGTACATCTTGATATTGAGGACATTTTAATTTACTTGAAAAAGAAATGAGGCCACCTGCCCCCTCTATCTTTTGTATTTTCACCATCCACTTTATTTGAAAAGAACTGCTTTCAGCACCAAACCTCAGAGTCTCAAACACTGGCAAAAAACAAAAACAAAACAGCAGCGCAGCAGACCATTGCTCCCTTCCACTGTCCATCCTTCTTAATAATACAGGAGTCATTGAATATGCAGTGGTTCATTTGATCCAGGGACTGTGACTCTGGTGTCACTGGGGAGGAGAGAGGGAGGGGACGGAGGGCTGCAGTGCTGCTGGAAAACTGCAAAGGCAGCACCAAATCGGTCTCATGCCGAGATGGATTGTGCTTTTCCTGGAGGGAATATTCAGCTAATTAGATTTTGTGTCACTCTTCTTCAAGAGTATTAAGCCTGGGATGAAGGGGGAAAGCAAACAAAACAGGCGGCGCCCTGCTGCAGTGAGGGGACAATGAACAAGCAGCAGGGACAAAAGACCCTGTCCCAACACAGCCAGGAGTAAATACACAACACAAATTAAATATACCAATCATAAGGACAAGAACAGATTTATTGCAGTCTGGCAAATAATAAAACTATACGTAAAATGTATAAACTTGAAGACAGTAGAAGAACACTGACAGCTACTTACATATTCCTCCCAAAACCCCTGCGATTTTGCAGAGCCATCTGTACCACCAGGTCATGCCATCATCCTCCGGAGCGGCTTTGCTGGGCGCTGCTGTCTCTTCAGAGCTCATTGTGTTTCTGTTTTGTTTTTTTTGTTTTTTCTGCTACGGTTTTCAAACACCTTCAGGCAGATTTCACAGCCTGAAACCACCCGATAATATCCAAGTTAAGTTCGCTCCAGCCAACAAAACCAGCTGCCGACTAGCCTAACACGCCACTACGCGCCAGGTCGGTGAAACCAGATACAATTCCAACTTTCTGATCTTTATATAAATATAGATATTTTCCTGTTTGTGTGCTGGTGTCGACTGCCTTCGCCCACGGTTCTCTGTCCCCGTCACTCCGAGCCAGCTAAGCCTGGGCTAGCTGATGGTCACAAGCAGTAGCATCGCCACCAGCAGCCGCTAGGAGCGGATGTCACCGACGCGTGTGTCCTGGAACTTCCAAGCCGCCTTGTAAATTACTAACAGGTCCAATGCAAACACCTTATTACATCGGATAAGAGTCAATTTAACGGGTTTGGATTAAATAAAAGCAGCTTCGTCTTGTTGCTCGCGGTGGGAGCTCTGCCAGCGTCAGCTGTGCGTGGTGGGAGGGGCTTAAACTGCGTCATCCTTTGTTTACAGTCAGCAGAGCTATCTGTATGTTTAGCTTAAATAGGTTTATGCTTCATTAATGTATTCAAACCACAAAGGTAGGGGTAGACATAGAGAAATGTTAGCGCGGTCAAAAAGTATTATTGAAATTAATTTCAAAGACTGATATACTTCAAGCCCATATCTGTTTATTTCCAAGAGTAGGCTTGAAACTGAAGAAACCCCAAAATGCAACACTCAAAAAACTTGAATAGTAAATTACGCCATTCAAAAAAAAAACATTCAACACAGAAATGTTAAAACATAAGTAGTTGCTCAAAGAGCGCTCCATTCAAGCGGCACAATGGAAAGTTCAGTGGAAGGAAAACATGATAGTAAAAGGTACACAAGCAACAGGGATTGGAGAGATCCATGTCATTTTCTGGTGTTGGTTCACTGTGTTTCATCAAGTTCTGCTGACACACTTTCTGAGGTCAGAGTTGGATTTGTAAAATGTCAAATATAGAAATGTGTGTATTTGAAAAGATTATTTTCAATTGCACTATTAGCCTTTAGTTTAAAAAATAACCTTTAAAAATATGTACATTTCTATATTTTGACATTATGTTGTACTGGGGGCAAAAAGCAGTTCTGATGCAATATCCCTTTGGAGGATTGGATTGTCTGGAGATTTTAGAACAACTCTGACCTCCATAAAGCCAGAAAGAGTGTCAGTGTCACCCCAAATTGTTGTTTTAAACAATCTTTGTTTTGTTTGTAGTGCAAGTTTTTGGATATGGATGATTGCAATTACTACAATTACAAAAACATCAGTGACGCTTTAGATTTATTCAGAAAAAAAAATCTTAGGCTTCTGAAAATAGCAGAGGTGTTGTAGTCATTCTGGGGAGCATCAACAACTTTATCAGCTCTATGATTTAAATCAGTTCAGAGTGAGAGACTTCTGGCACGTGTCCAGGCTGAAGATATTTATTGGTAATATTTTGCAATCTTATCAGTTTAATCCTCTGCATATGATTTTACACTCAGCATACAATGACACCAAAGAAATTCTTAATTTCTTAATTTTGTTCATTTCAAACCTATTTTATTGTTAAATATTTGCTCACTTTTAATCACTCATTCATACATCTATACCGAATATACAAAAAAACAACCCTCCCAAATCGCTCAATGTTAACACAGGATTCTTGGAATAATAATACAAATACGGTTATTCTTTGTCTTCTTACAGACGTTTCAGCAAGTAGAGACATGGAGCCAAATGTTTGTCATCTCATAAATGGATAATCAAAGGTAATAGGGATGTGCAATGTATCTTCAGATTATTGATCTGACTCCAGGAAGTATGATAGTTTTGATTTAAACGCTGTCCTTTTCTTAAAGGCACACAAGGGCTTCAAATAACCATAGTTATTCTACTTTTTGTTGATAATAAGATCATGTCTGACCTGGGAACAAAGACAGACATGATCTTGATCCTAAGATCATGGGAACTTCACAAGATTTGTATTGGTAAATTTTGAAAAAACTCTTCAATGTTGAAAATAAAATAATAATAGTAATGAAAAAAGTACTGCTTCAGTCTTATTTTTCAAATTTAACATTTTTCTGTCTGTGTGTGGTAAACAGCACTGGCTTTCATAATTGTGCTGGTAACAGAGCCCATATTAATAGGATGTAATAACATCCCAGAAATTTCACATTATAGTTCATCTCCATTGAGAGAGTTGATTTTAGGTGTTCATCTCTGGCTTCACTCTGACAACAGATTGGACTGCAGAGACCTCAGAGTTCTTCGGCTGGTCCTCCTCTTCACCTCCGTCACAATCGGTTTCCTCTTCCCTGTCGGGACATGGCACAGCATGTCGTCGAGTGTCTCCTGGGTCACCTGACCGGCCTGTTGGAGCTGAGTCACCACCTGCTCCGCTTTCATCTTGAAAGGGCTGCCTTCACTCCTCAAAAGGAGCAAATCGACCTGAAAACCAGCCAATAGGAAAAACATTTTTTTTAAGATAAAGTCTGCATGCCTTAGGACCTTTTTCCATCTTGTCACATTAGCACCTGTCATATGTCAAATCTGATACTGTTTGTAATCACTTACCACTTCCTTGGAAAACTCTGGCTTTTTCACAAGAAATGACAAACTGGGTGACATCGCTGCCGACAGCACAGAAACAGCCTCTAAAACATCTCCTGACATGGTAAGTATCAAAACCTATCACATAAAAAACGCATATCAATATGTATACTTGACCAAAAACCGCCAATAAATATAAATGGAATAACAGGCTGCACACTTACGTTAAAGTTTTGGCACAATTTGGAGTCAGTGCTCATAATTTGTGAATACAAAGAGTGTGCCTTTTCTAGGTCATTCTGACACAAAAACAGAAGAAAATAGGGGTTATTTTTTTGTAACAATTTGCACATTTTTCTGCAACATCATTAAAAGAGCACAGATTCAACTCACCTGTCTGAGTGCTAATGCTACAGCAAAGCAATATGCATGGCGAGTGATGACATGGCCTCTGCTCCGTTCTTCTTCTATTAGTGACAAACTGGTTTTGTAGAATTCTGCTGTGTTCTGAGCAACAAATGACAAAAAGATCAAACTCTAGACAGAGAAAAACTTGGGATGGTAAAGTGCTAAAGCATGGTTAAAAAAAAACCAAAAGCAGTAATACTCCATTGACTTTTTCACATTTTGTGATCTTAAACAGTAGCTTTAAATTATTTTAATTAAATTTAAGGTCATAGATAAACACAAAGTAATACATTATTGAAACATGTACTCAACTAATTATTAATTAATCAATATTAACTAATTATTTATTATTTGTTTCCTCAGAAAAGCTGTACAGTCTAAAATGAATTCTACTTACTATTAATGTAATTTTATTTTGGGGCAACTGAGGCTAAAGGGGGGTCAATAAAATGCATGTCACACATTTCCAGTATTGTATTGTCACTCCTCTTCACAATTGTAGATTATTAAATTCATTCTTTTGCACAGCTCGATCCCATAAAATCCCAGTAGAGCACAAATTGTGGCATTGATGAGACAAAATGTGAAAAAGTTTAAGGGGTGTGAATAGGGGTAGGTACTGTAATTTAATAATTACCAGTTTATAGCAGGTAGCAATCACGAGTGTGAGTGTGTCTTTGTTGAATGCTACCCCTTGGCTCCTCATTGTTCTAAAAACGTCCATAGCGCCTAGAACAACAAACGCTTTTTAGAATATTCCCTTCATGTCATGATACATGTAGGCTGACCTGTTCCTTACTTTCATATGAGCCTTTAACAAACAACATGTTGATGGCGATGTTAAAAGAGGTTGAATCAATAAAAAAGCCTTTCATATTCTGTCAAGAGTAGAAAAAAAATACATTATTTGTACACGTTGTTTTTATTTTGTATTGTAATTTAATAGAATTATTTATCATTGTTTTGACTCGTTACCTTATCAGTTAAAGTTGCAGCAGCCATTTCCTCCAAGCCAAGTTCATAGCAAAGCCTCATGAAAAGTGGGCCAAACTTGAAGTCTCCATACAAAAGGTTCTGGTTCTCTGCATGATACCTTTTCACAAATGGGATTTTTAGTTTTCTAGAAATAGTGAAGGCTTCAGTCTAGCTTGTGTGTAGGACAGAGTAGCACTTACCTATAGATGGCTTCTTGGACTACTAGCATATCATCTGGCGTTTGACACAGGTGGAGAAGCAACTTCAGCTCATCTCGCAGAATCAACTTATTTTTTTGCATCTTCTTTCTGAACAGCTCAATATAATTGCCTGTGTAGGTGTATTGACAATTTTAATTTAAGCAGATTTCACATTATAATTGAGGCTGAGCATCAAACAGTTTCTCACCATCTGATCCAGTAACAAGGTGAGCCACAGCTAACTTTCTTTGCTGGAAATCTTGCAGTTTGATAACATCTTCTGACAACAAATGCCTCTTAGCTGTGGATAGAAACGAACTCAGGTAAAACTAAGTGGGAGGATTTTTTTTTAGTAGTAGCATTTTCAGATTAAATGAAGGTTGCAAAACCTGCCTGAATTTACAAGCGAAAGATCAACAGTTTTTTTATTAGTAAAATTAGCAGAAAAATCAACAACTGCTATAAGTAATGCAGAATATTGTGTGTATTATTAGATGATATTAATTAGCAAATATTACCGAAGAAAAAGCAAACATATTGTATAAGATGATTGTCACTCATTTGGTGAAAAATGTAAAAAAAAAAAAAAAAAAAAAAAAAAAAAAATCTGCTTAAATAAAAAAAACAGGTTTAAAGATGCTAAAAATTCCAAGTGAGGTTCCTCAAGGTTTAGTGCTGGGACTCATGTTGTTTCTTCTGTATCAGCAATCATACTTGAAAAGTTTATAAACTATCATTTGTGGTGCTCACAGATGAAACTGAATTATTATGCTTTTTCCACTTCTGTTTTGGGGGAAGAGCTCAATAATATTAATAAGTTAACTTTAAATGTGTATTAATGTAATGGTTTTAAATGGAAATGGTATCTTCATTTAAAATGAAACCATACCCTTTGAACTTTGTGGAGGTTCAAAGGGCCTCCACAAAGTTGTGATGTTTGGCAATGCAACGCTGCTTAACATAGTCAGAGGAGTACATCTATGGAACACGTTCAGTAATTAAATTAACAAATGTAAAAGATTTCAATATATATATAGGAATGTTTTAAATTTCAGGCCACTTTGAATTGACAGCTAACACATTTTACAATCACAATCATTCGCCTTTAAAAGCAACTCAGGCCTTTAAGACTTTTTTTTAAAACGCTAGCATTTCTGAGTAGGTTCGTTTACTGTGAATTAACATTTGCTGTGCTCATTTCATGGTATAGAAATTGTAGTGCTTGCTTTACCCTGTCCTGTAAGTGTCTACAATCATGTGTGCCGTGAAACAGGACAGTCGCTGTCAGTTTTCCTTTGGTTTCTCTTACCTCCAATGCGGTCCTGAATCCAGCTTGGCCGTAAAACTCCACAGAAAAGCCCCTTCCAGGGTTTAGAAAGTAACGACCGACAACATTGAGCAGCCAGTGTCCCCAGCAGCGCCATGACACTCGCGGACCGAACCGTTGACATGGAAACAGAAAGGGTGGTACGTGGCGTCGTCTTCGAGGTCTTATCAGTGAGTTTACTTCCGCTCTCAAAATTATTCATAAACCTCGTAAAATAATTTAGAGATTTAATTAATCTGAAATACATTTTGAACAGGTAGCACCACGGTTGTTTGACATATTCTGCTTTGCAGATACATTTTGGTATCTTCCAACATGGCGCCACACTCTGTGATCTTAATTTATGTAGTTCTCAAACTTTACCTGTAGATGGCGCTGTGATACCATTTTTGGTCATTTCAAAAAAGCCTTACAATCTGCACACTGAACATCTGTATATAATAATAATAATAATAATAATAATAATAATAATAATAATAATAATGTAAATAGCCATATTTTTCCTTCTTATTTAAATTGTCCAGATCCACAAAAGCCACATACCCATTTAAAACGATACTTAGAAGTTTCATTGTTTATTTTATTATTAAACTTACATTTGAGAGTTTTAGAAAAGAAGATGTAAAATAAAAAAACAAAAACAACAGCAACAACAAAAAAACAGCAACAACAAAAAAACCGAAACAGCAAATGAATCAAACCTATACGAAAAGAGTATGAATACATTTCAATGCATTTAAGGAAAATTACAGAAAAATAAACATATTATATTCAAATGACTAAAGAAAAAAAAAAACGTGTTACTTTTTATTTCTTGCACTATCAGTGTTATTCTGTTGTGGGATTTCAAAGC
This sequence comes from Poeciliopsis turrubarensis, assembly GCA_010277015.1. Lineage (NCBI taxonomy): Eukaryota > Metazoa > Chordata > Actinopteri > Cyprinodontiformes > Poeciliidae > Poeciliopsis > Poeciliopsis turrubarensis. The sequence continues at coordinate 802,659 of VMRN01000004.1, read as the reverse complement.
AACGAACAAAGAAAAACTACACTTTTTTTTAATAAAATGATCTTTATGTTTAAAAACATTGATCTATCACTTATAAATTCTAGTCACTTTCAAGAGCTACCCTAAAATATTAATGACATTATATATTATTGCAATTGAAAAGAAAAACTTCAGGCCATGTATGGTACTTTATAGGCTACCTAATGATTATGATTTAATACTTTTTGTAGCTTATTATTGTATCATAATAGGCTTGCCTTTTATAGAAACTAGACTTAATGATTTAAAAACTATGAAATAGGAAGGTTCACTGTAAATTTTGAGCTTTGAGATAAAATAGTGGAATATAATCTGATACAAATAATCGCGTCAATCTGGTCTAGATCTACTGATTCTTCATTACAGGAGGCTGCAGGAAGCAACACTTCCTGCCTTTTTAGGTTTGTGCCCCCGCTGACCTGACAGGGTTACGTAACGGAAAAGGAGCGTCCTTAAAAGGTTTCTGCTGTATTTTCCTTGTAACGGCTTGACATCATCATACATTTAAAATGAAACCATTCCATAAAACAAGTTGCAGTCTTGCTGTTTATTGGCGCATAATTTCAGTATATACGTCTCAAAACTAAAATGTATCGGACATGTTCCCTGCAGGTATGCTGAAATCAAGCTAAATGAATAATACATAGATTTTTTTTTAATGCTTTCTGTAAGTTCTGTACAGGCAGAGGAAAGGCTTTGGTGGAATTACTATCAAATTTGATGGCATTTTGAAAACGCATACTGGTAAGTTTTGAAAAATGAACTCTCCACATTGGATGCTTCCACAATAAACTCCTATGATAAACAACAATGCAGAGAGAAAGAACTGGGAGGTTCCCCACTGTTGCCCTAGCAACATGATCTCAGCCCACCCAGCTGATATAGCTCAGCCAATAAGATACAGGTCCCTTGGATAATTTATGGCACCCTGGAAGGTGTATGAGTCTCTTTCTCTCCCAATTTATCCCTCTGCATAAATATAATCTCATACTAATTGCTCATCTGTTCCTAGAGGCAAATAATTCAAAAGAGAAATATCATAATTTATGTGGATATTGCAACACCTAGTGTCTGATTTGACCAGACAAGCAGCCAGGTTGAGCTGAGGGACCGCAATTTTTAGATCTTCTTTGATTTATCCTTACATGCACTTCTCTTTGGTTTTGGAAAGCGCCTCGGGTGTCCCGTCATCATTAATAAACGTCCCCAACGGTTTTGCACCAACCTGAAAACAGCTGGAGCTGACTGTACCACTGCCGTTGAAAGAAAAAGACAAAGCCTCCGTCTGTAGAAAAACGGAAGATCTGGGTTTGTTGCCAGATGGTTTTGAGATTCACGTTGATAATAAATGCCTGCTGGTGGACGCTTTATCTAGAGAAAGTCTGGGATGTTGTCTCATTCGTATAATTCTTTTCAATAATATTACAGTACGTGAAAGGAAATAGAAAACATGTTCACTTAAAGCCTCTGTCAAAATAACCAGAAGATTGTAATTTAGCTTTCTAAATTTGCTGTAATTCTTATAAAACAAAAGAAATAGAATTACAGCTGGAATTACAGCTTACTAGTATTCTTTTTCAAAATGCCATCAAATTTGATTCTCATTACGATTTGCACAACTGTTATTTTTGCTTTTTATATCTAAATCAAAATGTATGTCAGCTTAAAGCACACAGGAGCTATTCAAGACATCTCAAATTTATTAAAGCTTTATTACTTAATTTTGTTCTGAGCTTTGGGGAATTTGTCTTAGCTGTCACCAGTGAAGAGGTGGGCTACTGCCTTTGCAGATTGCCTGTCTATCACAGGACCAGAGCAGTCATGCATGCGATAAACAACCTGACTTTAAGATCAAACTAAAACTGCCAATTAACCTGACATGCACACTTGCAGCTTCATGACGAAGCTTAAGTAACAAGAAAATAGCCATGGGCTTGTCATGAGATTGTTATGGTCTGATAACCTTGACAAAAAAAAAAAATGCCATTTTCAAGATATGTAATGTAACATGTGGACTTATATTCAACAGTGGCATTTTGAATAGACAGTACACGTACAGCTATTTTTTTTAAAAAAAATTTTAAATTAATAAATAAACGAAGGGGGAAACTTGCACATAGAGATTTTAAATATTTATATTTTCTACAGTACAAGCAGGACTCAGAAGACATTTTTAGCTCATCTGTCAGCAGTAGTTAGCTGAGAAAATTTAGAAGGAAATGGACATTTTGTCCTTTTTGCCAGATATAAAATAAAACTTCATCTCCTGATGTTAACTGTAAAATATTTCAACATTAGAAATGTTGAAGGATATTTAGAGCTATCTGTTCAAATCTGTCTCCTAATTATTCCCATTCTTTTCAGTAAAATTAATAAACTCATATCCTTGCAGTTTTTCTCAAATCAATTCCAATTTCTTCTTTTTCTTTCTCATTTGTCTTAGAGAACATTTAGGAAAAATAAATAATAATTACATTGCTTTCAGTTAAATCACCAGTCACACAATGATTCGGATTCCAAATAATCCGTATGTAAAAGATGACCAAAAGAATGTTCAAAAATCATATTTTTTTATACTTACCTGAGAATGAGAATGACTTGACACAAAGTGACACTTGTCTTATCTTAGGCCACTATGGTTGGATGATAACAACAATAATCATCTAAATTCTGACCAGGAATGAAGTTCAATTAATAATAACATTACACTAACTGTATCCTGTAAAAGTAGTAATATCAATGCCAAAGAGTTCAAATTCTACCTTTTCCACCAGTAAAACAAACCCCGTGACTCTAGTTCATGCTACATCTCACAGTGGGAACATTGATCCATCTCTGTAGGACTGTATGGCCTTCATAACTCAATTTATCAGGAACACTGGAAGAAAAGCTTTTCCCTGGGACTACAGTGTCATGTAAAGTCAGTCATCGCTGGCCTCATGTCATTAACCTGTCGGTTCTCTGACATTATACTATTACCAGCCATATAACTCAATTTAAATAGAATAGGAGGAAATGGTCTATAAATCACATTTTAATCACACAGCTGCTATAAATACAGACAAATAGGAGAGAGATTGATAAGGCAGACTGGCATGAACACATTAGGATGCATGGAACTGGGGAATAGCTCGGAATTTCGTGTCAGATGAAAATTGCTTTAGTCAGTCCAACGTCTCGCAATATTCTTGAACAAGCATTCAGACATTTTCCGTTTTTCCATGACACCTACACGCTGTTCTTGACCCCATCAGCTGGACAAGATGCTGTCATAAATGTGACATGAATAATAAGTACTGAACATGTCAAGTTTTTTTTTTTTTGGCTCAGAAAATATTTTTTCCCTGAAATTGAAAAGTTGAAATCTGCCACCAATCAGTGCAAATCAACATCAGCTGGTCAATTGATTATATAAAAAGTTGTGGCATTACCAAGGCATGTTGGGTAATACCTAAAAGCTTTTTTGAGATCTTTGTAACCGTTTTGTTGTAAAATGTTCAAATGGTACTGGTTGCATTTCTAAACTTGAGACGCATCCCCAAAGATGAAAGAACACCATTTTAACATAAACCAGACATGGTCAGGATGATGTTGCACATTTACTAATTTTCTCCACTTTCTTTGTGTTATTTGTAAAAAGAAAAAAAAAAAACTGGCTTTAAACATTGAAAAAAAACCCTCAAGAAGACAAATCTTTATTCTTTCACAACAGATTTTATTGTGGCTGTCCTTTAATTTGTGGTTACTCTTACATAAGATTTGCCATAACAGGTACTGTAGAGGACAGATAGCACACAAACATCTGAAAGCACTAAGGAAACTAATTGCTATAGGTTACATATGAGTGTGGGGAAAAGGCAGAAGGGGATGCCAGAATCACAAGACAAACATATCACACAGCTGCAGACAAACATTTTTAAACTTCTTCCGAGAGAAAGACGTGATGGGAGAAAAGGCAGATAAAGATTCAGAGAGAGAGAGAGAGAGAACTAGAGGAAGTGTAGGGAAGGAACCAGAGAACAGAGAAGAGAAATGTCAGTTCAGTTTGACAGTACGTTTGTGGTGATGTGGTGGTTTTGAGGTTCCCCTGCGGGAAAACCAGTCTGTGGTGGTATCATGAAAAGCTGACGTCATTGAAGAAATACCCAATGAGATTTCATTGGATAGCCCAAAATACCAGAGCATGTAATCAGTATGTGGTTGCTTAAATGTTCCTCCATATGCTGGCCTGTCAGAGATGATTAGTGGCCAGAGTTACTGTAAGTTTGATGTGAGTCATGTTTGTTTTTTAAAGTGTCTAGTGTTTGGTTTTACATACTTTTGTCAAAAAACACACAAGCCATTCACTCTCACTTCTGTGTGCTGCCTCCCTCGTGACCGAGATTCTTCGAGAAGTTGGTTTGTCGTCGTTCTCACCCACGTTTTTTTTGGCTGAGAATGAAAATGTATGACACATTGTGCCCTAAGTCATGTTTTCTGTTACTACAGTGCCAGTGGCTTTTGTTGGAATTTGTGTGGAGTACGTATGTCACTGAAAACTTGCAAAAATTGCTGATTGGGTGCTTTTTTTTCCCCTTTTCAAAATTAGTCTTTTGTTCTCTCATTGTAATTTCTTGTAGCTCTTAAAAGCAAGTGTGAGCAAAAACCTCATTAAAAGTAAGAAAAGTTCCAGTATAGCATAACTCATGCATGCCTCCCAACCACTCTATTGGCCACAAAGCTATTTATAATCATAGTACAATTTAGAAAAACAAGACATTGTAAGGATTATGAAAATATCCTGCTTTGCCAGCTTTACAATGGGAAAAGGCTTTAAAGCTCACTGATTACATAAAAAAACACTTCTAAGAAATAAGATAAGGTTCCCTTTTTCTTGAATTAGCATAAAATCTGTAAGTAAAACAGATATTCCAAAATTAACGGCGTTCTTCTACATTTCTTTTACAGACAATGAAGTCTATAAAATGATTTTGCACACACTAGAGTTTTCTGAACCCATTGAATGTTGTAAAAATTAAATAATCATAAACACAGGTTTTAATTCAGTGTTATAGCTCATTGCAAAACATATTAGTGGCATAGTTAAATAAATAATAAAATTCAACTAACTTAAAAATTAAAGGAAAAAAAATATTCTATTGGTAGCAGCAGTCCTTATATTAATGATCATTAAACTCAAGCATCCCAGTCTATTATCATCATCATTTCTCACTCAAGCTATTACCATTTAGTGTTTATTGAGTCTTCAGAGTTGTTCATCCAATCAGGTCTTCTACATTCACTTTGACTCTCTAAGGCAGTTACAGAAAGACTTTTTCCTCTCATTTGGTGAGGGAGGAAACCACACCAAATGTGGTTTCCTCCCTCACCGAATGGAGCTTGTTAGAGTTAGAGCTTGGCAAAAAGCTCTAACTAAATATTACAGAGGTTTATGATAATACAACAGAATCAATAAATATTGACTAGAAGACTGAGAGGCAAAAATGAAAAAAAGTACCATCATTATGTGACTATATTAAAACCGGCAGGTCTGGACATTCAGGGGGTGCTGCTGGTTTATTTGGGTTTTCATCTCTTTGCTGTTTGATCCTATTATTAGGATCAAGCTGAAACATGAAGGCCCTAATCTTCTTCTTTTGGTAACATTAGTTAACGGTCATTACAGGTTTTCATTTCATTCAGTGGTTTTGTGTCAGTTCAAGCTTAGTGCTACATGAGTTTGGTTTTCTATGAAGACAACACTCCTTTCTGGTGTTTACAATAAGGCTACAGCTCTATCTTACAAGCTGGGAAGGACTCATCTTGCATGACAACTGTGCTGCTGCTGGCCAGAACCATGATGTTCAGTTCCTGCTGCTTGTCGTGGGTCTCCTGGTACCACTCCCTCATCACATCTGTGTCATGGGTTGGAATTAGCGTGACCTTGAGGAAGCAAAGGGAAATTATTTGATGAGAGTGCATTTCTCAATCTGGTCAGTACAGTGATTGCAGGTTTAAAGGAATAGTGCATATTTCTGCCATGGAGTTGTGTGGAGTAGTTTTGAGTTTTCAGTGACTGAAATGCAATGGGCAGCACCTCAAACCTCAAAAGTGTTGCACTTGTTTGTCTTTATTGTGAAGTTACTCTGAGTATTATTAATGTCAGAGTGCTCAATTTATTAGCAAGTTTGTCATAAGACAAACCAGAAACAGTCTCATTGTAAAATCCTTCTTCAAAAACAATTACGTTTTTTTAAATCAATGATAAATTTGTTCAATTCTTTTTTTGCAGGTTTAGGTCACTGGTTACTTAAAACTTACCTGAATGCCATTTCCCCACTGGGATTTTCCTTCAAGTAAAGCATCCAGGACAGCTCTGCTGGGTTCCTGAGCTGATTGATTGTTGCCACTGACTACATAGTAAGAGGAGCGGACACGTTTAAAGAATTCAGCATCCACATTCTTGGCACTGCAGTGATTGGGAATGTAAACCAAATCCATGTACATAGGAGGGCAGTTGGACAGAGGCGGCACTTTCCCATTTCCAGTACCTGAAAAAGATTTTTTTTTTTGGTCTTAATCAAAATTTCAACTGCATCAAACACAAGCATAAAAGACGATCCTGATTAAAAGAATACACACCTAATGCAGAGCTTTTCACACCTTTGGATGCAGATGTATTGGTTGCATTTTTGACATCTTTTCCTTCTCCAGCACCTTTCTTTGGAGAAGCAGTCTTTGAGTCCTTAACCTTTGACAGACCGCTCTTCCTGGCTGGCGATGAGGACTTTTTTGATAGCTTTTTCTTTCTGGTCTTGTCTCCACCATCTGTATTTGCATTGTGAAGGTTTTCTTCAGCCTTTAGGGCTTCTGGATCCACCATACAAACATCATGATTACCTGAAGTTGGAGCAGAGTCCCTGAGTGTCAGTGGAGGTGGATCGGCATGCCTGTATGTCAGAGTTCTGTCACTGGGCAAAGTTTCAGAGTCATCTTCAGAGTCAATGTTTGCATCTGCTGTGATGGAAGGGCACTCTTCTGTTCCTGGAGGTACATCCGAGTCTGTCTGTGATGGGGCAGATTCACTGATGGATGTGGGTGGGGTGTCCTCACATTGCTTGGCAGACAGCTTACCTCCTGGTGGCGGGGGTCCACCACCTGACTTGGCCAGGGGCTTCTCCTCATCCGAGGCGTTTTCTTCATTAATAAAGTATTCTAGAGGGTTTGGGTTGATGAATGACGGTGACAACTCAGTCTTGGGGTGACGGTACTCACAAGATTTCACAAGGCAAAGATCAACATCTGTCTTGGATGGAGCACAGGGGCTCTTTTTAAGGGAGTCTGGTTCCCTAGATCCACAGGGAGAATTGAAATCGTAAGGCTCAAAGGAGAGAGGTAGCTCTGATGGTGAAGGAACTTTTGGACTTTTAGAATTCTTTTCAAGTATAGAGTCATCACATTTGAATGGATTTGTTTCTATTTTTGGGGAAAGAGTGTCTCCTTTTGAAATATTGAAAGTTGTAGATGGGGACGGGACTTTGGGAGGTGATGGTGACTTGTCAAGTTTCTGCTCTGAATCCAGTTTGGCTGTGGTTTCTGAGACTGGACTGTTGCTTGTATTAGCCGGGGGACCTCCCAATATTGGGGAGGGTTCATTGGAATGGGGAGAAAGGGTGAGAGATGAGGCCTTTGGGGTGGATGGAGACTTATCTGTCTGCTCCACAGCAGCATGTAGGTTCTCTGTCATTTGACATGGAGTTGTAACAGAAGACTGAGATGCATCTGAAGGGGTTGCCGAAGCGGTTCGGGCTGAATCACCTCCTTCAAAAAGCAAAGCGTTTTCTACACATTTTGGTTCTCTAGATGCCTTTACCTCTGTTACATCTGAGGGACTGTAGTCCACTTCAGTTGGACCATTTTCTGTAGCATGAGAATTGCTGCCCAGCGACTGGTGCTCTGGAGATTGCTTACTGAAATCCAGGGCTAAGGAATGATCAGGTGACTCCTGGCCAAACTCTAAAGACATAGTGGAATGCTCTGGAGATTTTGTGTCCTGTGTCTGCACTTTGCTTTTAGTCTTGGGTGAGATTTCTGGGGAGATAGACATAGGCCTTGGACTGTCTTCCTTGGTTGGTGATCCCTCTGCCTCATGAAAGGTGGTTGGAGTCTGAACCACTGAGACAGACAAAGAGTCATCAACCTCTGTTGAGTGAGGTGAGCCTACCTCGGCATGCAGAGAAGGAGAACCAGTAGTCGGTTCTGGCAACGAACTAGTGGCCAGAGAAGCTGTGGATGCTGAGGCTAAGTGTGAAAATGTATCTTCTGCAACCACTTCTTCCAGGGGAGTTTCAGACTTATCTGATGTAGTGCCCTCTGAAATAGACATTTTACTCTCTTCTTTAAAAGTTGTAAAAGTCCCAGAGTCAGATTCAGGTTTGTTCAGTGGTGCTGAGGACAGCAGTGAATGGCTGAGCTCTTCCTGTTTCTTAGCTTCTGCGTCGATGGGTGATGACTCCTGTGGGGATTCAGGCTCAGGTATTGATGGGCTTCGTGGAGCAGAATCAGTCCTACCTACTGGTGATGATTGTTCTACCACTGGATCATTAGGCTCAGGAGTAACTCTACTGTAGGAGTCTTCTTTATCACTTGTGATCTCCACAATAACTGGACCCTGTGAGCTGTCCTCTGGAAAAGGTGGTAGAGTTTCTACTTTCTCATCAACTGGTGACTGATAGTAAGGTGTGTGACCAGAGGACTGAGGCGAACTAGCTCCTTCCAAAGGTTTGTCATCAGGGCTCTTGTAGGAATCAGCTGCGGCTTGGGTGCAACTTGCCAGGGTGGATGACAGTTCTATTGGCGCAACCATCGTTGAAGAAGAATGAATGATGTTCTTAACTTCCACTGAGGGAGAACGAACAACAGGAGACGATGTGGATACCGAGCTAAGTTTTACTGAGTCATGCCTTTCATTTGACTCTTGATCAGTTGGAAATTTTTCATCTTTTCCACCTGATGAAAGCTCTTCACAGAATTGATCTCCTTTTAGAGGTGAAGGGGGGGATACTGTTAAAGCAGAATGGTGGTAGTCTTGGCCTCCTGTGACATCACTCTGAGAAAAACCTGTACCCGGTATATCTTGAAGTGGAGAGAGGTTCTTTTTCTCAAACTCTCCTGACTCTGATTTCCCAAACCTTTCAGCATCCTGTGATGGAGATCCTGTATCATCATTGGGTGTTTCATCACTCAAAATGTCCCTGGGAGTCAACATCTCATCCATGGGAGTGGGCAAACTGGAGATTTCCATAGTGGACTGCGTGTAACCCGATGTAACTGTAAACTCTTCTGGTAGTTCATCTCGATTCTCTTCATCTGAAGTTGTGAAGCTTTCAAAGCCAACAGGAGGGATTTCATCATGGGTACATGCAGCAGGAGAAACTGGGGAAGACACTTTGAGTGAAGCTGATTCAAAGAGTTTTTGCTTCTCTGTCGTGTCAGGACTTAGATGCTCCTCTACTACATTTTTATTTGTGATATCATCATTGTCCTCCGCTTCATCTCTTTGTTCCTGTTCATCATGTTTGGCTTGGTGCTCCTTTTGGTGGTTATTTTCATCTGATTCTGCTTCCTGTGGCTCATAAACCTCCTCTGTCTCTCCCTTCTCATCATAGTCTCCTCCCTCAGATGTCTCCTCCATAACAGTGCCCTCATCCTCAAACTTCTCACAAGCACTGCCATTGAGCTTGCCTTTCAGGACTTGCTCATCTGGAGTCCCTCCGCTGTCACCTTCTGCCTCTGTTGTTGTTATGCCCTCATCCACAGACTCTAATCCTTCAGGTGACTCTTTGGTTTGTATCACTTGTTCATTTTGGGCCACCGAAACCACTTTCTCCTCATCTTGCTGTACAGTTGCATCATCCTCAACAAACTCTTCAGCTCTAAGTTCCTCAAAGTCTTTTGTGAGATCTTCTGGGGAGGACATCAGAAATCTTTCTTCCTCTGGGTCTTCTGCAACAATGGCAGCTGCTGGTTTGTTTTCGACCTTTGTTTCTTTTTTTATCACCTTTGACTTTCCTTTATCTTTTAACTTTGATGGAGCTCCCAGGTCTCTCTTTGAAGAGTCATCCTTTTTCAGTGGTTTTGGTTTTAGATTCTTTTCCTCACCTGCATTGGAAGTCTTTTTAACATCTTTGGAGAGTCTTTTTGCATCTTTCTTCAGTTCCTTCTTTTCTTCCTTCTTCTCCTTCATTGGAGAATCTCTTCTTGTATCCTTTTTTAAAACTTTCTTTGCCTCGTCCTTCTTTATTTTTTCTTCCTTTTTAGCTTCATCCTTCCTTGCTACTTCTTTTTTAAACTCCTTTTTCTTTTCTGCTAATGGTTTGGCTTCCTTTTTAATTTTTTCCATTTTGGACTTTGCTTCAGATTTTTTTTCGGGAGTTTCATTTTGTCCAGTTTGATCTGCATTTGCTTTTGGTTCTTTCTCCTGTGGCTTTGCCTTTTCCTTTTTCAAGGGGACCTTTTCCTTTTTATCTAACTTCAGTGTTTTCTCAGGAGTTGATTCTGTGTCTGTCTTTGCCTTCTCTGGTGTTTCCTCCTTTGAAATCTTTCGCATGGCTTTGCTTGGTGATGGCTTTGGGGTAGACTTTAGGCTCTCTTTACTGTCTGTTCTGTGTTTCATCTTTGCTTGCTTCAGCGTTGGTGTGGATGGAGTACTGGAAGGCATAGTTTTTTGAGTGACAACTGGCTGCTTCAAGAACTCTAAATGCTTTAGCTTCTCTAAGCCTTCAAATATGTGGTCCTGGATGGCATTTCCAGGAAATAGAACCCGTATAACCTTATCGGAGGGATTTGCGGGATGCCACACAATGAGTGAAGAGATTGAAGTCAAGTAGGAAAGAGGGAATTCAGACTCTTTTCCATTTGGTAGAAGAATGGAGGTAGTGTCGTTTTCACTTCCTGTCCACTGCTTCATAAAGTGCTGCATCTCCTTGCTGTTTTTTGAAGGATTGAGCACATACATTTCAAGCCTTCCAACACCCATTTTCTGAAAAAGTGTGATAGGTTCTATAGTGTTTCCTACAGGCTTCTGCAAAGGCTCGATCCTTAAATTTAGCTTGTTGAGGAACACCTGGGTGAATGCTGCCTCCTCAACATTCCTACACACTTTGTAATCAGGTTCAGGGTTTTCCAGGTTCTCGGGAAAATTCACAAAGACAACGCCAATATCTGGAGAAATCATATTCTTCACCCAGTCACTGTTAGCTGTCGAACCCTGCGATTGCTCCTCCTCAAGCTCTGCAATTTTCCTCTGCAGCATACTGTTGATGCCTGGCAAATTGTCTTCACCAATATGAGTCAAGAGGATGGAGTCCACCCGATCTAGATGTCTCACCAGCTTCCAGAAGCACGACCTCCTGTCGGAGCCACCGTTAATGAGCATGTTGAAGCCATTTACAGCAAAGAGAGCGGAGTCTCCTCGACCACCGGGGAAAATATAACAGCATGGCTTAGAGAGTTTGAGAAATCCACCTGAGGTTGGGGGCTCCAACATGTCAAAAGGAGAAGGGATCTCTACTGATTCTGATAAATACTCAGTGAACTCTGAGAGACCCTCCATTTCTGGGAGGATGAGAGCCGAGTTTAGTTTCATGTTGATGAAGTCCTGTAGGTTGTGTTTGTCCAAGTTGGAATTTTTCCAATCTCCTTGCTCGGGGCAAGAGAGTGTGAGGTTGGCTTTGTTTGCTGGGGGTATAGTGCTGAGTAATTCACCAATCTGTGCAAGAAAGAGAAATAAATTGAGTTTTATTTTTGAACAAGAAATGAATCCACATTGTATACCTCAGTAAATCTTAAAACAAACACTACATATCTTTTTCACAACATTTGAATTTAGACTATGTCTGATCCTCCAATCATCATCTATAGTTTTATAATTATAATGCCACTGCTAGCAGAGTATGGCTGTAAAGATTTTTGGTGATGTTTGGAAAGTGTAATGATCAGTTTTACTGTCAAGCTGCTGTACCTGGTTCCTGACTTACTCACCTCTTGATCAGTAAATATGTCGATGAAATTGCAGAAAGAGAAAGATCCAGACTGAAGAATCAGTTCCCCCGTTTTTTCTGAGCACTGCCCTGAGAGGACCAGTAGCTTGTGTCTGGCTGTGTCAGAGATCATTAAGCGAGCCTGCAAATTGAGAGAGAGAGAAAGCAAAAACAACAGCTGTAGTGAATATACTTGGGGGAGGAAAAAGATAAATTACAACATCTTCAAGTGCCTTAGCAACAATGGATTTCCACTTACTTTTTTTTTAGAAAGACAAGTGGTGACACACGCGAGTATAACATTAATGCAAAGCCTTGTTGTTGCAGCAATCAGCTTAGGAGTGAGGTTTGTCTTAGACACCACCAGTTATGTGTAAGTCAGATCCATTAGCTAATTAGCTGACACAATCTCTCCCTGTCCACTCATACTGCATCTGCTTTCCCCTCCCTCCTTGTATTTTGCTCCACCTCAGCAGCATTAGCCACGCTGGCGACAAGCCCAGTGATTCTTGCAGTGCTGTGGCATATTATTAATGCACATTAGATTATAGACGTAGATGAGGGGCTGGAGGCGCCAGTTAGAGCAATGACACAAAACAAACTCATGTTGGGCCTCTGCTCCTGATTGAAGTGCAAAGAACCAAAAACATACATAAGCTGCATAGTGAAACATTAATCCTCCCTGTAGATTTATTTCCTCACGACTTTTTCATTTCATCCACCAGCATTAACTACTAGAGCAATCATTCTTGTCGCGCTGTAAGTCGTCTGTGAACGTCTTAATGAACAAAACAATAGGAAGTCAAGCTAATTATGTGATTCTTTATTTTTAAAGAAAAAAAAAAGACAACAGAGGAAGATATAAGGAAATGAGACAATGCCAACAGCGGATTTGGCTCATTTTACCTCGGTGCTGACGGCTTCATCTGAAGGGTTAATGAGCACAACCGTCTCGAGGATGTTACTTTTATGGTGAAGAATCCGTTGCCCTGAAAAGAACCAAATGAAATATAATCAGTGAAGGCTTGGGCTATATGTATTTTGCTTCCTAAGAGATTCATTTTCTGCGTTTTTGTTGATGTTTCAGATAATCCGTCAAAGGCTAACATGAGCAAATGACACATTATATAAAGTGAAAAAAATATTCTCCTTGGATTCCCATGCATCATCCATAAGGCATTTGTGTTATTTCTGAACTGTAGAGTTTGTTCCTAGGGCCGTCGTTTTGGTCCAGTTCTCTTTCTATTTCATGAACACTTGCCTTCACTTCAGCAAATGAGGGCTGCAGTCCTTTCAATGTTCTGGTTTCTTTTTTGACCTCCTGCATGAGTCATTGGTTTTGGAGTCATTTTTGTAGGCCTGACACATTTTTAGAACGATGCTTTACATTCCCGTATTTTCTGTAAACCAGAATAAAGGCTCACTTTGGTTCTCTGGAGTCCTTAAGAATGATTTGCAAAGTTTTCCAGGCTCATAGATGTCAATGATTATATTTGTCATCAATTTTTTTGTTATGATTTTTTTTTTTTTTTGCCTACTTCATGTTGTCAGACTTGTGCTACTTTAGAGATTTCTTGATCACAAAAACAGTTGTTTGTTCACTCAAGTTATCTTTGCCTGGTTATAGTATTTGTTTGATGCTTCCTATCATGGGAGATGCACTTTAACCTGTAAGTCATGTAAATAGCATTCAACATCTTGACTTTTTGTACTTTTGGTTTGATAATTTAAGCAAACATTTTGGCGATTAAACAAGAAAATAATCATGATTCGGTTGGTTTCAGAATCATGATGAACAAACAAAAAGCCTTTCAAACTCACACTGAACTCTGTTATTGTTAGTAGGAGCTGTGCCCAAATCAGTTTATCATCTAATTTATCAACCATGGATGTCCTGACAGCAGCAATGTGACTGTGTAAATGTTAACAGCCTCTGCAGCGTGAAGCTCTTCATCAGCAAGATGGATGAGATCTCTGAAGGGGGGAAGGACAACACATTCCTTAATGACATTAAAAACTATCTCAAGATTAGATTTCTCTTTGTTAGAAAAAAAGAGAACACAATTTCAACAGTTTGCCTCATTTTAATGATTTAATTTTAAACATCAATATGGTTTCATCTTTAGGGATTATCAAACATTTCTTTTCACAGAGCAAATCTGTCAATCTGGACAGCTATGGGACTAAAAGTGAAAGGCTCTCAATCATCTCTGGTTCTTGGTGATTGATTTTGATAATGAATGTGTTGATTAGGGGTCAGTGGGGGTGGGTGGAAACAGTTCCTAGTGAGCCTTTACTGAATCAATCCCACAGTCCCTCTTTGTATGTTTGAACTCACAGATCAAGCATACAAAATAAAAACAATGGCTTTTACCAACACATTATGATAGAATGGATGCAAGTGATCGTAATACTTTTACTCTTTGTATTGGCCTTTATAACTGATGCAAAACAGGGAATGTTTAGTTTAATATCATACTATGAGAGTTACAAAAGTAACTTTATATTCAATGTATGTAAAGATCTGTTTTCAACTGCGTATATTTTTTTTGCTCTTCAAAGTCTATACCAGAAGATTAAGCTGGACTAGAAATAGGTTGGCAAGCTATGTGACTACAATCAGTGTTTGGGAAATGAATAGAAATATTTTTGGGTGTGGTTGGTGCTCAGCAATATCAAAGAGCCAAATGTGAGTGTATCATATTTGCGTCAGTGTGATGAAAGTTTGATCTCAGCTGGAGTAAAGTGTCGGGTCGGCCAGGATCGCTGTGACTTGTTCTGAGAAAGTAGCGGTCCAAACTGATGATCTGAGCTCTTCTGAGAACAGACGAGAACAATCTCTTGACAGTGTAAGTGAAATTGGAGAATAAACAATCTCCCCAGTCTAATTTTCATCCCACTCATGCTTCTATACCCTAGCAATATATAAATCTGTGATCGATAATGTGTTTATAAGGAGCGCCTCATTTCCCGATGCCTCTCGCTGTTAGTTCCGCACCAGCTACTGGTATGAAACATAAAACACAGAAACCCTTAAATAACTTAGAGTGCCACAAGGCAGCCAACCATCGCTGTTAGTCTGAGCCACTTCATCAGAAATGACAGATTCTGCCATGAAGCTCGTTTGACTCTGCCATTACTTTGATCAAAATAAAAACATCCAGAGAGACTCTATCTCAGCAGGAGTTAAGGTAATGCGACATGCATCGCCAAGCATTCTCCTTCCGGCTGAATAGAAAATGCGAGGCTGGCACAGCGATCCCGCTCCGGACTGAACCGGATGGGAACATTGATCAGGATGTCACCACAACAAAAAATAAAACCAATTCTTACAACAACTTAATATCTACTGCTTCTATTTGACTTTCTTATACGTTTCAGGATGGTAAAGGAAGTTCATCATAACATCCACTTCGATTCATCCTCTTTTTCTTTGGCTTTATCCCAACGGGCTTTCAGTATCATTTGTTCCTGTGTCCCCAAACAACCGGGTTAAAAAAAAGAGAACCAGCACATCTAACACGGCCAGTTCATGAAGATAATGGCACCGCCGCTGCTTTTGAGTGGCCTGACTTACTGATCAATCAATCCACTGCACCATGTTATTGAAGCCTATCGAGAGCATCTCGAGCAGTCATTGTCGTTTGGTGTGAACTCATTATATCCTATCCAACCCTTTCAGAAAAAGAAAAACAAATTAAAAAAAAAAAAATTTAATTTTTGTTTTCCATTATCTGGTCACAGTTCCACAAGCAATTTTCATATCCTTTTATGACCTATTCTCAAACTAACTAATTATAACCAAAAATGCTTTGCTCTAAAATCCCAGAGGCAAGCAAGATTCCTTAATGGAGTTGAGGTATAGAGACGACGCTGAGGTTTCATTATTTTCTCCACCTAAAGCACAGGGCTGGGAAATCTATAGCTGAAGCATTTAATATCCAGCAGGAGGAGACTGAGGGGCTCCTGTAAGGGTCAAGGCTTCCTGCACACACTGTAATGGATGCTCTGTCCTCCGTCAGGCTGATGGATGGTTGCAGCTGATCCCAGGGTTCTTCTAAATACTATTCCCGTATCAGTGAAGGTGCTTAAAGCTATACGACTGCTGAAAAGTAGGAAGATATTAAATAAAATTATTGAGGATTTTTTTTTTCTTTGTTGGAGTTAATTGCTTTTCTTCAGATGACTATGAATGAGGGATGCAGAGGTTGCTTGGAGACTATTTGGTTGACATTTTGGGATAAGCAGATTTACACTTTGGCTTTTAGATTGATGAGAAGCCGCTTCCGTAAAAGGTTATTATGGATTATGCTAATTTATTTAAAAACCACTGTGATTAATGTTTTTGTTTTGTCCGACAACCTTTTTCTTGTGCAATACACGGCACCCTCCAAGCCTATCGGCAGCCAAAAATCATAAAATAAAACATCTCATACTGATTTGTTTTGGAAGATTACAGCAAAGAGTTGCATCTTGCTGGGGGTTCATATAACAATAAGATACAAGCTAAATGTGTCTTAGCTTGTAAGATACAAGCTCTCATTCTTTAAACTAGAGAATGAGAGCATATTAGTATAACAGAAAATATTTTTGCACCATTGTTTTTGCTGTAAAAAATAAAATATAACCTTGTTTTGAGCCGTTAAGCTATATTATTATTGCATGCGATCACAACTGACTCAAGTGGCAAAAATCTCCTTCTGTAATTCTCAGAACAAAGCAAATTTTAAACAAAAGGTTTTTGATTATTTGCACACAGTTCCTGTTGAGGATGGACTAAGAACATGAGTTCAAATTCAATTGGCGAAAAGATTTGAATTTCCATTTCCACAGTAAACAAAACAGGAAAATATATTAATCCGACTTTTACTCTTAGACAGCTATGGGTGAAAAAGCCATTGCTTCTTTATCAGATTTTAATCTGCCATTTTGTCTTCATCTTTCCCCCTAATCTTTTGCATTTTATCCCCCTTGCAGTCACCTCCCCCTGGTACCCTGCTTGCCTCTTCTCTCGCTTTTACATCCTCCCCCTCCCTCCTTTATGTTCATGGACAGACCCTCGCCACTGGGGATCCCACGCTGCTAATTACTCCCAAATCAACTGTGCATCCAGGCAACAGCACATCGGGAGAAAAATGGAGAGCAAGGAATGGAGGATGGGATGGGGAAAACCGGAGCGCCTCTAAACTTCATTTTAGATTGAGTTCTGCATTTGGTGTAGTCTCGTTCTCCAGGAATAATTTCAGGACAAAATAGAACTTGTCCTTTCATCTGCTGCGTTTGTTGGCCGGATGAGTGTAGTTCGCGTCCAAGGAAGTGTTAAATCCTGCTGGTGAAGCAGAGCCAGACAGAGGCTTTCATTGCCACCGAGGGTCAAGGCCATGTTACACACTGACAGACCACATGTCTGCGTTGGTTTAATGGAGCTGCTCTGTCTTTGCAGTGGCCATTTCATTGTTACTCAGCAAAGGGTGGAGAAATTGAAGCACGACATCACAAAAAGTTGAGAGGGCAAATTGGGGTGAAGGTTGGCTCTGTTTCTAGCTGAAACAGAAGCATGAAAGGATGAGAAATTAGCTGTTTTGGATACTTTTATGGCATGGGGGTTCTCAACCTAGTGTCACTGGACTTTAGTTCAAAATATATTATCATTATCACAACTACAATCAGCTGATAATGTGCCTTTTTTGTGCTGAAAGCTCTGTGTTCTGACAGTGTCCTTCGACCACGCCCTTTTTCAGACAGACCTCAGTTACACAGAAAAGACAAGCCAATGATGTCGATCAGTTGTTTTTGTTTTTTTTTTTTTTTTTTTTTTTCGAAGCCCCTTAAAAAAAAAAAAAAAAAGACCTAAATCCACATAACAGGTTTGCCAAGATGTCTTTGCAATTGTTTTATTAAGACGCCGGAGATTTTATCACCAACGCCTGGAAAGATATGCTCCCATAAGTTATTGTGTTACTGTGCCAAGACTGTAGCGAGAAATACATAAACAGACAGAAAGGTAAGGACTAAAATGTGGGTCACTAAAGGAGGAGCTATAGACTGAACGGAGGCAACACAGCTGCACTTTGCTTTGTAGTGATCTGAACAGCTTCCCCTGCAGCATCCAGCAGCAACGGGCGTGGCTGATCAGCCTCTCGAATTCACCTTGTAGAAAAAAGACGAAAATCCTAGATATGCAAAATTTTCTCCCATCCATCTCGTGATAGTCTGTACAACTGTAAACTACAAAACAGGTTTTATTGCAAAATTGAAGGTTGAAACAGTTCAGGGGATATTGTTGCTTTTATAACGTGGATTTACCATTTCTAATGTGTAGAAATTGTGAGGTTTTTATTTCCATTCAAACAAACTCTCTGTCCAAAGCGAAAGAGAAAAATATTGACGGATATAATGATGAAATTATGCATCCCCTTGGCAGATTGAGATGTTTTTTATTCAACCTAAAACAGAAACTGTTTTCTAATTACATTTTATTAACAGTAAGTATAATGAAAATTGTTTATTATTCCTTTAATTCCCTTGTCAATAATCAACAGGCTTCCTCCAAAGATTCTCATTCAGGTTCATTTTTAGATCCTCATTTTTAGACCTAAATCATCCCTAAATCATCCCGAAAAGTTCAGATTATTTATAATCTAAATGAAAATGTGGGTCAAATTAAAAGACGATATTAATTAATCAGCGTGGCTTGTGAATGATTTTCAAGTTATCTATAAATTGGAAAAGCTACAAAGACTGCATTAATTACCATTTTTAATTTAGTAAGATTTCAGGTCCAAGATCTTTTCAAAGACGTGTTATTTTGAACTCATTCATTAAATTCAGATTAAGAATATTCTTTCTTGGCAGCAGCTTTTGGGAAGCGAGACTGACCTTACAGAAACCCTGCCTTCCTTGATACAAATCAAAATTTACAGCGATTGATTTCTCTAAGAGGACAAATGGACACAAACCCTGCCAGTAAAATGCCGCCCACAGAGCCAGCATTTCCCCACACAGTAGGGCAAGATTGGGATTCCCATTTTTTCCCTTTAATCTGTCTCCCATCTGTGCAGGAAGCTAAGCAGCACGTGTGAAATTATACCAGCACACACTGAATTTTAGTTCCAGTTTACCTTTGACGTCTGCGGAGAATCGAGCCGAATGTCTGGAGACAAAGAGCTTGAGCTCCTGGTCCAGGTTGCAGTCGATGAGGTTGGTGTCCCATGAACGGATCCCTGGAACACACATACAGAAATTGATCTCCTGGATAAGAATCGTTCAGATCACACAGCATGTATAACACTTAGAAACCTCTCCACCCACACGTCTATGCTGTTGAACCTCTGCTTCCGGTTCATTGGAAAATCTTGGAGCGATCGTGTCTAGACTTGCTACAGATTTGGCACGAGCAAAGGGATCCATAGTAGGAAATATCTATAATGCTTTTTGTGCTTTGCCCCAAGGCCAAAGGCGATGATGGCCTCAGTTCTGATGAATCATAGTATCATCCGATCTACACTACTGTGTATATATATATATATATATATATATATATAAGAGAAAAGGTTGATTATACCATGTTGGTAAAAACAGATTTCAAGAGCTTATTACTATTTCAGAGTCATTTTTTGTCTTCATTGCAAATTAATTCTTATTTTCCAGTTTTATTGCTTAACTTCTAATCGTTTGATTTTTTTTAGTGAATAGATTATGCCTTGCGATGATCTCATGATTAAAAATAAATAAATAAAAAAAAGATGTTTTTGAAACTCGGATGGCTAATTCGTTTGAGGAATGAGGCTCTGTTTCAACTATAGTTTGTTGGAACGCAATGATCACATGGTTAAATGTGAAAAACAACATAAGTTTAACACACTGATGAAACACATGTTAAGAATTTAACCAGTTAAATTGATATTTGTTTATTGATCAATATTCATGGATGTCCTTTAACGTCTGCAATACACACAGGCCTTTTTATTAACATCACATAGCTGGGCAGTAGAATAGCAACAATTGCTTAATTAAGACTTAAAAACCTAGCTTGCTAGCAAATTTTACTTTAGCATTAGCATTGTTGCTAAGCTAGCTAAAGCTGAAGAGCAAAGAGCCAAATTCACAAACTGGAATGCATTATTAAAAGTTCAATCATTTTAATATCGGACATTAAATACAGTCCAAAATTCATTTTTATGGTGCACACAATTTTTTTCACTCTAATTTACCAAGGCCAAGAATCAATGTTTACAATCAACAAGGCCAAAACATAGAAATTTAAGGTTACAGGCTATACAAAAATAAAAAAATAAATAAATAAAAACCCTGTTCCTTATGAAGAAGCATAATCACCATTTTAAGTTAACAAAAAAGTCAGGATGTCCTGTATAGAAAACTCTGTTATGGTGTTAGTGTTTAAGAAGAACTTGATCAGTTACTGCGCCATATTCTTCTCCTCCTACTCCCCTTCAACACAACACAATGCACTCTGGTCCAGAAGGCAGGCCTCAGAAGCAACTGTATTAAAATCATAATAATAATAATAATAATAATAATAATAAAAAAAAATACCAGCCCCACTCAGCCCAAAGATGGGTCCTCATGGCTTTCCGTAGGGACCGCAGTGCGGACTGAGCCACGCCCACAAGCCGGTGTGGGGATGAGAGAGCTGGATGCGGGATAAGGATGATGATGATGACGACGACGATGATGGAAACATGCTCCCCGCATGATGCACGAGGGGACTAGTTGATTTACAGGGAAATCAGATCAGTGTGAGGACACAATGCGTAACGCAAACTCCGAGCACAAAATGAGCGGCCACATCCCCCCACCGCCACCACCCTGCTGCCTGCTCTTAACTGTGGAGCGAGGAACAAAAGCCTACGCATCTGCAAAGAGCCCGAATAAGGGGACAAAATCGCAGCTGCGCTGGACTTGCAGCGATGTGTGATGCGCTGCTTTCTGACGCAATGTCCAGATATGGTGCTGAATCATTACCATCAGCTGTCTCCCATGCGTGGATGACAACAACCAGGCCGAGAGGGGTACAAAGGAAACCCTACTGACGCAAACCTCTCAGATCCGACAAGGTGGCGCGCTGATATATTGAGTAAGATCATCTTAAAATCAAACCCTAAGAGAAGTGGGAGAGGGTCTTTACATCTGAGTGATTTGCGCCGTGAGTAAAGTCCTGCAAAGCGAACAGATGGGAGGGGAAATGTAAAGTCATGAGCTCCACCTCACCTTTCTCTATGTCCGCAATGGCACACTTGAGGTGGTCCTCTGATATGATCTCCCCGATGACCACCAGCAGGTAAAATTTGCTGTCGTTGAAGTGCTGTGAGGGGCTGGAGGATGTCGGAGAAGCCCCGCTGGTGTTGCTCTGGGCGCCCAAGGTCTCCATTTCTGCAGACTCTACGAGCGTGGCCATCCTTCTCCTTTCTGTTTTCTGTACGTGTCTGCGCTTTTCCTATGGATCCCACCAGCAGCCTGCCTGCCCCCTCCCCTCTGTCTATTTTTTATTTTTTATTTTTTTTATTTTTTTATCTTAGCCAGCTCCTCGCTAAAGAGCCAGACATGCGAGTGGAGCCCTGATAGGAGTGGCTCCAGCTTTTTATACCGGCAGATATTGTGTCATGCTCAGTAACCGGGGAGAGAAGAGGGCGCCGGGGCTTTTCTTTTTCTTTTTTTTTCTTTTCTGCACACTCACTCCACAGCTGATGTCATGCGCGACGAATCAAATGCCGCCGGAAGTCAGCGAGATGATGGTTTTCGCATATTCACCGTCTGGAGCTGGAGTTATCATTTGTCCCTCGCATACTAACATTGCACTGGCAGAAGACAACAACAAATTAAAAAAAAAAGATTAAAAAAATAAAAATAAAAAAACTTTCCCAACATAAAGCGTCATCAAAGAAACAAAGAAAGCAAAGTTAAGACCTGAAAGACTAAATCTCCAAGTTATATCAAGGCGCTTTTATAAGCAGTGATGACGCAGATACTTTGAAAAAGTAACTTTAATCGGATTACTGACAACTCCTTGAAAAAGTAACATGGGTTACTGATCTCTTGATTTGGAAAGTAACTAAATTACATTAAAAGTAACTTTTTAGTTACTTTCAGCAGCTGCTGCCACCTGTGAAAATTACACTGAGCACTTAATCGCAAACTATTTTACGATATTAACATCAACAACGTATTTCCACATTGTGGGAATTGTAGTTTTCAGTTTACTGCTTGAAAAATCATTGATTTTATGAAGTTAACAAGAAAATGTGTTGAAATTCTTAACATTTTAAGCTGTTGAGTTTCTCAAAAACGTTTTCACACCTCTCTAATCCCTTTTCTGCATTTTAGACTACAAACCACAAACCACAAACTTCAAACTATTTCTGTTAATCAGCTCTGACCAGCATGATG
Source organism: Poeciliopsis turrubarensis (assembly GCA_010277015.1). Taxonomy (NCBI): domain Eukaryota; kingdom Metazoa; phylum Chordata; class Actinopteri; order Cyprinodontiformes; family Poeciliidae; genus Poeciliopsis; species Poeciliopsis turrubarensis. The sequence continues at coordinate 780,214 of VMRN01000004.1, read as the reverse complement.
CTGCCACCACAACTTGGGTGCCTCATGCTAAGGTAATAGAGTTACTTTTCTAAGCATATAGACCAAAAACTTCAATTTTGGTCAATTTTGAGCACTTTATAAATGCCAGATTTGCAAAGTGTGCAGCTAACAGTTATACCTTCCACAGATTTTCCCACCGGGGCTGCAGAAGAAGATTCTGTTCACCAAAATACTTATGAAAATCAGAAGAATTCATAACTATGCATTACATTGTGTTGAATTTTTCTTAAAAAATAAAAGGCAAAAATTGCAAAAATGTTCAAGGGGCACGTTGACTTTTCCACAGTTACTTAAAAATATTCTGTTCTATTGGATGTCCTGATGATATTTCCTTTTGTTATATGCTGTAACGCAGAGAGACGTGCGGCATTGTGCTTCAATCCGCCAGTCGAACAGGGAGCTTGGAGAGATTCTCTTTGATTGTGGAAAGCCTCCTCCCAGCACACAACAAGTGTTTATATGAAAGAAACATCTGATCAGAGAGAAGGTTAAAGACGGGCAACTACAATGAATTGCAAATGAAAAGCACTGAGATCACAGGCTTCTCCTCTGTCGTGTTTCATTAGACAGGAAGTGTGTGTGCGTGTCTGTGTGTTTCTCTGTCTGTAGATGTTAAACGCAGTGAAATCATTGCCTTTGATAAGAGTGTTAAAAGTTTCTCAGTTTTCCCCAGAGGAGAATGGAAGAGCACAGGAAAAAAAACAAACACTCCTCGCAGTGTAATAACCACAACTGTCATTGTAGGTTCTTGAAAAAACTAAAATAATAATAATCACAGTATAGGATAAAATTGAAGCGAAATGAAAATGATATATTTTTTTCAACACTTTTAAGAAATAAAAACTATGATAAATAAATACAAAAATAAAATAATATAGTATTTAAACTGTGGCAAGCACTTATATTCAGCCCCCTTTACTCTGATACCTCACATTTCAATGCAACCAATTATCGCCCACATAGTAAATCTCAGTAAATCCAGCTGTATTGTGAAGGCCATAGAGCTTTATGGTAAAGCAATAGAAGACAAGCAGCATCATGAAGACCAATACAGCTTTCCTTTACAGCAGGGAAAGGCAGCATAACAATATCCTAATGTTTGAACGCTGAAGAAAAGGCATTAGAAGAAGTCCTGCTCAAAGTGTACACAACCTATTTTGGAGACAGTGTGGAAAAAGGAGTTCCAGTCAGATGAAACAGTCATCCTGAGCACATCATCCACCATCCACACTGGTGACAGACTCATGCTCAGGGCATCCTCATAGAGGGAAAATGGTCTGAGTTGATGGAAAGATGGTCTACCCCACAGCAGCACTGCCTTGGTCGATGTTATTAGGGAGAATTAATTCTCAAAATGTCACTAAATGTCAAACTAAACATACAGCTGGAGCTACTGGAGGTAAAAGGTCTTGATCAAATCACTTTCATGTGTTACAGTGCCCCAGTCAAAGTCTTACATTTTTTAAGAATCTGTGATCAGCCTTGGAAACTTAAAGGCGGCGAAGGTGTGGAGAGGCTCTTAAAGACTTATTTGTCTTAATAAGTATACATGTATCCCTTTCTTTCTGCTTTAAAAGTCATAAGTTTGTGTTGGTCTATCACATAAAACCCTGCTAAAATGCAATAACATTTTCTGGTTTAGTATTCATCTCGTTGTTACACAGACAACTGTCTCTTCTCCATCAACCTTAGAGAGGAGAATGGTCAATGGGGAGTTTGTCTCTGAAAAATCAGCAGCCGATCTTTTGAGTCTTCCTGCAGAGCAAACCAGGGATGCTCGACGGGACTGGGAATTATCAGGAGGAATCAATGCCTTAGGCATCCGTCGCTGTGCACAGGTTTTGCACAATGAAGGGCTACATAATCCTGCTGGGGGGAGTCTTGCAGTGTTCGGGGGTTGTGGTCGATCTCTGTAATATTGATGTTGATGTTAAAGTAACAAGATCAATGTAAATGCAGAAAATCGTAACAGATGAGTAGGCACAATCATACTTGCAAAGATTCCACATGAATCTTGATTTTTTTTTTTCTTACATTTTCTTTGGGCCTTTGTGTTGTGACAGAATATAGATGGGGGGTTCACTGCTGGTGTGTTATTGACTTCACAGTGCAGGCTGCTGAATGTGAATATTTCACAGCCTGTGTGGCCTGGTGGGCTGAGGTTGCTCTCAGTCTCCCAAGGCCATGGGGGTTGTATAAAACATTTATTACAGACTTCTGGAAAATGAGGAGACATTAAAAATACAACAAGGTGCCACCGGTAGTCTCTAAGACAGAGGCAGGAATGAGGTGGATGTGTGTGGATGGGGGCTGAGGAGTGTTGTTGATTTTGGGTCAACGGTTGATAGACTGAACAGTGAGGGTTTTGCTTACACATGTGCGTTTGCTCAGAGGCACAATGTCTTCAAACTGAAATGGATGGATTTTAATAATTCAAAACAGCTCAAAGTCTGTTGGATCCATCATGAAACATCAACCAAAGCACTTCTTTGATACTCGGCCCTGTTCAGTTTACAGTATAATGTGCTGAGTGAGTCAGGGACACAGAGAAATTCAATACACCAGCAACATCTTTGGGAAAATCTGTATAAACATTACAATCAACTCAGTTGAAGGCATTTTGATGAATGCATTCAGCAGTTTAATACCTCCTATTTTTCTTTTTTCTTTTTTTTTTTTTTAACATAGATTACTAATCTTTCATTTATTTTTTCATATGCAGTTCCCTACTTTAGAAACATCACAAATGAAAGTGATGTTTGACCCAACTCTTCCTGCCAGCTGTTGGAGTCCTTAAACATATCCTTTATTACGAGTGCAAAGGGAGATTAAAGTGCACTTCATGAAACAATTTGAGTCTCTGAAGTATGTGTCACTTCTTCTAAACATCTGCTTTGTACATGTCAAGAGTATTTTGATGAAAGGGTGGTTGGAGTCTTATGTTTGCTGGTTTTTCAAGTACATGATGAACATCTCACTATCAGGGAATGATCAGTGTATCAGATTATTAGCTGAATTTGTCAAAAGATAACAGCTGTTGCAGCTTCTGAATGCATTAGGAATGCTGAGGAGAGTGGATCTTCATTAGTGCAGACAGAACATTGAGATTGAAAAAAAAAAACATATTTTTTGCTGCGACAATTGCGTCGCCCTTGCGTAAATTATGCGGCAGTCATGACTATGTTGGATTCCATGGGGAATTTTCAGCAAGGAAGGGGGGCTGGTGGCTATCTCCAGTGGTAACTATGACAAGTGCACTGCTGGCAGGTTGCCGCTCCATCAGCAACAGCAACCCAAACCCATCTCATCAGAAACAGGGAACACAGAGACAACCTCCCGTAGAGAGACGGATATCAACTGTCTCCGTCTTTTAAACCCATGAAGTATGATGTTAAAGTGTTCTTTACCAAAAGCAATGCACCTTTTTCTCATTTCTATACCTTTGAAATGCAGGGCAAACATGCAACACAACAACATTGAAATACAAGTAAACTTGGGACAACTTGGTTACACAAGTTCAATGGAGGGTCTTCAGAGTTAATGCTATTTTTATAATTTTGCAATGCTTTGGCTCTCATGTATTTGGATAAACAAAAATGCCTGACTAGATGAGAGATATGTGAAAACCTAACATAGGATATTTTACAAGCAGCTTTGACATGTTTTCAACACATCATTAAAAATATCAAAACTGTTCATCTGTTTGTCTTTTTTTTAAATACAGTGTTTGGAAGCCTATCGTCAGGCTAATGCACTGAATGATTTACAAATTCCAGACAGAAAAAAAAAAAATAAAAAAAATGTCTGACCTGCTTTACTAGACGTGCTGCACAAAGACAAGCTAACTGCACAGTTAACAGTGTGTGTGTGTTTCTGTGTGTGTGTGTGGGTGGGTGAACCAGCTCAACCCTGTTCTATTTGTGATTGTCGACTGCTGTGCAGGAAGACACTGGCTGCCTTTCAGACTGCTTCAGCCAACACATTTTTGCTCCATTGCTTCTTGGATTTAGTTTAAACTTAAACGCCTCAGAATCTGTTTGTCTTACTTTTCAAAGTGCAGACAGTTTTGCCCCTCGGAGAGCTGCGCGTTCTTGGGTCTCAGACATTTTGGTGGGAGCAAACATTTTCCTTATGACATTTAAACATCTTGTCAGCCCATTAGCACAAAATGCTTTCCTTCACTTACAACTCAACTGACCTCTTAATCTCTTTAAATATTAAAAACGTCTCGGTTCAGCACAAATCCTGGCTCTGATTTTATACTTTGATGTCAAATTATAAACAGCAAATGTCAATAAACCATCCCGGCTGTTAGATCACATCAACATGAGAAACAATTCAAACAGAGATGCACAATTGTGAAAGTTGATTAAAAAATAAAAAAAACACACAATAAATGCCTCAGGACAGTCTTATAAAAGACAAGTAAAAGTAGCTTTTCTCAATTAATTAATTTTTTGATTAAAAAAAAGAAAGAAAGAAAAACCCACCAGCTCACAGAAAGCCAGTGAATCAAAGGTTTTACTATGAGGTCACATTTATTTATAATGAAATTACTAAAAAAAAAGAAAAAAAGAATAAATACTTGAATGTTTTTAGTGATCAAAATAAAACAAACCCTTTTACCTCTTAATGAAAATAACCTGTACAGTATTGGTAGTTTTGGTGGTAGATGTTCAGCAGCATCGTTATGTAACAGCACCCTCTTGTGGTGATCTTTAAGAACTGCAGAAAAAACTATAGGTTCTTAAATAGTAAATGAAATCCCTTTCGCCAAGACAGAAATATGAAGAGCAAGACACACACAGTATCAATTCAGACCGAAAAACCTGTGCATCGTGCATCACTGTGTGACTTTATAGTAATTTCTTTATCCGACAAGTCTGTTCAAAACATGACAAAAACTCTGGGGGAGAAAATAAGAGACCACTGCAGAAAATATACGTTTTTTGCTTTTAGCTCTTTAGTCCTCTGACAATATTTCCCCTAAATTCCAGATAAAATGTTGCCATTTCACACATGGTCTCGAATAAATAAATAAATAAATAAATAAATAAATAAATAAATAAATAAATAAATAAATAAATGAGAATATATTTAAAAAAAATCTAAATCATTTATTGTCTTGACCTAGCAGGAGCTCATAAATCAGCATGGGGCGGATAACCCTAATTTTTGAGGAAGTTGCACACATATTGAGCTCCTCTCCATCACTGTGCAGCTTGTATTCAATAGTCCTCAGAGAGCATTATTTGCATGTTTTAGTTCTCTCTCTGGTACAAACACACCTGAATCAAATGATGGTCAGTAGCAGCCCATTGCAGAGCTTCATGAGGAGGGAGTTGGGCCATTTGAATCAGCTTTTTACTTTTTTCCCTTTTGTCACCTTTATTGAACAAGGTTTGACTAAAGGAGGGGATCGATATTATCTGGTTCTTTACAATATCGTTACAATATCTTCATTTCACCACAAACAGCCAATCAAAATATTACTCTTTTTAAAAATGTATTTATCTTTTGACTCAGACATGAGTTTCAAGCAGAGAAGATCTTATGAGTTCTTGATTGTGTGAAAGTTTGGAACTACCACAGGGGGGCGCTGAAGCGCTGCGGTACGAAACAGGAAACTTTTTAAATGTACTGTCTATGCCAATCCCCATTAGAGCTCTCGGGACATCATCACAGTGCTTTATTGCCTGTTATGATGACGCATCGGTGGGAAACTCAAGCACGGTAAAAAAAAAATCTTCACAATTAGATTACCTGGGAGAGAAAAAAAAAAAAAAAGCCTGTGCAGAATTACTTATTTATGAAAATAAAATGTACCCATGAAATGAATGCAGGACAGAATTCTTTGCGTGTACTAAAACTCATATTTGTTTTTTTTCCCTTCTGTGTTCTACACAAATAAATTATGAATGAGCCATAATTGACTGCCATTAATCTATGTGACCAAACCCCTGAACTCATATGCAGCCCCAAACTTTTTCAATTCAGAAAGCATCAAATGTTGGTCAGTTTTACAGAGTGATGACACATTTCCACCGTGGCCGACAGCTAACAGTTGCTGTGAGCAATGTCTGAAGTGTTTCAAAAATGCATTCACCATTACTGGACTAATGAGACACTGCTCCACATGTTTTTGATCAGGGGTCCTTGAATTCAGGTCTCAAGGGCCAGTGCCCTGCAACGTTTAGATGTCTCCTGTGTATTGAACTTTAGTTGTGGTCCAAAGTTAAAACCACTTAATACAACTAAACTTACAATTATTAATCTTGATTTATGCAATATTTTGCATGAATCAAAAGTGAGATTTGGTTAAGCATTCTTGATTTTACTGTCAGTTTTTATATCCTTTCTACCAACACGGACATGGACAAGTAGTCTAAACGAGCAGGAAAAGTGACACCTTCATGCCACATTCAGAGGAAATGCCAAATGAGAAACAAAAGCCACTGACATCTGTCATTTTGGAAAGTGTGAACAATAATGAACCACACCATCATGTAGAAATAGAGAAAACATGGAAGAGTGGAAACTCTCTCAGGAGACGGCTCCAAGCTGACTCATCCAAAAGACAAAAAAATAACCCAGAACATCTCAAGCACAAGAGGAAGCTCAGTGACCATGATTTGAGAAAATCACTGCTGACCAAAAAGATCACAAATTTAACAAAAAAGAAAACATGTTGATAATTCCCAAGATTTTTATGGAAAATATTCTGTGGCTTTAAGAGACAAACAGTGTAACTTTGTGGAAGGTGTTCTTACTGTCATATCTGATATAAAATCAGAGCCGTCTAAAAGGTGAGAAGAATTATACCCCAACCGGATCACGAATTGGCAGGATACGTCTCCCTCAGTCTGTGTTTTCATGGTCATTTTTAGAAAACAAAACGATATGGAAATGCCGTTATTCCTTCAGCTTCGAAGTTATTGATTTCCAAAGCAATTATAGTCAGTTGCAAACGGGGGTTTTCAACAATTTATTTGCCTTTCATAAAATCTTCCTCAAACATGATGAGCCCTGCAGGCCATATATTTCCTATTTAATGTTTTTTTATTAATGTAATTGGGAAACCTGACACTGATCTGATCTGCACTGTGTCACTGGCATGTTGACGGCATTGCTGTCTTTTTAATCATGATGTAGAGTTTAGTCTTTGTAACAAAGGGGTCTAACTACAAATGAATTGCCTTCTGGGATTAATAACGTTTTCTGAATTTCTGGGTCTAGTGTGATGTTAGTAGCTTCTTCTCATTTTTTCAAAGAAATTGGCAACTTTGTGTACAGAAAGACACAAAGTTGTCTTATTAAACAATTTTGCAATATAAAAACATACAAACTGCTGTCCATCTCTTTTAAAACTCAACTTTTGCTCCTTTTGCTCTTCCTGGTCGCAGCTTTTTTGTTTGAGCTGGAGTCAACTGTTCCAGATAGAGAGGCCTTGCAATGTTCTCCTTCTTCTTGATATCTGTGGACATGTAACAGGCTGGCGCTCGGATGACTTCAGAGCGCTGCAGCCAAAATAACAAAAGGGCACAAGGAGCAGGGCTTGGTACAAGAAAAGCACTGTCTGCTTTTCTTGCTGGCCAATTACAGATTTTGGCCGGTTGATTTGGTAAACTTTTTATTTCTCACTTAATAAAACCACATTTCTAAATCTGCATTTTGTCTGAACCAAGTTTTCTTTGTTAGGTATAAAAACCTGAAATATTTCACAAAACAGCAAAACCGCAAAACATCTGTGAGAGGGCAAAACATATTCTCACTCACAGCACATGTCTTCCAAGCCTTTTGAATTTTTATAGAAAATAGTTCAAATGCTCTCAGACACACATTCACACAGTGATGGAGTGTGAATTGTAGCCACAGATGCCCCGGGACAGACTGACAGAACCGAGGCTGCCATGGGTCGGCGCCTCAGACCTTCACCAGTAGCCAAGGCGGGTGAAGTGCCTTGCTCCAGGACACAGATACTCAGATCAATAGAATGGGGGTTTGAACCTGCTACCCAGCTGGTACCGGATCATTCCCTTCTTCCTCCCACACCTCTACCTCTATTATAGAAATAGCCGTATCAAATGCATGTATTAAACACTATATATTTAGGGTTAAAACTTTGTAACACTCTGCAGCTCCTCCTATTTATCTGCCCATATCCAACTGTGTTTATCTCACATACTTAAAATACATGTTGCTCTGTTCCAACACAACATCCATTCTGTCCTGTCTGCCGCTCTCTGGCTCTCCATCCTGGTTCCTGTCACTTCAAAAGGCTCAGCTGCGTCTTATCTGACTGCTTTGCTTCAAGTTATCTGCCAACAAGCTGACTGATGTTCATCCAAAGGTTTCCCACAAACCTCCCACTCACACATTCACACGCACGAGGGTGCATACTCAAAATAAGCTTTCCTTTGGCCGACTTTGTTTCATTAACCTGCCCAATGAGGCTGTTCGGCTAGCTGTCAGCAACGCTCGGAGGTTCACCCACCGCACGGTTGTAGCAGTGAAAACCAACACTTCAGACACAGGGGGAATATGAAATGAACAGAGGTGCTTATCTGGTAAAGGGTCAAACAGCAAACTGCAGAAAGTGCACGTTTCCTGAAGAAATCCCAGTAAAGCACTGTGCTTTGTAGGCTTGTCCACAGCTGCAACACTAAAACACTGAATTTTCAACACAAATTTAAACTTAGAATATTATTTTGCTGTATAAAAATAAAGGGCAAAATCTTCAATGTTGTACATAAAATTATCGATGGAATTTCTCCCGACTACAATTTTATAGCAGAATCTGTAAATTGTGCTCCCTGCTACCAAAAACCATTTTATTTGGTCGATGAAATGTTTATTCATTTCCCTCTGCAGTGTGAAGTCCCAACAGAGGGGAAGGCAGCATTGTGCTTGTTCAGCATTAGGCAGCACCACAAAGGATATTAGAATAGATTTGGGTTACTGGTGATGCTCTGGTACTGAAGCAGGCGAACAGAGTTCAGCATCTGCATAGATTAGCAGGCAGAGCTGACCTCTGATTTTTTTTTTAAATCAGAAAACAAAAAAAAAAAAACTTCCTAAGTGAAGACTTTTTAGTAGGAAAGTACAACAAACATGCGGTCTGATGAGACCAAAATTGAACTTCTTTAAGAGTTTAAGAAAACTCTTTGTGTGGCCAAAACTAACAACATCTACAGATCAGCCCCAGGATGAAACACGATGGTGGCAGCATTGTGCTTTTTTTTCTTTGTGAGCTTATGGGATGAAAAAAAAAATCTGCGAAAGGCTGCGAGACGATTTGAGAGAGGAGCGGAGGCTCAGCTTCCAGCAGGACAGCAACACTGAGCATACTCCCATCTACAAGACGGAACCACTCAAAGTCAAGTTGAAATTTGCCAAATGTTTCAGTGTCAAGGATGAGTTGAAATGCGATGTGCACGGTTGCTTTGTGGTATTGTACACACACGTCAGTAAGACTGTCATACGCACATGTACAAAGAGAGAGCATTTGTATGAACTTTGGATGGACCCCGCTCTTCCGAGGGCCGAGGGCTTCTGACAGATGACCCGCGTCTCACGTCTGTCAGCAGTTAAGAAGTGAAATTACCCTCTTCAATGGTCAGTTTGACACGCAAAAGTGCGACTTTTTCATGTTATCTCTTGCTGTGTGTGCACCCCCCTGACCTCCCCGCCCTCATCATATCCCCAAAGCAGCAACGCAGGATCTGCTTTGTGCATGTTTCATCCATCTAGACCTGCCGATACGTGACAGAACTCTGTTTATTTCCAAGTCTACAGTGGGATTAGTGCGGAGGGACGTTTTTTTTATTTTTTTATTTTTGAGATAAGAATCACTGGGAATAGTTTTTGAAAAACAAAATGCGCACTCTCTGACCCCAGACGAAAAAAAAAAAAAAAAAAAAAAACTGACTGGCGTATCATGTTTTCTAAGTTTATCCTCAAGAACCACAATTATGCTTCTCGTTAATCTCCTCTAAATCAAACTGAGTGGGACCACATCAAGCATTGGTAGTAAAAAAGAAGAGCACACATTTTGTTACAATCAAAATTCCTCTGTCAGGGTGACTGGACAGGTAAACACTGGTGTAAGACGTCTTTAAATGTATTTAAAATAAATCTGGACACTTTGGATTGGGCTACATTTTTCAGGAAGTAATCAATGGACAAAATTAGCTGAATAATAACCTTTTCAATCCATTAACAATAACAAATGTATTACATAATACATTCCAATCCCTCTTGTCACAAAGTAATGAACAGCAACGCGCCTCTCCAGCAATCTTGCATAAATTTTTGCCCTCCGACACGCAGCGTTGTCGGTCTTAAAAGATCTATCATCAGACTCAGCCCCAAATGCACTCGGCCGCAGTGGCATTAAATTTCCCTCCCTTCTCTGGGAAAGCATTTATCTTTCACAGATCACAAACAGAAGGTTAGCTTGGATATTTTTGTGGCTATGAAGGGACATCAGAGCCTCCACCCTGAGTTTCAACCCCTTTCCCACAGATAAATGGAACAGATGTGGTCTGCTGCTCGATTTTGTGCTAATGGCCCTTTTGTTGTATCTGAGCGACTGCGCAGCACACGGACAGGAAACAATAATGACGCCAACAATCAACGTTCCCAAATTCAGCTTGACGACTGATTTCGCACTGACCCCAATTTTCAGATTTGCTGTTGTTTGCTGAATACGTCTTCAATAGTAGGGCATTTTCGAAACAGTGGGTAAAAAGTGAACATCAGAAAGCTGCAGTGTAAAAAAAAAGAAAAAAAAAAAAAGAAAAAAAAAAGATTAAAGTGGCTGGAAGTTTGATACCCAAGAATAAATGATGACAAAATGATATCTTGCCACTTTGGAAGACAGTAAGAGAAGAAAACATGTTCAAAGGTCATCATTAGAGATCTACAGCACCGTCTTTGAGTCAGCAAGTTTGCATAACAACCATTAAAGTTCACGCCTCAAGGGTCGGTGTCCTGCTTCTTTCACATGTCTGTGCATCGGCTCACCTGGCTCCGATATTAGCTCGCTTGCAGAGCTCTATAGAGCTGGACTGGATGCCAGTGAGGCAGGCTAGTAATTTAATTCAAGCGTGTAGGACAAGGGACACATCTAAAAGTTGCAGGACTCTGGCCCTCGAGAAATGCAATTTGAGTCCACTGAGAAAAGCCATGCACATGCTAACTGGTTGTCAGCAACTAAACTATTTCTGTCCAACCATCACAAATGTAAACATGCAGAGTTCGCTGAGCTCAAATCTAACTAGATCTGAGTGCTGTGGTCAGCTGAGACGGAGTTTAAGTTTTTGACAACAAACACTCCAGGTGGGTTTGGGAATAATGTGTTTGAAAGATCTGTGATGCTGTGGGCCTGCATCACTTCCAAAGTCACTTCATAATACATGACATCATGGACTCTGAATGTTACAGTTTATGTTTGATAATTAAAAATGAAAAAAACAAGGCAAATTTAAATTGGAATTTGGAAAATTTCAGCATCACAGATTTTAGCAGTTCACTGAAAGCAGGGACGAGTTTGTTGATATGACAATGAAACAAAATATACAATAATTCTCGAAGACAAAATGGAGCAAGCTGCTACCAGGGTTTAAGGTTCATTTTTCATCTGGACTAAACATGCAGCTACAATAGAAATGTTCATCTGTTTGAAATCCCCAACGCGATTTATGTTTAATTGCACTCAAAAATCTGGCAAGACTTTGAAAAATGTTGCTCACACCAGGCTGCTGTGCAGTTTGACTTGAAGTTGAAGTTGAAGTTGATTTGACAAATCAAAATGGAGAATAATTTTCCAGACGTGTAAACCTCACAGGGACACACCCTGAGTGACCTACTTATGAAGAAATGTGGTTCACACACCACACCATTCAGATTTATGTGTTGCAAATAAAAAAAAAAAGAACATTGAATTATTTTCTGTTTTATTCTGTCCAGTTCAGTCATGCAGTACATGGTCTTGCTGTGAAATACAAATGCAGCACATAAATATTGATTGGATTTGGTCTCTGCTCCTCATTCTCTGAAATGGATTTACTCCAGAACCTGCTCATTGTCTCAAGTGATTCTTACTCTTCCAAGATTGCAGCTATTCTTAAGAAAAGCTGCATGAGAACAATTTTCTTTGGAATCGTCAAACGTAATAAGTTCAGCCTTTCTGTTTGCCGACAGACAGAAAGGACGACATTTTGTACGAGACTCAATATCGTCTCGCACATCCATTTTGATGGTGTAGATGATAAACTGGGAAAATTGCAATTTTCTGCTGTTAATAAAATTTCCGTGGCTACTGCACTGGTCAAAGTGGTGCAAGTGTAGCTCTGGCTCCTTATTCAAGCACTAATTTTGCTCCTTATCAAGCAAAATAAACACAACCTCAAACCCTGCTCATGTCTCATTATCTCTTTCCTGGACCGCAAGTGCTGATGTGATTCTCACATGTCAAAAAACAAACATAGAAGAAAATACTTTAGCGCTGTAACAAATCAGACATGCAGTCTAATGTGTTCTGGTGCTGAGAAGAATCTACTTAGAATCTAATTTTCTGAAGAAGAAAGAACACAAACAAACCAATCTGAGAGCAAGTTTGTGGTCTTTGTAAAGTCTGGCTTATCAATTAATCTGTGTAGAGTCTTGTCAGGGAGCAGTTCTTTCCATTCTGCTTTTGTTAATAAACATGGACTTCAAATAAGGTTTGACACCAGTCCATCTACAGCTGTTAGCACACTTGGTAAAGACATACAATGCTATAAATTAACTTTTTACTGCAAAAATATTGATTTTTGGATCTTCATCCTGCTTAAACACCGAATACTGACCAAGATTTCGTTCTTTAGAACAATATTTTCAACTTTCAGTGTCCATGACGCCATCTATTCGCACAAGTTTTCCAGCGCACTTGGAAGAAAAACAAAACCACACCATCACAGGTCCTATGTTATGCTTCAATCTTTCCTCATTTGGTTAAAATCTGGTCAATTTGGAGTCAACGCTTCTAAATTATAAAAGTAATTCCAAGATTAAAAGCTGTGTCAGCTCTGGTAACGATGCTGAAACCTGTTCCATCAAAGAATCAGGCTCAGTTTGCTGAGGTTTTGTTCTTTGCAATATTAAAATCAGGTGAAGCATTTGTACACGAAGGAAGAAATGTGCTTAACCAAATCTTGATGTTTTTAAATCAATCAACACTTTGGTTAAACCTATTCAAAATAAAAATCAGGAACTGCAGCAGAACAATATGGCGATTCTTCAGTCGGGTAAATGTTGGACAGCAAGACATTTGAGGACGTTCTGCAAAATATGATTTATTCCACACAATATCATTCGCTTCAAGAATTCCCACGAGGTTAATGAGAATCCTTTGAGTGAGATCAGCTGTCCGCTAAGACAGCCCGGCTGCTTAGTTTGAACATAATCTGCTTCAAAACAGTGTCGATTTCAAGCACGAGCTGCCATGCCTTTGTGCCCTGATGAAAAGCGAAGCGCTTTTAGGAAAAACTGGATTTGAAAGCCAAACTCGCTGTGTTAAGCCAGTAATCCTGTTTTGTGTCCCAGGCCTCCCGTTCACCCAGGTGCAATGACGTGCACTGACATATACGTTTCAGCCATGTTGACTTAGCCTGTAAGAGGAGGACACCGGAGCAGTCAGGCGGAAACACAACGGTGAATTATGACATGAATAGGGGAAAGGACACCAAAGACATGTTGAGCTGTGTTAATACTGAGAATAAATTACATAGAGGTGAACTGTACTTACTTATCGGACTGCTGAAGGTAATTGATTGCACTGGATTATATCTGACTTATTTGCTTTTTTATCTCTTTTTACATATATATACATAAAGATTTGTCTTGCATTTTTTTTTATTTCAGAGTGATGTTGTGCAGATCTGCCACAGAAAGTCACGCCGGTTTAGTTAAGTGATTCAATTTACTTAATTTAATCACTGAGGAGAAAGAGAGAGAAGTATTCATAAGTAAAGCACCGTAAAACCAAAATGTGCCTGAACTGTCCAAACAGGAAATGAAACCAAACATGATGACATGAGCTCTAGGAACCGAAACAAACTTAAAGTCCACTGAGGATTCAAACCTGAGACTTTTTAACTCCTTAATACTTTCACTGACATCCGCTCTCTCCAGCTTAAGAGAAACTTGCAATGCGAATATGAAAAAGAGAAAAAGTCAAACAGAATGTTCAAATTTGGAGCTTTTGCAACAGATGCATCAGGGAGCACCATGGGCTGTGATGTAGGAAGATTGATAGACTAAAATATATGCTATGTTCTTGCAATAAAGGGTGCCGTGTTTAAAGTGAAGGCTTTATTGTTCATATAATTTGAAATGTTTGGACAATGCATGATCACTTTACTATAATATATTGAATTTGTACAGACATAAAAAAGTATCCTGAAGTTTTAATTTACTCTGTGTACATTTGTTTGAATGTTTGAAACCTATAAAAAAAAATAAGTTGTTCTACTTTGTTTTCCTGTGTGTTAAAAAAAATATCCACGTCCTTTAATAATTTAAAAACCACCATCTACACTTGGATTCATTTCTCATACAGTGATTGGTTCTTATACTGACAGGAACTGAAAGTTTCTGTGAGGTAAAAAAAGAATCTCTATCTTTTGTCACTTTTGCGCCACTTCTGTTTGTGTCGGAACATCTTAGAAAGAAAAAAAAATAATACTTTGACCGAGAATAACATTTTGCACCAGCACTCAATCAGAGCTAGTCTTTGTGAATTCGGTGCAGATATAGGGAAGGTGCACAAGATGCTCAGGATGGATCCAACATAATACAATATAGTGAATTAAAACCATCAGACTACTCAGTTTTTCAAAGTGTAGCGTCATGATGTTGTTAAAGACATCGGTACGTTTGTCTCCATCCCCTGCTACTGTCTTACATTTAGCCTTCATCTCAGCCAACATCATGTATTTAGATTTCACACAAACATCAGTTGATCCAGCTGTGTAGTGATCTCAAACAAGCTTTCTGTTTCAGGCTGTTGGATTCAGTGTGAGAACCAGCAGGTGGACTGTGCAGACATTCCCTCCAACGGGTCATGCACGGACGTTAGCAATGTATATATTTTTAAAAGATATCGCTGTGTTGCAAAAACAATCAACACAGTGAGCTGTGTATTGGGGAAAAAAATTCAAAAAAAGACCTCCTGATAAACTGTGCTCTAACGCTATCTCCTCTCACGCACGAATGCCAGTGACACAGGGTGGACATACGGGGAGACATTCATTAGCTTTCAGTTTTTCATACTGCTATGCTTGTTTTTCTTGCGAAACGTTTCCAAGATCTGAGAGATAGTGCTTCAGCAGAACTTTCCCTGAGTTTTTGGTTGCTGTGAACAACCTTTGCAGGCCGGTGTTACAGTCAGGAAGTCCCCGACTATAACAAATGGGAAGTGCTATTTTTTATTTTATTTGATTTTTTTCAGGAAATATTTCATCACCCTGTCTGGATGAGCCAACGGCTGTTTGGTGTCCTCTGTGGAAGATGTAGCATTCTGTCTGTCAAGTCGTACATTTTCTACCGCAGACTGACAACTCGACTTGAATCGTTTTACTGTGTTTCTCATTAGGGTCATGTGAATCAGCTCGTATTTTTATTACTCCACACATGCTGTAAAACATTTTCCCATGAGGTCATGTATAAATTCAGGCTGGGTAAACTGGCAAGAGATGAGTTCAGACCTAAATCCAGTTGAAACCTGTTTTACACTGTACGATTGGACCCACTCCCTTGTTTTTCTTCCTCTGTCTGACATAAAATAAGACATTAAATAGTATTCTGTTTTAATACAGTAATAATATTATTAAGACCAAACACTCTAATTTTAGTTTCACCTGGCTACAACACACACCTAAAAAAATGAGTGGCTCTTTCCTCTGAGTGGAAATGTTTTTGTTCTGGGACGAACAGATGACCGTGATGATTTCAGGCATCTAGAAATTGTATCCACTTGTCAACGTATGCTCACACTCAACATACGAAGCGCTCAGAGGGCCAACATACCTTTAGCAAATTGTTTAAGGCCTTAAAATGCAAAGTCAGGTGTGCCTCAATTTAGCTCAAGTGTTGTGATTTTACCAATAATCATCATTATCTGGGCTGTCCTAAAGTTTTATGCTGGATGCATAGAAAATTGTAAAATTTAAAGACTGATTAGGTGAAAACATATGACTTTAACTAGTTTGAGTAAAATAAGTTCAAACTAAAGCTTTCTGCAGTCAGATATTAGGCATCTGCAACAATGCTGCACCTGTATTTTTATTGTTTTTTTGCCTTTTGTGTTTTGGCTAAAACAGAAACAGAATGTTTTCTTTTTATATTGTATTTATCCTAATATTTGTAGTGCAAATACCACCATCAAAGTTGAAACAGAGTCATGGGAAAGTGCCATTACGAAAGAATCTGATGTTGTCAACACGAAGCACTGCCAGTATTTATTTGAAATGGCAAAAACGTTTCCAGAACAGAACGATCTGCTGCCTTTTTTTATTTACCTGTTCTGAAACAGCCAACCCAAGACGTGGGCTGTGCAAAGCAACGATGCTAACCCATAAGCCCTGTTTTTAAACTTTATTAAACTATTTTAAGTCCTGCTATCTGACTTATTTCTTCCCTCACTCACCTGTGATGACGCCATCAGATTTGTTGGGATGTGAAATAAATCTAAGCGACACATCGTGGATCATTTGTTTCTCGTGCAGAAAGCAACACAGATTAAGTTGGGGAACAGGGTGACTAAGGTTTTGACAGGCCTCACAACGAAATGCTCTTCATGGTGATGACATGTTTCCCCTTCCTTTCAGATGTTAGTTAGGGTGTGAAAGATGAATGTCTTTCCAGGGAACCATCGTTTTTGCCGGATGGACAGGAATCTGTCCATCTGGCAGGAAAAGAGGTCAGACAGTTGCAGCAAAGTGGCACACGCCCTTCACCCTCAGCCCGAAACTCCACCGGACGGACAACTTTTTTGTTTCTTGTTTTTTTTTTTTTTTTTTTTTTTTATATGGTGGTGTGGATGGCATTTATTAAAAATGAAGTTGCAGAAAAGGTCGGGGGAGAAATTCCTTTAGTGCGGACAGAGACCTTGAACACACATTGGAAGCTGCACAAGAAACATATGGCCTAGTCAAACTCCAGACCTAAATCCAGTGTGTGACAAAATTAGCAAAAGCTGAAGCAAATTCTTCTTCAAGGCACTGTTTGTGACTGCAGCAGATTTATCAGTATATTTGAGTAAACTTCGCCACATGGTTTAGAGCTGTCCCATTTAAAAATAAAACGTAAACATATTGTTTAATATGTGGATAATATTTTATCCTTCTAAAAGGATAAAATTGTTCTATCTTATTTTAAATGAATAATATCAAATTCTGAAAAACATTCTCCCTTATAACTCCACATAAGTAAATCTAAATTCTCTTGTTTCTTCTGTGGCTTATTATTGTTTAATTCTCAATAACATTAGACAGCTGTGTGCAGTAAAATGCAAATATCCTCAATAATTGGATTTTTGCTCAGAATTAGTGGAGGTCAAAGGTGAGTGGAAAGAGACAGGTGAACTCTGGAAATTGGTTTCCGTGCTCTGTTCTATGTTTTTCTGAATCCGTAACTCGGCAACCGCTTGCAAACAAGGTCTGTACATTTACAAAAGTAATAATTCATCAGCTGCTAAGCATAAATGTGTGAGTAAGCGGTATACTGCAAAACAAATAATAATTATTTAAAATGGACAGGGCAGGAAATGTCCACTGGTCTAAACATAGGGCTAATGTCCAGCATAGATGGTTAATTTGCATTAATTTCTGCAAGCACATTGAGATAAAACAGTGCCTGGCACTTATTGTCCAACTCATTTACACAATTATTGAAGAAGCAGGAATAAAAAAAAATCGGTATAATTAACATAAAGTTTAATGATGGAAAATGCAATTAGTTTCTTTTTCTAAATGCACTCGACCTCTGAAATTGATCTCTTTTACATGCACATCCTTATTTTTAATTTCCAATAATTGCCTTTGAAACCACCTACAACTTGGTTTTATACTTTTTTATGATTCTGTCCTGCTGTTTCTTTGTTTGTGCTTTTTTTATTTTATTTTTTTTGGGAGGGATGGGTGGGGGGGGCAGGGTTAATGTCAAGGAAAGCGAGCAAATTTAACTTTATCAGCGGTTTTGGTCATAGAAGGTATGCTAAAACCCAACAACACCAGGTTCTGCATTTTCAAGGTTCTCTGCAGAATAATCACCCCAGGAATATTTATCTAGCGTAATTCTTAATTTCCCTGCTATTTGTCCAGCACAAAAATAAACATATCACCGCTTTTCATGTTAACTCGAAACAGAAAACAGACATTTCTTTCTTATTATTTTTTTGTCTGAGAGTGAAGTTTTACTTCTGCAGTGCGTCTGAAGCTGAAACGATGACCCCTACACCTCTAGGATAGGAAAGAAGTTTGCAGCTCTAATTCGGTGCAAATTTAGTTTAATGCTCTGCAATTATCTCAGCTTTGGCTTTCAGGAGCAACTCTGCCAAGAGCAATCTCAGCCACAAACACCTAATACCAAACAAATAAACAGCAGACGTTTGGTGTGTCTCTATAAATGACCTCTTTTAATTTGTTGGCGAAGGTCTGTGGGAAAACCCAGGTGCCTGGGGAAAACCTGGAATACTCTAAAGCTCAACTAATCATTTTCCCAGCGAAGGATGCCAATCAGATGTCTGATTGGCGGTTTGTTTAGACAAAGTTTGCTTTTTGCTCCCGCAGGTCGAAGTTCGGCATGTTTTGAAACCTGCGGTTCGCCTCCAGGGACGAAAGATTAATAAGAAAACATTCTTACAGTGTTTAAAGAGGTAAATGAATCTACATGTTTTTACAGTTTGACTTCTTATCTTCACCGTTTGAAATGAATCTTAGTTGCGGGAAACGGGAAAACAGACGTGTGCAGATATAAACACCCTTAAACATTTATTTAAGTTTTAAGTTGGTTGAGTTTTAAATTAGTCATTAACGGCATGAAGATCAGATTTATGGAGTACAAGTGAGTAATAAGGATCCAAATCAGTTACGTTGAGAGTTAAAACTTGCTTTTTTCTTTTGAACAAAGCAATCCCAAAATGAAATAAATCCAAATGATGATTTTACTTTCATAAAACTTTCTGAAAACATTTTTTAAATGCTATTTGTTTTCTACTTCTTGGGGATTTGTTTGTTTGTTTTGGGACAGCTATGTACTTTGTGCATTTTTGAATTTATTGTTTCTCGCCAGATACCGAAGGAGAAAAATTCAGTTTTACGTGCCCTGAATAGAGGATAAAGAATAATGTAGATAGAATCGATATTTTAAAAGAGACGTCGGTCTTTGCATTCAGAACTTCAGCAGCTCAAAAAGTCAAAGCCTCTTTTAAAACAACATATAGCCCCACACCCTTTGGTCCGTCCTGCTGAAGATGTAAAAAAAAAAGCCTCAAAATAGCTTCAGCTCAGCTCGCAGAAGTTTATTTTCAGTCTGAAATCATTCAATCTCCAATTTACATATCTCTAAAAAAACAAAAAAAGAAAAAAAAGTCAGTGTAGGGGGGAAATGAAAGATGAATGTCTTCCCAAGGAACTACAGTCTAGACCAGATGGACAGGAACTGAGAGGAAACGGGTCAAATATTGACACACACCCTTCCTTTTCTTTACTCAATTCAGACATAAGCAGAACTGAAAGATGTCTTTCTTACTGAAATGTCCCTAGACTTTTCAGTAAGTAAGAAATAACTAGATCTATCAAAAAAGATCTACATGCCAAAAGGTTGCTTTAGAAGACCTTGTCACAGCGGTGCCATCTTCTCCAGTCTGTTTCACACCCATTATTAGATTTCCCCTGATTTCTCCGCAGGACCCACAACAAATACATACAGATGCAAACTTGTCCATTGGGTTGGGCAGATGCAAATAGTTTGCACCTGTTTTTGCATCACGTCGCAGCTGCCCTCTCTTTAGTCACAAAGGAAGCAGAAGTGAACAGAGAGATCCAGAATAAATAAAAAAAAACAAAAAAAAAAAACACCATATTTCCTAACAGATTGCTCCAGGTCCTGATAAGATCGAGGCACTCCTCTAACCTTAACAACAACAAATGACCGTATCAGAGAGGAATCGTGTTCCGGCTGGTGTTTCTAAATCAGAGATATGAATCTTGATAATGCATCACTGCAGATTGTAAAAGACAGTGAAATGATTCATCCCTTAAACTCCTTCAGGAAAGACGAATAAGGACTTACTTCAGTTAAAGACAGTTTATACAAATATATTGTACTAATTTGTAAAATGATCTCAGAATAAAAATAAAATGTTACACTTTCTTGATCAGGATTAAAGTGGAGCATGTGATTCAAACATAAACATTGCTTAATAAAAACAAACAAACAAACAAAATTCACAAAGATTTCAGGCAAACCACTGAATTATTTGCAATTATGGGGATGAAATTGAGGAACAACGTTGTGCATCACCAAGGGATCTCTTTCATTTAGCGGAAAAATCTCTGCTGAAACTGCTGTAATATTTTGTTTTTCGCACCGTAAGTCACAGCGTTAACATGTCACTGGAGCCAAAACAGGTTTCCAGGCTAACAACCCTTGTCTTCATATGCAAGTATTGTGTTTAGAAAAAACAAACAAAAAAAAAAAGACATGCAAAACAATCCTTCATTTGTTCTTTTAGATAAACCATCAATTGTATGAACCCTGCCATTCACTCGGCAATGTATTTTTAATTATTAGGTTAATGCCCGGGGGAAACGAAGCTGAAATTCCTGCAGATTTACAAGACTGTCACCACAGAGTCGGTTACCGGCATTTATCTTAAGGAAGGATCTTCATTTGAGTTCTATTTTAAGGACATTTGCTGCTGAAGTTGCCTGAAGGAGTTCATGTGAACTTACAAACGACAGCCGGGATTGAGTAGAGTAAACAGCTCGGTCAGACGAGGTCAGGTGTTCACATAGCAGGTACCTGCTTAGACCTGTTGGATTGTGATTATAGCAAGGTGAGGTTTAACTTCTTCTGGCTGGGTTTGTGTACAGAATAAAAGGCACTGGGGAGGTTTTGGCTCCCTTTTTGGCAATTATATAATCCAACCCTCTCCATAAAAGCTGCACAACGTAAAGTTCTCGATGTTTTCTCAGCAAGCGGCCTGAGGGAAATAGTTTGCCACTGTTCAGACCTGCTTGTTGTGTTAAAACCGCACCTGACTGTTGGGCTGATGAGCATAATTATAGCTAGAAGCGTCTAAGCAGCATTGGTTGAGAGGGAATGTGGGGAGATCTGAAAGGCGCAACGATGGAAGAGTGCACACAGACAGGAGGAAGACAGAAAGGGCTGGTGTCAAAGATTTCTGTTGCGCCCAGGAAGTTGCAACAAACCAGCGAGGCATCCAAGAAATCTACACGGGCTGGCGAGCGGTGCCACTGCTCGGTCTTATCTTTTGAGATAAAAACCTGCTGTTTCCGTTCTGAGCGCGAGTTGTCAAGATGGTTATGAACAAGTTAAACCTTCCCTCTTAAGAGGAAATGGTTTCAGTAAGTGAGTCATGATTCAGGAGTTCTCAAATGCTCAAGGGCGTGAGGCAGAGTAAACATTATCCTGTGTCCTAACAATTGAGCGTTGTACTGCTGGTGTCTCCTGTGTATCACAAGGGTTAATTTTAGCTTTAAGTAGGCCACATAGATTAGGAGTCAGAAAGAAAAAGATTAAATCAGAAACAAGTGCAGCACTCAGAATAAGCTTTTAGCAAAGGAGGCAAACAACCCGATCAGAAAATTAGCATTTTGCTCACAGACAATAACTGTGTGATAAATGAAGAATGTTTGCACTTTAGGGCTCCTGTCTTTGCTGTCATGCACGCCGTCTCATCAGCACACAGTGACAAACACAAATAGCAAGGAAAAGTACACCTTTGTACTTTCCTTACAAGAAAATCCAGTTCTTTGTGATCTAAATCCACTTGAAGCACCAATTCAGACGAGTTAGCAAATGATTGTCCAGAGTGTGGCCGTTGCAAAGCACGGGCCGATGTAACTCTCATGCATCGGCATCTCCAGAACCAGAACCAAATATCAAGAGGCAGCATTCAGCTTCTATGCACTTCAAATCTAGAACAAACTTCCGGAAAAACTGCAAAGATGCCAAAACGCTGAGTTCTTTTAAATCAAGGCGTCAACCACACTGGTCAACATTTGCTCGATTTTTATGATGGCATTTGACAAAATGTAATGTTTTTGCTGGTTTCATAATTGATTACTGTATGATGTTTTTAATGCCGGAAAGCACTTTGAACTGCCCTATCGCTCAAATGTGTTATGCAAATAAACGTGACAGGCCTTGACTATTAAACTGTCCTGTGTGTGTGATATTAAAACATCGGTTATGAACAAAAACTAAAAGAGGAACTGTGCAAAAAAATATCTTCACATCTACATGGGATGACTGTGTTTTAATAAGCGTTTTGGAGTTGTAAAGTTGAGCATTCGATTCCAGCTTCGCCTCGTCACATGAGCAAGAATCCTCAACCCAAGTTGTCCACCAAGCTGTGTTTTGAGTGTAACACAGCTTGGTGAGGATGAGGAATTGACACGTGATTTGAGTGGTCAGTGTGGCCTCACCTTAGACCGACTCTAAACAGCTTCCTGTCCCCACTGAGAAAGAGCGGTGCATGGGACAGGTCTTTCTCTGTGGTTTAAACTCAAAAACAATACGCTAAGGGTGTTTTACTGCGTCCGTTTTCTGTCACACACTCAGCGTTTTAGATGTTGGGCCGTGCTGCGTCCTCTGCTTCGGGGCAAGGGGGAGAAGTGCAAATGGGGCTTCTTCCCATTGTGGACATTCTCTTAATTTTTCCTCTTGCCTTTCTTCTGTAAAGGTTAGATTTATGGAGTGCATGACTCACTTGTCCCATTAACACTTTCTCCCACCTCAGTTGTGGATCCCTGCAGTCATCACCAGCACAGTGGGTGGTTTAGGCAAACAATCATGTCTCATTAGGGTTTCCATATTATTTCCATTTGCAGATGGTAGATTAAACAGTGCTCCCTGTGATGCTTAGCTAAACACCGATATAAGCTTCTTCAGTATCTTGTCCTCCGTGAAACTAGACCAGGACCTCTACATTTATATTTGTGACTAAATGAGATATAGGTGAGTGTGGAGCGTAGTTGGTTGCCCAGGGGTATTAAAGTAACTGGGACTAACTACAAAACACATTTCTGAAAGAAAATAAAAAAAAAAAAAAAACATGGATAATTTTAGTTTTTCCACATAACTATTCCTTCACGTTGGCCTTAAACAAATCCAGATACATTTGCGATTGTAAACGGACAAACGTCAAGCAAATTTCATGCGGTCCAGAGGTTTGACTTTGAATTATGTCCCCTTGCAACTCTTCACTGGTCAGATCCAGACAAGGTGGTAAATTAATAAATCTCATCACTCCAGCAAGATCATGAGAAAAATACAGCAAATTATGATTTATGATAATCCTGACGTTAGGCTAATTACCCTTTTTTTTTTTTTTTTTTTTTTTGTAAGCGCTGCATAGCTCTTTGTGTTGACAGAAACAACCACCTTTTTGCGGTGTCTGTGTTTGCGTCACCACCCAGTGCAATTAGGGTTTCATTAAACGGCGCAAGCAGAACGTGGAGAAGGTAACAGTGGAGGGTCGATGTGGCTCCCTGGGTGCATTTGTTCAGAAATGACCATCCCTCAGAAGAACCTTGGATGAGCCCGTTTCTGGAGCGCATCTCTGGGAGTAGCTGGGTCATCCCTCTGCAGAATGTGCAGCCTTGAATTGTTGCCTTCAGACGTCTCAGTGTTTACAGAAGTGCTTCTCATCACGTCCAAACTCTCTGGTCTCTGCGCTGATGCAATTTCTAAAATATTTATCGGGGTTAAACGTGGAAAACGTCCCCTTCTCAAGAGTTCCACCTCTAACCCGACATGTTTCAGAGGTTTTTTGTTTTTTTCTTTTTCTTTTCTTTTCTTTTTTCTTGAACTCCTTCCCAATAACAAGAGAGGGTTGCGTGGGAAGTGTGATTAGTTTAACTTTCTCCAGAGCAAACGCATAAACTGAAGAATAGAGTCATTTATCGGACATGCTTTTGTTGGAGAGTTGTACAACTTGTTCTTCACAAAAACGTATAAAATTTGATTGAAAGGTTGCAGGTACTGACTTGCAAGCAGCGGCAAATCACGACTTGCCGTTCAGTGATCTCGATCCCTTATTTAGAACAACGATCATCTTTGGGTTTTTATTCCCGGTTTGGGCATAACATGCATAGTCATAAACCACAACAGTAAAGTAAACAACAAAGCACAGATTGCAGGAGAGAATCAGAAAGCAGTCTTATATTATAAACGTTATAAATAGAACAAGAAAATTACCAGCATGAATTAGGGTTAAGGTGAAGTTCAGCCATGTTTTTTTAAATTTTATTTCATTTTATATATGCATATAAATAGTGTTTTGATTGAGTCCCTGTAGACTCCTTCAGAACCAAGGAATCTGAGGCTTGGTCACATCAGTTGAACTAGACATGACCCAGCTGCCTCAAAGTGGACCTGAGTTAAAACGGGAGGGTGATCAACGATGGGGAGTCGTGGAAGACTCGGCGCTAATGCTTCCCCCGGGAGCGCAGAAATGTTCCTGGTTTTCCCAGACAGGAACACGACTCTTTCTCAGTGTTCATTTGTCCGCAGATGTAGAGTTGAGGCACCAACGCGAGTTTGTTCGACTTTAAAACCCTCCTGCTACGTTGCGGGTCAAGTTGACCAGTTTTGAAGTTTACAATTTTTTTTTTTTTTTGAAATAATTGGAAGTATTTTCTCTGCATGGAACTTGTTCTATTTGTCTTAATAGGGACACGCTACATATAAATTGAAAATGGTTCATTTTACACATTTGCAACCCTCCTGCGTCTACATATTACGTAGAGTTGAAGGGTCTCCACTCACACTGAGTGTCCACTCAGCAGACGTGGGGAAACATTAATACTCTCTGCCTGACTCATTTGTATTGATTTCAATCAGCAGGTCGATTTGACCCTGATTGTGATTACGTGTCTCAAGTTCAATTATAAAGAGCTAAATCTAAATGTAATGTATAAAAAAAAATGACAAAAGATCAATTTCAAAGATAATTATTTTTTTTTTTTGTGCGTGCAGGAATTGCAGTGGACATAAAAAATGCAAATGCCATTTTTATGTCCAAATGAGTAAATTGTCGTCATTGATCCTTCATTTGTGAGAAATAAAAAAAAAAATGAAATATTGCACAAATATTGATTGAAATTGTTAGTATTGGAATTAATAATCAGACACAAAAATGTTTTGGAGGAATTTTTGAGTTTCTGACTCCACAGGTCAAATTGACGAGGAACATTGTTGCTGTACCTAACAGGAGGGTTAACTCGGCTAAATGAGCTCCTTGTTCTGAACATAACCTTGGATTCCACAATATGAAGGGGACTTGTCAGTAAATTATTATTTTTTATTCCTTTATTTGAAACAATTGTAATAGAAATGAAAATTAAGCTCTTTGTGAAGAAATTACCTGTGGTTCTGCCCATTTCTCAACACCCAGAAGCAACCAGCACATGGTCCAGTTTATCAAAGACACACACACACAGAGAGAGAAGATGCAAACGCCACACAGACAGACGCCGGCCAGGATTCAAGTCTCCTCGACTGCGAGGTGATGACGATAACAACGAACTGAATACTTCTTCCCACTTATCACCAGACAGCAGGACTGCAGAGGAGCCAGACTGCATCAGCGTCAAATCATGCAAACCATTTTGATGTCAACTAGAGCAAGGTCTTTTCCAATGTATTTATTTCCAGTCTTAGACCAAATTATTTGCTGGGCAAATTGGAAAAACAAGACACGCAAAACAAATAGTGTTCTCCAAGGACTCTGCTGCAATTTGCTGATGGTTTTTTTTTTTTGTTTTATGCATTCTTCTAGTCTTTAGCTGTGCAACCCTGCAAGCACCAAGTAGTCAAACAGCGCCTTGCAAAAAGTATTCAAACGCATTGTACTTTCAGATTTGGTCACCATGCAACCACACTCTTTCATGTTTTCTTTTCACTGGAATTTTATGCGACAGATGAACACAATATGGCGTATAACTGCAAAGTCAAAGGGGAAAGTACACTGTTAGTTTTACGTTTTCTTTTTTTGGCCTACATGCAAAGCATTATGTGCGGCACAAAAAGGACTTCTGCAAAGCGACTGCGAGCACAGCGTTCCAGTGGTACAACGTGCTGCTGACAGCATTATGCCGTGCAGGTGCTTTTCTTCACAGAGAAAGGGGAGCTGGTCAGAGTGGACGGGGAGAAAAATGAAGCAGGATAAAGGGTAATTCTGAGAGAAAGCCAGGTGGAAATAAAGAAACACTAGAGAGGGATAAAGAAGTTCAATTTACAGATGATTATCCTAAAACTAAAGGTAGAGAATAAAGAGCACTCGTGTTACAGCACAAAAAGCATGCCGCACTTGTCGGATTTGTATTCACAAACTTTAGAAATCACGTTTTCTTCCTGCTCTCAATTATGCGCAATATTTACTTTGGTTTATGTCTAAAGTCTCACTAAAATGTCCTGAATAAACCCCACTGTAGGACACTAAAGTATATTACTATTTCACTCTAAATACAAGGAGTTTTATGGTTGTGAAGTGTCAAAACATGTCAGCAAAAGTTGAAGGGTGCGATGAAATTTGAACAGGATGGAAAATGAATTAAATTGAACGAATTTTGAAATGAATTAAACGCGGCTGCTTTCTAACAGTCATCTCGCTTGTGCGGCTCCAGTTTCACCCACACAATGAGCAAACGGCAAACAATCGGGATGCATTAGCAGCATCACACTGAGTGTCTGTCTAGTTCCAGGAAAATGACCAGAAAGGTGAGTCATGTGCCATTTTCCCTCTCCTGGGTTCATGTTTGAAGATTTTCGTGATTGCCCTCTCTCATTCGAAAGTCAATTTGTCTTCTCCGCTACAGGAGAGGAGAACAGATTAAGCAGATTCACACATGACTACATGGAAATGTGACTGACCTATGATGCATCGCTCTCCTTTGCCCTGCTCAAAAGTCATTCGGCTCTCCTGCAGGTAATTGGTTCGTTTAATCTGCCGTCTGACCTCACGGGTGCTGCTTTGGGTAAACGTTGTAATTTTGTGTTGCATCAACCTGCCTCAATAGTCAGAACACACAATCCTGGTGACCGGATTCCTCCTCCTTCCTGCCTCCAGGGCGGATGAAGATGTTCTCTCCGTGTGTGTTTTGTTTTTAGATTACCAAGACTGGTGACCCTAAAACTATGAACAGCTTTGATATTAGGGCAAAAGAAAAGCAAACAAAGAAAAAAAGTATACGAGAAAATAACTTGATGCTGTCCTGTTATTGATTTTTCCCAAATGTCCAGCTTTTAAGACACACATTGCAAAAGATTTGTACTGCTAGACGTGTATGTGATTGATCAAAACAAGCGCGTCTACAACAGGAAGTTGATGGAAAATTAACTTTTAGATATTTTTAATCAGTCTTGAACTGAATGTTATTTAGCTCTAAACCAGCCAGACTCGGCGTTGAAAGAAATAAAAAAAAAAAACTGTGAATAGGAAAATTTCAGGTCTTGAAACAAACTCCAACTTCATTTTGTCGTCTGCTTTGACTGGGCCATTCCAACACATGACCTTGCTTTGATCTAAACCAACCAACTGCAGCTGTGACTTTGTGTTTAGGCTCACCAATCCTCTTCTAGTCTGCATTAATCTTTTGACACTTGCATGAAATTCACTCTGTCTGCCTCCATCACAGTTCGACACCTTGCAGTGACGACCGTCATGTTTCCTGCGCCGTGTCTATGCTTAGAGTGATGATGGGTGTTAGCTTTTAATGCTGTCACATGTGGTGAGTTTGTGCGTCAGGTTAGCCTTATGTGTGGTGAGAAACTGTGATATTCGGCACATAATAAGCTGGATGTGTTTCATGTTAATGGCAGCAATGAGAATAGGGTTCTAGAAGAAGCAGGGTGAGACTAGCGAAGCATGCGCCACAATGTTTCGGTGGTCGGAAACAGGAAATAACATCAGCCGCCTGAGCTACATTTCGACTTACTTTGTACCTGCTTGCAAGACTCTTCCTGCATGTGATGCTGCTTTTTAAATAAATGCATTGGAAATTATTTTATACAAAGCAAATTTATGCTAAATGTGTCAGCAAAGATAATTTCTTATGTCAGTACTTCCAAAAAAATCTTTCAAAGTTTATGACCAATCACAGCCAACTGGATAAAAAAAAGAAAAAATTAACAAAAAAAAAAAAAATTAACCACAAAGATCGAACACGTTTATTTAAACCACATCTCCTTTTTTGTCGACACGTAAAGAACACCATGTACTTGTAAACAGAATTTTACTACTAGTTGTGATCGGGAAGAATCAGACAGCTCGCCTCTGGCACATGTGCAGAAAGAAAGATAACCTGAGGAGCAGGTTCCCCGGTTGTTCCAGTAAGAGCTGCTGTGCTGCCTGACACAGATAGCAGACCCGACTGGTGGCAGAGGCGGAGTGGCTGCACAGAACATGCTGAAACTTTGGCCGCAGTGACAAAGGCTGCGGCACATTTGCTGGTTTTTGCACTGCACAAATGCGCCACCTCGCTCTGGGTGTGTGGTGATTGTTAGCTGCTGAGTTTCAAAGTTCCAGTTCTGCTGGAACTTTGAAACTCAGCAGAGAAATGCAGAGTCTCTTGCCAAAGCAAACAAGCGTGACGTGTCTTTGCATGTCTAAATACTCTGATAAATGAAATCCGGTGGAATCAAATGGCTTTATATGTCACGACAGAGAATCAGTGTCATACTAATAAAAAATAATAAAAAAAATAAAATTACGAGAACAAAGTCATAGTGTTACGAAAATAAATAACCCGACGACTTTATTGTCGTATTATTGATTTTCTACAGGAACTGCAGAAACGAACTCCGGCAGGAAAACCTTTTGACAGGAAAACTAATTTACAAATACAGTCTTTATGAAAGAGTTGCACAAAGAAAACACAAGAATGTACATTTAGATATTGCCACAACCCGTGTACGTAGGACGAGCCCGCGTGTGAAAGAAAATCCTCTGCTGATGAGAGAAATGTAACTTTTTGGCCTCTGTGCAAAAAGAGAAATGTGGCAAAAGAAAATACCCAGCAAGTGATACATGGTTGTAAAAGCGTTGTAGTGTGGGTAAGTTTTTAATCAGCATTGAATGGGAAGTTGGTCAGACTTGATGGGAATATGGATGGAGCTATAAACAGGGCAATAAAGAAATAAAACCTGGTTATTTCAAAAGATTTGAGAAAGGCAGAGAGATTCACTGTTCAGAAGCACAATGACCTGAAACACACACAGACATGGTTGGGCTGGATTGGACTTACACAAATTCGGTTCAGTCAGAGTCCAATGGAGAAATTTGTATTTATTTTATTCTTTTTGGATGACTTTAAAACAGACACCACTTTGTTATTAACAGGACGATAAAAACCTTATTCTTAAATCTGGCAGAAGACTTGCAGCTCTAAATATGGTGGAAAGGTCTTTCTAGATCCTCCATTTATTTCTTTCCTTCTACAGCAGAATAATTCTCTACCCATGATACCTTAAAGTTTATGGCTGTAATAGTTACAAAAGAAGTGAAAAGGTCAAAGAGGAATGAATATTTCTAAAAGTCCCTCCTATTTTCTTGCATAGATTTGGCCAAAATGTGACGTTCGATGTCGTCTGGTTTCAGCTGCTGCGTCTCCACACTTTAGCCAGCGAACAGTCTAACCTGATCAGGCTGAATTACCCCTTTAAAAGAGGCCGAATGAGGGGACATGGTTGTGCCACAGAGGCACAATTAGATTGTGTTTGAAATGTCCCATCTATCCTGGAGGAAACAACATGTTGAGCAAAACTGCTCTGTAACGACACTGTTCAGGATCACTTCTGCTTTATATGATGCCAGTACAAACAAATGAAAGACAGAGAGAGAAGGAGAGAGAGAGAGAGAAGTGAAGGACAAAAACTCTCATCAGTATTCAGGGAAGCCTTTGGTTGAAAGGATTTCATTTGCTTACGATATTCCTAACTTCCCCTGCCAGTGTAAACATCTAACTTGGTTATGTTTTTATGAGCTGGCAGTACTTGTATTCAAAAAAAAAATTTGAATAGAAGTTGCATTAACATCAAGTTTCACAAGCCACTTCATTTAGTACAACCGTTAAAACAAAAAACAAATCAGCCGATCACATGGCAACAACTCAAAGCACGTATGCTTCTAATTGCGTTAAAGACGTCTTGATGAAAAACAAAGCATCAGAATGTGGTTGAAACAGGATATGAGTGACGTTAGACACCTCAGCCTAGTCTGGTCAGACAGACAAGCTGGTCTGCGAATTTCAGAAATGTCTGATCGAGATTTTCATGCACAACGATAACTCTGGCTTCAGTGAGCAGCTCCAATCTGGACACAAACTGCCTTATTGATTTCGGAGGTTAGGGCAGATTGCGCGGTGACAGAGAGGCGAAGGTATCTCTAGTAACCACTTTTCAGAATACCGCCTCTGAATGCAGATCCTCACACATTTAGCTCTGCAGCAGAAGAAGACCACATCACGGCCCACTCCTGACAACTAGAAGCAGAAAACTGAGGAGACAATTAAAGCAAACTCACTGAAACCAGACAATAAAGTGGAAAAAGCGCCCCAGTGAGTTTTGATTTTATCTTGACGCTAGGATCACACAACATGAAAAAACAAGCAGTCATGTTTTGCACTGTTGGAGGAAGCTGAGGTACCCAGAGAGAAACCATATATTTGAACGAAGGACCTCCTTGCTGCAAGGCAACAGCAATTCCAACTGCACTAATATATTTCATGTTATGTTTATTTAAGGTCAATGTGCTTTTTTTTAAAAAAAAAAAACAATTCTGGCAACAGAAGATACACTGTTGAGAAACCCAGGCCAACTTCGGTTTTATAAATGGGACAGCTTTCACTCCTTCCTTGTGTGCCACAAAACCTCACCCAGAGGTCAGAGGAAGTGACACCTCTGCGTTAGTTCTGTATGCATTTTACCAAAACATAAGATGCGTTTCCTTAGCGCGTCACAGATCAAAACCCCAGCTTTGTTGTTGTGTACATACAATAGCATCCTATCCCAGAGCGTTACGTTTACAGTACGTTAGTCCATTCTTGGTCTTTCAACACGGCTTGAATCGGCCGTTATCATCCTGACTTCCTGTCGATTTCTCAGACAAGTACATTGGTGTTAGCTGCTGTTTCTGAGGTACGCTGAAAGGAGCGCAGCGTGAGACAGTCACCGGTGCTATGTCATGTTTTTGCAAGACGTGCATGTGTGCTCCATGTATTTAAAATAAGAGTATTTAAAGATCGTTGCTTGTGATAAATTCTCACAAAGCAGATAACGATCGTCAAAATGTTTTTCAGCAACTTTGTGGTCTTGAGGTGACTCA
This sequence comes from Poeciliopsis turrubarensis, assembly GCA_010277015.1. Classification (NCBI taxonomy): domain Eukaryota; kingdom Metazoa; phylum Chordata; class Actinopteri; order Cyprinodontiformes; family Poeciliidae; genus Poeciliopsis; species Poeciliopsis turrubarensis. Next base: position 748,575 of record VMRN01000004.1, on the reverse strand, counting down.
ACTGGAAACTGCACAGGATGCAAACAGCAGGTGAGAAAAGTTCTTACCAGGAGAATGTAGGGTCTTGTGACGCATTTTCAGCCCGCTTGTTTTTAATTACAATGCATGGAAAAAAAAAAAAACACAGAAATTATAGAATATTTTTTCACGTTTTCTTTAACAATGTTTGCGACGTTAACGCCCATGCTGCCAATTTCCATCACCGGATGATCACGGAATATTGAAATGCAGTGGAGACTTCAGTTTTGGTCAGCTGGTCATACTCCTCTGATGGAAAATGTTAAGACTGAATATCTTCCCCTTTTGATTGGTGGTTTATTTTAGTCTGTTATTGACCACAGGGCAGCAGCTCATCTCATTGGAAGGACAGAAATTTATCAGAATCTAACAGGACATTTTTAATCGGCATCCGCAGAAACTCTGATTCTCCTTGATTAGAAGTGCTGACAGAACTGTCTAATGTTGATGTGAAGGCTGGGAAGTTCCACATCAAACTGGGGTCATTCTCAGGTCATCAGGTCTGTGACAGAGATACGACTCTCAAGCAGAGCAATGACCCCGCTCCAGTGGGGATGCCTGGAATTTCCCACCAGTCAGATAGAACCGAGGATGCCTGACCGACGAAAAGTGAAACGTCTTCAGGAACCAAAACCAAAAACCCACACCAGGTGAATCTCCTCCGAGTTCCTCTGACTGGAACAGAAACAAAAGGGAGTCCTGAAGAACTCAAGCTAAATCCTCGTAGCGGTGAAAAATGTCAACACTAAAGATTTAACAATACAGAAGGGTGGGGTCGTAAAAAAAAAAAAAAAAAAAAAAAAAATTAATTACACTGCCCGTTTTACCAGGAGTGGGAGTTCAGTATGTAGCAGCTGCTGCTCTCCCAAAATGAATCATGTATGACACATTTGCAAAAGCAGTTGCAGCGACACACAGGAGTGTTTTTTAAATAAGTATGGCTGACGCTTCAATATATATATATTTTTTTTAGTTTGAAAAAAGTATGGAGTGTGGTGGTGGCATCATGGTTTGGGACTAGTTTGTTGTGTCCTGATCAATTTATATTCTAATTCTATTTATATTTCAATAAAAATAATAAACATCAACCCATCAGACTGGCATTCTAAATGCTGCCATCTTATGCTGCTCTGCTCCCTTGAGCTTAAACTCATCCATAGTCACAGAGTGGACAATCTGAGAAAGATCACATTGCAGTTATTTATGAAGAAAGAGTTGGTCCAGAACCTGAGATCAAACTCTGCATCCTTTTGGCAACCACAAAAATTATTTTCTGTAAACGGCTACACCAGGGACTAGTTTTATTTTTTGTTAGACTAATGACAAAACTCTTCATGAACGATAAAGCACCAGTTCGTGTGTAGTGAAGATGTTGCAACGAAATGGTGAACTTTTGAAAATGCCTGGTGGTGCAATTTTTGTTTTCCTATACAAAGTATGAATATTCTCTGCACACATGAGCAGCTTCTCTCTAGGTACCGCAACTTCCTCAAAAACATGCAAGTTAGACCATTCGACCGTTGAGGTGTGTATGCGTGTGTTTACAGTTGTTCGCCTGAAGGGCATGTATTGCAGAATGTCTTGTGACAAACTACAAAGGCATTTTTACCACACAAGTATTTGTGCCTTGTTTCAAGACGCAGTTACTTGTGCCTTGTGACAGGGGGAAAACTGGATTTTTGAAAGACTGAAAAATCATGTACAATTTCAAAAATCCTATCGGATTGATTTCCTCTGACTTCACAACTTCACAATTTACGAGGCAAAAATACCTCCATAGCAGACTACCACAAATTAAAACATCTGTTTTACATTTGTCTTTACTTTGTCACAAACACAGAGACATTTTGTGTTGTGTATTTTGTTACAAGACACAAATACTTTTGCACAACATAGACGTGTCTTATAAAACAGCATTTGTGATTTGCACCACCAGCTTTGCATAGTTGCATTCACTGAATTGTGTCTCTCCATTAGATTTAGGTCTGGACTTTGACTAGGCCACATGAATAAGTTTGAATCTGCACAACTCTGTTGCCATTTTGGCTGTACGTTCGGGGTCACTGTGTAACTGGTCGGGGAATATACCGTGTCACCATGGTGATGGTGTGTACTTTTATTTTTCAACCACACATAGCATTTTGCATCGAGTATTAAAAAAAGTTTGTTTTTGTCTACAATTAAGACTTTCCATCATCACCATTAAAAGCAGCAATCTACTTTTGACAAAATAAAATTTTTAACCAAAACATCTTTTGTTAAGTTGCTTTCGGATTATTTACTTGAGGGTGAAAATAAATAAATGAATACAGACACCAACTGTGATTATATAAAAGTACGCTTGTTCTCCTGGGAACCTGACTGCACACAGACTTCTCTAATCAATGAGTGATACTGAATCTTATCAGCTGCCTTTTCTGCTGATTTGACGCATTTCGGGGGAGAGGGAGCTCTATTTACTTAGAAAGACGTTACAAATGCTCAAGCTTCGTGCTTGGGAAATCTCTCCAGTGCATGTAGGTTATGTGGTGTAAGAATAGCAGGCCCAGTGACGTAATAGGAACCTGTCATTTTTTTTATGATCTATTCCTTGTAACTACCACTGAGTGCCAAAACGATCTGTGCAGCAAACGTCATCTGACTCGAAAGAAACAACTTCAGAAAAGCAATTTTGTGGGACTTTGAGACAAGAAGATTAGGCTTGCTGTTGTAATGGGATGTAGAATTAGAAACAAAACAATTTACTTTACGAAGCCTGAAGCAGCACCAATCTGAAGGCAAAAGTCTGAATGGTGGGTTTTCAGGAAGTGGGAAGTCTACAGAGATGTCAGTCGCTCTTTACCTGGCCTTAGACTTGTGGAGATGCTAGGTGGAGTGAAGGTCAGCCCTGACAATGCTCTCTGGAGGCCTAATGGCTCGTTGCAGTTGCAACCATTTCCTGTTTTGTGGATGAAACCACATAGTTTCAGAGAATAAAGGCATTGTAGGAGATGACCAGAAGCTGCAGAGGAAGGTTAAAACAATCTCTGGTCGGCCTGCAGGGACAGAACAAACAGTTCTAGTCATCTTGCAGAAATGTTTAATTGAGTTAATCCAATCCAATTTTATGGACTAATTTACAATCAAGATAATGCAGTTCAATTATAAATTTAGTTTATAATAATAATAAAAAATAAATAATAAAAAAAATTGAAATCCAATTTCTGGTGCAATGAGCCACTGACTTTCCATCAGTCCTTCATGAAGGCTAGGCAAGCATGAAGGCTTGCCTAGCCTTCATGCTATCCAGTTGTTAATAGAAACCTGTTCAGGTGGCCTCAAAAAAAAAAAAAAAAAAAAAAAGAACACCCCCTTGTTCTATGCTTTGCTTTGCTCAAAATGTTGCCATCTCCTTGGCTAGGAAAGTCACTATTTGCTTTCCCAAAAGTCACTAGCTAACAAAATGAGATGGCTGCTAATGAGACGGGCCACCACATCTTTGCCACCAGTAAATTGTCTTAAACATTCCACTTGTTCTGACTTTAATTGGTCATAAATGACCATGATGTGCCTCACTTGTTTATATGGGGAACAGTATAAAGCAATGGCATAGCAAAGATCAGTAATTGTTGTGAGATTGTGGTTAAGGCCTATTTTGTGTCTGTGGAAGAATTCAAGCTTGTATCCAACGCTAATGTTGTTGCAAGTGAGTGGCACGTTTTCGCTGGCTGATGCTCTTTCTGTGCAAAAGGACTGAACAGGTGTTCCTAATAAAGTGAGCAGTGGGTGCTGTACTAACATAATTCTGTATTAAAAAATTTCAAATACGCATGAGATATTTTGCACTTCCAACTGAAATTAATTTGGAAAGTTTTACCATTTGTGTCTTGAGTTTAAGTCAAAATAAAATAGAATAGAATTTTTTAAAAATCGATCAAATTGTAACGTGTTTCTATTGTTTTGTTTTCTTTCTCTCTTTTTTGTGAGTAACTACAATTTCACATTATTTGCAATTTTCTCTATTCATTTTTCCTTACACTGACATAATTAAATAAGATTTAATATACACTGTTAAATGGATGATTATATGCTGCTCTTAGTTCTAACAGTTTATGTCGATAATGAAGGAGAGGTCAAAGAGAAAGGAAAAACTCTTTATAGCCTCTTCAAATTTTTTAAATGACTTTTAATTTAAAAAAAAAAACATGCATGCTGTTTTGCTTTAAGCCACTGCTGTCCTGACCGCTCGGCCGATTTCATCTGAAAAGTGATGATGGTCGTAAATGCAGCACATGGAGGATCTGAAACTGCGAGCTGGAACTCAGACTGCGCCTCCTCGCCTGTGCGCCCTGGACGCACACACCGACAACAACCCAGACCAGTATAGGAGGAGCTGCCGTTCAAACTCAAACTTCCCTGTCAAGTTTGTGGGTGTGATGAGGACGTGAAGGTGCAAGCCTCCAGACATCAGACCTCTCTCTCTCTCTCTCTCTCTGTTTCTCTTTCTCTCTCTCTCTGTCAGGATTTCTAGTTCTTCCGTGGTAAAAAACAGATGTACGATGCCGTGCGTAAAAGTGAACGGTCGGTGGACGCAATGGATTCGCTATTCAGCGATGAAGAAGGCGCGTTGATGGAAAGTGTCTGTCCTTTGGAACCGAGAGGAGAATGTCTGCTGTGAACGAGTCGCTCGCGGGAATGAACGCCACGGCGGATCAGGCGCCTTCTCGTTCGCTCACCATCCCGGCGATCATGTTTGTAATCGGGGTGATTGGAAATGTCATCGCCATCGTCGTCCTGCGCCTGTCGCGGAAGGAGCAGAAGGAAACGACCTTCTACACGCTGGTGTGCGGGCTGGCGGTGACGGACCTCCTGGGCACCCTGCTGGCCAGCCCTGTCACCCTCTTCATCTACGTGAACAACAACTCGCTGGAGGGAAAGCTGTGCCAGTACTCGGGCTTCATCCTGCTCTACTTCTTCTTGGTGCAACTCAGCATCGTGTTCACCATGTCCGTGGAAAGGTTCCTCGCAATAAACCATGCCTACTTTTACAACGAGTTCGTCAACCAGAGACTGGCCGCGCTGACGCTCTTTGCCGTGTACGTGTCGTGCCTCGTGTTCTGCGCGCTGCCCGTCGCCGGGATCGGGGAGGTGAAGGTCCAGGAGCCGAAGTCGTGGTGCTTCATCGACTGGCAGAGCAACAAGACCGCGGTGAGAACTTTCAACCTGATCTACGCGGGAGTGAACTCGGTGATTGTGCTGGCCACGGTCTTCTGCAACGTGATGGTGTGCGGGGCGCTGATCCTGATGCACAGGCGCTTCATCCGCCGCACATCGCTGGGCACGGACCCGCGGCGCATCGCGGAGCTGCGGCGCCGGCGGAACTTCAGGCGCTTGGCCGGAGTGGAGATCCAGATGGTGGTTGTGCTCATCGGAACCTCCGCTGTGGTCCTCATCTGCTCGATACCTTTAGTTGTAAGTATGGGGTGGGTGATCATAGCCCAAACTGCAAACTTTGGGTCTGTGGGCGCGCGCCATAGCGTCACAGGTTGCACAATGTAAGAAAGCATCGACATCAAACAAAACACAGTTTTTTCGGCATTGAAAGTAAACAGGAACTGAAATGTATGTGACCACCGCGGACGTCCAGAACTTTGTGTTCTTATCTGAGATCTTTGTGGGCAAATGGGGCACGTCTCTGGAGCACGTGTGGTTACGCGCGCGCTCTCTTTCAGTTCAGTTGGTAAACCAAAGCTTTGACACGGTTGCTGTTGATTTTCTGACCGCATGTTTATTTTTCCATGTAAGTAAGACTACTTCTGAGAAGGGCGTAAGTCTAACGAGTCGACCCCTCTCTGCACCACAAGACCCCCTCTGAAGCTGGCATTTTGCTGGTATCGTGCAAATGTGAAAATATATTGGTGCAAAACCCTGCACCTGAAAAAGCTGAAAACACGCACACAAAAATCTCTGCATAAAAAGTTATCTAAAAAAATAAAATTATTTTCAGCATGTACTTATTCATTTCTGCCTTCATTTTTAAGCATTTTAACCTCTTCAGTCTTATTCAAAACTTTAAATTTATCCTGCATTTTGCATTAATTGCTTAAAAAAATATCTTTTTTTGTAATTACAGCATCCTCCATTTTTTAAGAAACAAACTAAAAATTATGAAGTGCAGAATGAGTTACTTGTGTGGATGCTTTATTTAGAGCTATTGTTTCCAATAATAGATTTAACTTCTTTGCAGCAATGCAAGACTATACAACAAAGGTGCTCTCTTTAGGCCTCCTGCTTTAGCTCTGATGCAACTGCATGACTAAATGTGTAACTTAAGAGTAAATCAATAATCTGATGGCAAAAAATAGACTGCTAAAAAATTAAAAAGTGGCTAAAAGGAGATAAATGAGCCAAGGGAGTCTCAAAAGGGTAAACATGTAAAATCTGACATTTCTTATATTGCAAAGAAATTCTGAAAGTGATTTACTATTCTCATTACAGACTCATCAAGACACATATTGTGATTTATGAAAGCTTTACTCTGTGGAGAAAAAAGGATTTCATGTAAAATTTACTTCTCAGTCTGTCTGCCTTTATATCAATCTCTTTATATCTCGTATTGAGATCAACATTTTGACACAGGGCCATAAAACCTGTCATCAAGCACATCCAATATTTGCAACGTTCCTTTTTTGTTTGGGTAAACGGAGCAACAGAACTGCTTCACCCCACATCTTTTAGACCAGAACCAGAAGGTGTAATGGAACCATTAATTAGGTTATTGACTTTACGAGGCCAGAACAGAGTTTAAATGTGTTCACAGATGAAAATTTAAAAATAGCTTCACAAAACAACGGGGTGGGGGATGAAGACTATTATGTTAAAAATTGAGATGTTTGTGCTGGTTACACTCATGGGAAGCAACAGCCACAGGCTCATTTTTGATTTCCATTTAGACCCCACAGTGGTCGCACTTAATTTGCCATCAGTAAGGAGTCATTAAGAATTTGCTCTTTACATGGCATTAATATGCCATACAATAAAAGGATTTACACTCCTGAGAACTGTTCACAGTCTGCCAACAAACTTGTCAGTCTTTTTAGGGGGAATTTATGTGAGGTAGGACGGGCTTGGTGTGGCACGGGTTGGTGCAGTTTGGTGTGTTTATACCACTAGCTGAACTCTGGCTGGGCAGGCAGTCATGATTTTATCAAATCAATCTCCACTCTGACCGAACTTGTCACCTGACCCAGGAACGGTGCTGCTTTGTGGAAATCAGGCAAGGCATTTTGAATACAACCAGATCTATTTAAGTCAAAGTCCAGGTCAGATTCAATCGAGGTGCAAAGGCAATACTTAAACGTTGATGCTTGCAGATGCTCTCCATCAGATCAGCTGAATTTGAACTGTTTTGCGAAAAAGAACGAGCATGAATTTGTCTCTGTGTCTGCAACGCCCGGAGGACTCGCAGCTGGAAGTGAAGGCAAAGGTACAGCAGTGGTCTTAAGCTGAAGTCACCTTTTAGATGTGTCCTACACGCTTGAATTAACTGGCTCACTAGCATGCAGTCAAGCTCTGCAGAGCTCTGCTAATGAGCTGGTATTGGAGCCAGGTGTGCTGAATCAGAGAGACATCTAAAGGTTGAAGGACACCGGCCCTCGAGGTCTGGAGTTTGAGACCACCTCTACACAGTGCATTGAGTCAGTGCTGTCATAAGCAAAGCCTGAGTAAATCTGTGACATTTTCAGATTTAGTTTGCAAAAACCAAAACAAATAAACAGACAAACAAAAAAAAAAAAAAAAATCCAAAAAACCATGTCCTTTGTTTTTAATTCCACACTTTCCAGCCTACAAAATCTAATCTAAAAAGTTCAAAGATGTGTTGGGGAATATGATATCCCTCTGTAGTTTGGAATGCTGCCTTTTAAAACTAACTTATTTCTGTTTTCTATCAACAGTTGAGGATCTTCGAAAACCAGCTGTTCTCAAACCAAACGTTGCAGACTTCTGGGCTGAACAAGGACCTCATAGCCATCCGCATGGCCTCCGTGAACCCCATCCTAGACCCTTGGTTCTACATTCTTCTGAAAAAGTCAGTGGTTCTCAAAGTCCTGGAGAAGATCAAGTGTCTGTTCTGCAAAATGGGCGGGCGGGGACGGAGGGGAAGAGGACGCTTTCGTTGTGCAGATGGCGCCCTTTCCTCCTCCATCATCTCGAGGGATTCCCCTTCATTGATATCCCATGAGCCGGGAGAAAGAGTCAGTACCCTACGGACCGTCCTGTACCCGAGTGATGGGAACACGCTGGGGCTGGCCTCATTTAAGACCAGGTCCGAGGACGGCTCCTGTCCAGCGGCTGCACAGACATTGCGGTGTACACAGGAGGAGCCGCAGCCTCAGACGGGGCTCGAGGACGACGAGGCGTGTAAGGCGCAAAGCGACCTTCCTATCTGTCCTAAGGACACGGCTTTGCACATGACCCTCACAGACAATACTGCAAACACGCAGGAAAAATGCATATAACCTTCGTCATGAGCTCGGTGTATTATCATTGTATTACTCCTCAGTATTGATTCCCCGCAATTTATTCAAATCACCGCAGTTGTAATGTACAAATCCACGGACATCATAGAGGAGCTCTTCTGTTGCACTTTGAAGACTTTCGAACCACTGCTTGGCCATCATGAATGACAGGCAATGACAGTATAGCGTCAATGTTAAAATGTGAACAGCGTGTTAAATTATTTAAAGTGTGAAAATGTATGCGAATGTCTTCTCTGTGAGAAGGTTTTAATACTTCTGTGCCATTTTGCATTTCCAAAAGATGAATACGCTTATAGTGTGTTTGGATTTTTCTTTTTTCTTCCCCTTTTATGCCTTGACACTTGCAAACAGGTTGTATTATTTCCAAGTGAATCCCTGACATTGCTAGATATATAGTATTTTTCTGCATTTCATACCAAAAGGCAGCTATACTGTGGTTTTTCCATGGTAAATACACTAGAAGATGACTAAAAAAACCTTAATGTGACTATTATTCTATAACTATTCATTTGCTTATTGTAGCGCAGTACTTTGAATCTTATTTCAACTTTACGTAAAGTGCAGGGCGTCCTATCTAATTTGACTGTGTGGTGATGTTCAGAAAGGGATTAAAACACATCAAGTGTCCTGACAGGTAACGTTGTTTTTGAACACTATTTCTCTTTGTGCTGCTAACAACATTATTTCGATAAAGGTCCACATGCACCTGTTTTTCATTGACCAAATGCCATGATGTGCTGAACTCCTCCAATGAAAACAATAATAAAAAATGATTCTTAAGAATGTTGCTTTAATTGCATTATGTAAAAAAACAAAAAAACAAAAACAGGAGCAACAAGAAGAAATATCCATTTTTTCTCCTTTGCTGAAGATAAAGAATAATCCAGAACAAATGTATTTATATTGATTCCATCCGTCTCACCCCAGTGGCGACCTCATCTTATCCGGTCAAGTCAACAATCTCTGATATCTTCGCAGAATATCTTTAGAGATTTTTTCTATTCAAATGACTTAGAAATGCAATTTGCTGTGCTGGTTATTAGTTTAAAGGGAGTTGGATACAAATGCTCAGTAGTAACAGTTGAAACCAGATGTTCACAGACGCTGCAAAAAAAAGGACATAACCATTTTTTTTTCACTGTTCCATTGGTATTCCATTAGTATTTTTATTACTTTCCTCTAAATCAGAAGTTCATGAACACGAAGCGTAATGTGGCTCAGAGCAAACACATCGATGCTTACATGGAAAGACTAAATATACAATGATCATAAACATTCAGCCGAATTTGGACCAAGTGAACATGACACCAAATCAATGCTTTGGATGATTGTTGAATTTATTGGCCTAAATCCAGATCGGGGTGGAGGTAAGGTATGTTCATCAAGATATTTAGAGGGTTGCTTAAAAATAATTGTTTCAAATATTTTTGCTATGTTATTAATAATTGAGGGTCCGCCCTTCATACATGGTGGTTACTGTAGCATATTTCCATAATGCTTGACCAGTTTCTAAAGATAAATTAAACCAATCAGACGATGGAAATGATAAAACATAAGATGCTGCAGCTGAATAAATCTGTTGGTGTGATTTATTTCACACATGAGAAAAACGACAGAAATAAACACAAATGCATAAATAAACTAACAAAAGTAAAGCAAAGCAACTCTCAAAATAGTTCAGGAACAACAATAACAGAATAACTTGTTCAAAAGGGACAGAAGAAGCATATACTTTTCATTTTTCCTTCTCATTGCCCCTAAAAAAAAAAAAAAAACAACCCAAGCCCCCTCAGAATGTGTATTATATACAGTATATGCACATATTCTTAAAAGTTTTGCAAATAAGGGAACATATGATCTGTGGAAACACCAGGTGATGGTCAAAGCCCTTCATGCCTGTACTCTGTGAAAACTACTGTCTCCATATATAGAAATACGAAACTTTGTTAAATGTTGCAGAGACCTGGAAATGCTTTAGGTTGTATTTCCTCCCTCAATTTCCCCTTCTGTAAACTGTAAAAACATTTCTGTATATTTTTCCAGGAAGGAGCTTGTTTCTGCCTCGGTATATAAATTGTGCTGTTTGAGAATCAACCAGGACAGGAAAATGTAACGTTTTTGATTTAGAGAAAAAAAAGTCTAAAACTTTGTCTGATCTTTGTAGCTGGTGGAGGTGAGGTTAATTATCTGTTTAATGATCTGTTACGTCTTCTTTTTTGTAGCATTGATCCAGTGACTGAGTTGCACATTTGCAAGTATCGCCGCAAAACCTCTGCACAGCAAATCAAATACTGTAAAGCCAGTGAACGGCAGAGGATGTGGACTGATTTGTGATCCGTGGATGCATCTCGCCTTACTGAGAACTGAGATGCGTCTTGATAGTTTGTTTTAAATGAACTTTACTGCAAGAAACCTATTTTCATGAACTCTTTAGATTTCCACACTTTAAATATTCATTTTGTACCTACCACCAGGATTTTCGTTGGGCTTAAATTCAATAATAATCTGTTTCTGCCAAACCACCTCTTACCTTTTTAACCAGCACATTTCTGAAGCGATTGTCAGCAGTAGCTCATGTGAAGTTCTGAAGGCAAAAGAACAGCCACATCTGTTCTGAATCTGGTTCCACTCAGAGTATGAATGAGTGGGTAATGAATTACCAATTGAGGAAAAGTGTTCACTTAACGCCTCTGCAATTAATGATGGTCTACTAACAATTTTGTTATTTATCTTAATATGAAGTAAAAGTACACAGAATACCTGTGCAAGAAAATCTACACTCTCCCCTTTAAGAAATGGTCTTCATTAGTGTTTTCCTTTGTCAGCAGGATCATTTTTAAAATGCGCAACACATGTTATCCCCTTCACCTCTTCCCATAACAGCAGTAATGACCAAAGCAGTTAAAGCAGACAGCCATTCAGATGGAACCGATGGACAACTCTCCGGTCCCGCTCACCTGTGGGCGGATTGCTTCTTCAACCCCCTCATCATCATCCATCCCCTCACGAGGATTTCCAGGTCCAACGTGGCGTCCGTCCAGAGCCTTCGGGGAGCGCTTGAATGTCCCCTCTGAGGACGAGTGCTCTTTATCGGGAGCTGCGACCTCAGACTGAGAGATCTGTTCAGGCTGTAAAGTCTCTCCACAGACACAAAGCTGTGATTGACAAACAGCACAAAGGAAGATTTTTAGCAGATGAAAAATGATCCCTCTTGGAAACTTGCATTGTTTTCTCACCTCATCAGACCTGGTTAGTCATACACTTAAGAAAAGCTGGTTTAGACATTTAGACATTTAAAGCTCTAAAAACAGCTGACATTTAGAGAATGGGTTACAAAAAAATAAATAAATAAAAAAAATAAAAAGCATTGTGGATGGGACTATTAGCACTGCAGATGGGTACTTAAACAGAATAAATTTCTTGGTCTGGATCTTCTGCTGGTCTCTCAATACTTTGTGTCCATATTTAAATAAGCCTGCTTCACTATATTCTATCTTTTACGCAATCTTGGCCACCCTGACCTGAATTCAAACGGCAATACTTGGACCATAAACCGCATTCTGACAAGGAGAGATGGGTTTAAATAGGTTTTCCAGTAATCCTAAAACTTTTATCAGGGAGCTTTATGGGTTTTCCATACACATATTTTACCTCTGTTCACACCGAACACTGAAAACTGAAAAACACTTCCCAGAAAAAGATTTCTTATTTCGCATAAGCATATATTTTACAGGATCCGAAGTCAGTTTCAGTTCAAAGCAGATGTGCATTGCTCTGTCCTAATGATGACAGTGAAGAAGCAGCTCTGTTAAAAAAAAAAAAAAACAAAAAAAAAAACTATTAAACAACCACAAGTTATCTGAGAGCTCTGGTATCTTCTGTCCATATAGACTTCCCTGGTACAATCAGTCATGTACTCACAAAAACCCTCATATTTAACATCTTGGTTTATGTTAAGTGGGGCATCTTGTATTTGATTATTCACAAAGTCTTCTGTGCTGCTTCTAACAGCTTTGCTCGTTGTCTTTTCACATGTGGGTTTCCGTAAGGGCATTTTGCCTTTTATAACCTCTTCTTTTAGATTTTATCTACTGCATTTTAACACCCACATGTTACATGTTCTCTTTTCTAAATCTGGTTCACTGCGTTTGACTCATCGTCAGGTCCTTGCCTTCACAGCAGCGATTCCTTGCTGTTTTGCCTATCTGGGTTTTGAAGGCTTTGCAGAGCCACCTTTCTGCCCCTTTATTTTGATCTGTGTGTTTTCTGAATTATCACTCCAAATGTTCCTACAAGGCAGGCTTTATGGTAGAGAGAATGGGAGGCTGACGGGGAACAAGGAAGACACAAAGAGCAGGCGGAACGGCAATTGGTAAGAAAGCAAGATGCAGCAAGTTTGTTTATATAACGGCGTTCATACACAAGGCATTTGAAATTGAATTACAAGAGATCAAAAGAAGGAGAAAATTAAGCATGGATGCCTTGTATGAAAGAAAGGGGTGTTACAAGACAGACGATAAAGGCGCGACAAGGAATAATATGTACATGAAGGATGGACACAAGGAAGGAAGCAAGAAAAAGAAGAAAACGCAGGGGAACAAAGTTTGGAAAGACAAATATTATTCCATGCTCAACACAAACTGGAACACACTTCAATGCCGGACTTTTCCAGACCACGCAGGAAGTCTGTACCGTCTTCCACCACAGACTGTCTGCTTCCTGACAGCCTCACCAACAGTAGCTCAAATAATTTTAGCGCCCTCGAGGCGTCCACTCACACATGAACACACATCTGCACGCGGGGGACATATGCAGACCGCGAAGACAGATGACACATCCTCATCACACACAGGTTGGCGCCACTTATCTCACTAAAAGATCCTAAAATAACAGCTGCACCTACGACAGAATTAGGAGTAAACATTTTTTTTTTCTTTCCCATTATAATTCATTCTTTTCATCATTGGGAATTTTGCTACTGCGATTTTGTGTTTTCCCTATTCGTACGGTGATACACTAGAATATTATCCAGGTTAAATGTTTTATACGTACAAGAGGTAGGAATCTGTTCTCGGCGTAAAAGAAACTCCCACTTCTGCACGTCTGTTGTGCTTTCCTGGCAATTCTGTCAGTCTGAGCAAACATACGTGTTCAGGTCAGTCGCAGTAAAGAAGAATGGAAAGAAGGGAGCCGTCATGGACTGAACCTAGTTTAGAAATGGCAAATCTATGGAAAAATGCGTCTGAGTCAGATCACACAATTTCTGAACTACATGCAAAAGACTGTAAGTGGAGGAACATTGATACTGTGATACATAGTAGTGGGAGTATCATGCTGTGGGGAGGTTTCTCCACTCCGGGGGAGAGGGAAGCTCGTCCGAGTTGATGGGAAGATAGAGCACATCACCCCAGTACTAAAATCCTCTCACTGCATCCCTTTAGCTCAGAGAATAGACATTAGGGAACCACACATCATTTTAGCGTTTTAATGCTCCACCAATCTGGAACAAACTTCTAGAAAACTACAAAACCCTGAGTTCCTTAAAATAAGGGCTACAACGCCCCTTGTTTAGAGTTACCTTTGATTAATAATAACTGGAACTTACTACTTTATTTGCTTAATGATTCTGATGATGGAATTTGACAAAATGTAATGTTTTTTGTTGACTTGTAATTGATTTTTACATGATCTTATTAAGTTGTAACCACTTTGAAATGCCTTGTGGCAGACTGTGCTATACAAATAACCTCGAGAGCCGGATTATTCACCCTAATCTGTCATCCAGAGTCATTGCAAGATCCAGTACAGCAGATTCAGACAGACAGTGGACCCCCGCAGTTCGCAGGGGTCAGGGGTCACAGCCGCCTGCGTATGGCTAAAACAGCAGATATGTATCCAAGAGGGCTTTGTTAGTCTTATATTTGTTATACGGCAGATATATTTGTAAAAAAACAAAACAAAATCAATAAAAACATTGTTGGCTCATCAGCCAACTTGTCAGTTTAATGACACATCCTCGGATGTCAGCCGTCCTGAAAGCCTCTTGTCCCATTTGCGTGAAAACGTTCGAAAAAGCTGAGCCACTCCTAAACTCCCCCAAATACAAGTGGAAAGTAAAATGAGTCCTATCTGAAGAGCACTGAAAACGATTTGAATTATTTATGCTCATTATCAGACGGATGGATTCAGTGGGATCACCGCAAAGAGGAGCAGGAGAGGAGTTTATGACTGTTAATCAACAGGGATACCTCCCCGTCTTCATCCTTTAAATGCTCGACTGGCTGACTCAGACCCCAACATCTGTGCTCGGCAAAAACAACACGGAGAAAAAAAGCGAACCTGCTATCGGTCATGTGGCGTCTTCTTTCAGTTGACCTCAGCCCCGTGGGACGCGTGTTGGATTAGTCTGACTGAACCATGTAAGTCAACAGACACACATGCTGTAGGAATGTCTTCCAACTGAGTTATGATCAAGATTGTCTGTATATATTGAGCTGTTTGTTGACCTTTTCTTCTTTCTGAGGCCCAGTTTCTGACATGACCTAAACCCAGGCTGTGGAGCAAAACTTTGAAGGTTGTTATTCTTTTTTTTATTGGAGTGTGTTCTGTGTTATTTGTCAAAAAATATGAATTTGTTTTCCAATCTTAATTCATCATATTTAATTAGGTCTACACATCACTGCACTTTCTTAGCTTGATAAGAGAATGCATTTTCCACATCCGGATTTGATGGAAGTACTTGGATGTTTTACCGTTTATTGCTTGCAAATGAATCAAGACCAACAAAATTTGTTGGAATTTATTTATTTTTTTTGACAAAAAAGTTGTTGCAGAACCTTTTAAAGTTCTGCAACAACTTCTCTATCAGTTTGAGGTCTGGGCATTGATTAGGCCACTCCAGAACATCCATCTCATTGTCTTCTGTGCAGTTTTAGCTGGATGCTTTGTGTCGCCGTCTTGCCGGAAAATAAATGTCCTACAATGCTGTAGATTTCTCGTTGCTCAGTTCCACCCCGATTTATGACTTCTAGCACCAAGTGGCCGAGCCTCTGTTGAATTAAGTCATTCACTTTAAAGGGAGCGACTATGTATTCAATCACATATTTGTGCTACATATTTTTTTCTGTTGTTATTTGATAGAAATCTGTATGTTTTATCATGATTGGTAGGGAAAAGCAGTGAAACGGTAAATGAAATTTTACAGAAACTTTTTTAAGTTTAAGAAAAACTACAAAAACTCTCAAGAGGTTAAAATATTAAAGGATTGGTTTAATGTTAAAACTTAATTTTATGACACTTGCAATAGGAAGGAACGGCCTAGCATGTACTCACAATGACAATCATTTCCATTTTAGAAGTACAAATCAAAAAGTTGACGGTTTCACACAAAGAATAATTACTGTTTGTATTCAGATTAGAAAAACCCCCCAAACATTTACTGTGTGTGAAAGCAAAAAAAAAACATGTCGAAGTAACAAAAGACACTACAATAATAACCAATTTCAAAATAAAACAAATTGGTTGTCTTTTATTAATGCAGTGCCTTGAAAAGGTAATTATACCCACTGAACCTTTACACATTTTGTCACATTAAAACTAGTAACATCAATATATTTTTCTGGAATTTTATGTTTTATGGAAGGAAAACAATACAATGTTTCAATTACTTGCACAGATAAGAATGGGAACCTCAGTTCAGCCGTTTACCTTGAACTCTTCTCTAGTAAATACGGTCTAGCTGTACTAGGAAAGCACTAGCGGTCATCACGATGACCAAGGAACATAACAGACATAACAGATAAGTGAAGTTAGTGAGTATGAATTGACAGGATGGGCAAATAGAGCTATGATCAGAGAAGCAGAAGATACCTTTGGGAACTCTGGAGGAGCAGCAGAGATTCACAAGTGAGGTGGGGTAATCTGTCAAAGAAATATTTGTTTCTCTGTCAGGGGTCTCCAGCCCTGAAAAAAAAAATAGATCGTAAGCGCAAATCTGGTAGACATACAGCCTAAAAGATTGCCACTCCAGTGAGCTGAATGCGAAAGCATGCCACACATTTCACATTATTTTCATCGTGGAAACGTTGAAAAACAAAAATAAATGTCCTTCTGCTGATGCTTTGTTCTGGTCTGTCATATCAAATACATTAAAAGGTTTGTTGTTGTAATGTGACAAATTGTGAAACACTTTAACTGGTACAAAAACTTTATCAAGGTACTGTATACTTGAGCATCTGGATCCCTTCTGCATAAATGGGAGCAGTGGCCTCTTGCTGAACATCGAACCGACTTTCACTGACTGAAACGTGACTCCCCAGGCTGATCTTTCCACGTTCGTTTCCAGCCCCATGAGTCACAACAGATATAAAAACTTAACGTTCACATTTAACTATAATTGATGGTAAAGAGGTGGGATAGTTAAATACAAAGAGTTGCAACAACTCGGTTTTCTGTGATCTTTGTGTCTAATATTAAGTTTACGCTTTGCACGGGATAATCAGTTCAATATGAGAGCAGTTCAGAGTCCTCTTGCTTTAACAAACTGCTCGCTTGCTGGCGTGTCCGTATCCCGCGATCCCTCTTCCCCGCTCACTACGTTTCGTACGTTCCCCTCAGCGTCTACCACCACTGTGGTCCTCCTCAGCTCCTCGTACTGCGTCTGCCTGTCAGCGACAGCCACACAGGCCGCTAGCACTTCATCGGACTCGAAGTCGTAGTCCTGCTCCAGCTCGGGGGCATTGAGGATCTGCTTTCTGGTCTCCTCCTCCTGTCTGATCTTCTCCTTGGTGGCCAGCTGCTGCTTCTGTAAGGTCCAGGCCCATTTCAGATCCTCCTGCCACAGGCTGCGCTCAGAGGGACACAGGTGGATGGCAACCTGGAAGGACCTCACAGCCTGCAGAGAGAGTGCCAACAGGAGGAAAGTTTTGAGGAAGCAGTGGAAAAAGTGAAATGTGGGGGGGAATCATTCAGGAAAAGAGCTGGACGTCTTTGAGATGCGTGTCTGGGATTATGATCCTAACCTTCTTGACAGCTGTAGTTTGTTATGAAATGAGATCAATATGTCTTCGCTGAGTCATGACTAGAAAATTGCGTTGAAACTCGCGGTCCCACTTGACAAAATCTCAAGCGTCTCTCGTCCTTCACACAACCAGGCGCCTGACCTGATGAATGACCATTTGATCCCCATTAAACGGTGAAATCGATTTCATCCGACACGCCAGTAAAGTTGACTGATGATCTTACAAATCAACGCTGACAAATATCAGAGACCTGTCGAGCATCTCCTAAAGCTAAGGAGCTGGAAAATAAGGTGAAAGTCAGCAGAGGATCGTTCCTTAACTCAGCTGCTGAGGCTCTTCAGCTTCAAGAACCTGAAGAAAAGTTTTGGGATACATTTTTGGGCTTAAAATGAAGATGAAATGAAAGGATATGTCAGCGTTTTCAATCATTTTACAGAAGACAGAAGATGAAAATCAGACATATTTACATGAAACTGTTCATAATAAGTTAATAAGTACAGTGTTTTCTTTTCAGATAGGCTTTCCTTTTCTTAAAAGAACAGTGAAGACAACCTGTAGAAGTACAAGTCAACACTATAATATGTGCAAGACGGCATTAGGGCTGCTAATCGTTTTATTAGAGATCCCTATTTAGAACACAAAGCTTTAATTAAATGGGTTAGCTGTGGTCAAGCAGAAGCAGCTCCTCACAGTCACAAAGCATCGTCAAAGCAAATGTCCAAATCAAGGCCAACATCGGGGGACACAGCGATTTCCTCGGCTTCACAGCTTTTTATTTGACCAACTTAAAACTCCTGAGCACGATTAAAAGAATGTCAAATAGATGTGACTGTCCCTGAAATGAACAGAGAAATAAAAGCTGCAGTATTTGCAGGAGTAAATTCTTCAGGTGTATGAACTTGGATGTTATAAATTATTTTTCACACTGCCATAATAATCGTTGTTAGGGGGAAACGTATCTAGCAGGTTAACACATCAGAGTACAGCAGAGGACAAGATTAGATTGTTTTATGTTTTACAAGCAATAATAGACTTGAGTTTGAAATTAAAAAAACTTTTGTGAAAAAAAAAACAACAAAAAAAACAGGTCAATACATTTATTCTTCAATGCCCATCAAAAGAAAAATCCAGAGATGATAAATGCATTTGTGAAAGAGACCATGAATGCCAACAAATTGTTGATGTGTTTTATTTTTTGCAGTCGCTTCACCCTGAATTGAGTTTACTGGAAATCAAAGAAAAACATAACAGAACAATTAAAGTAAAAGAAGACAAAAAAAAAAAAAAAAAATCAAGATCGTCTGAATTGCTAAACATGTTGGTAGCCTGAAGAGCCTGAACATGTTGGTACACCCAATGTTCTAAAACACGACAGAACAAGTAGTACTAAAAATAGATATTTGTTCTGTCATACCAAAGGGGCTTCATTATGTGAGGAGGTGTGTCTATATTTAGTTTTGTTTGAGCATAAGTAACTTTCAACACTTCCCATTGTTGTTTTTGGGGCTCTAGCGCAGGTCTCCCGCTTTAAGGCATGCATGAGCGAAAATAACCCGAAGGGCTTTTTTTTGTCTTAAACCAAGGCTGTGGGGCTGCTGGGAGGGGGGCAATAAAGTCACTGTGATCCACAGGTTTCACATTCACAAGTCCCGGCGTGTTCCGGGGCAATTTAGTCAATCGTCTCTGCCGCAGGCAGCTGGGTGCGCTTCATATGAAATGTATCAGATCAGAGGATGGAAGCGTACAAACAGATAAACAAACCGGGAAATAGAGTTATTTAATGTGTTAGAGTATCTTCCAACAGCGTTTTTGATCTCAAAGTTCTTTTTTCAATATAAGCACACGTTTCAGATATTGGCAAAACATCCACAGATATGGAATCAGCAAATATCGAGATGGACAACTTAAAAGGACAAAATAATGGACGGATATCGTCGGGAATAAAGTCTTGAACTACATATTTTCCTTCTTCATGCTTTGTGAAACCTGGAAAATAAATTCCAGACTTTTCCGAAGTGCTTCAAACCACAGAGGAAACCTGCAGTTTTTCAGAAACCTGACGTTGATGAGTTCAGCATAACGAAATAAAAGGTTAATTGCAGAACGAATGAACATTTCAACCCAGATCATGAACTGGTTGGGTATAATTCAGATCCATACTGGTGTGTTACAACAGAGAAAAGGCCTAAAGCTGTGAAATGTAAATGCTATTGTTTGCTGCGGCAAAGAAATTTGCCCCAAGGCTGCGACTTATAAAACAACTTGCATGCCTGAATGAAGTCATATTCCTTTAAAATTTTCAAGATCCTTATCACAAAACATTTCTTGGAAGCCAGTTAATTAAAAAAAAAGATCAAGTTTGAACAAATAAAAGTTTGTTAGCTAATGTTTCTCAATTTAAAACATTGCTCCTACTGTAAATCTTTTAAACAGCATTTCCAGATGTTCACCGATTAAAAAAGGGGCTTAATTTAACTCCTCGGTTGTTACTTTCTTAAACCAAACCTTTCACCCTCTGAAGAAACCATCGGTACTCACCAGGTCCACCTCTCCCAGGTTGAGCTGTGCCCGGCCCAGAGTCTGCCAGCCCTCCCACCACAGCGGCCTGAACTTCACGGCCATCTCTGCTGCCTTCACAGCAGGAAACACTTCATGCAGGATGGTCAGCACCTGCAGAGGAAACATACATGGAAAAAAAAAAGAAAAAAAAAGACTGCATCTATATTTCTGCGTATGCAATGTCATCGAGAAAATACCGATCCACACATAGGACACTGAAACCAAGCAAGGAACAGATAGGAACCCAACTCACTAATGAACAGGAAATATAATAGTAAATCAATAATATTTATTTTCTTTTTAGTGGACTTTTTTTTCATACAAAAAAAAACAGATTAAATAGCAAACGTGAACTCTCATGGGCGTCTAGTTGCAGGAAATTTTACTTAGAGGTGTCAATTAAATATTGAAACATTTTCATGTCTTTACCTCAGAGAGGATCATCAATTGTTTTACATTAGAAATAGTGTGAAAATCACAAGACAAGCAAAACTGATTAGGCATGAGACGGCATTTGAAATGAGATCTTATTTCAGCACGGCAAGCTTTTTCCAAGGCTGGTGGTGAGGTTTTCCACCGGTCGCTAATATTTCCAAATCTAGGCAGAAGTGGAAAGCTCCAACGGAGAAAACACAGAAACTCTTTAGCAAAAGAAAGGAAACAAAAATCAGCCTCTTTGCTGAAAAGTACTGCTTTCTCT
The DNA here is from genome assembly GCA_010277015.1 of Poeciliopsis turrubarensis. Taxonomy (NCBI): domain Eukaryota; kingdom Metazoa; phylum Chordata; class Actinopteri; order Cyprinodontiformes; family Poeciliidae; genus Poeciliopsis; species Poeciliopsis turrubarensis. Next base: position 727,759 of record VMRN01000004.1, on the reverse strand, counting down.
CGCTCTCACAGCCCGAGATGCGCAGAGATGTCTGTCGTAGAATAATTGTTTTCTTTTCACTGTGCTTGTCCTCTGTGGGAAATCTGAACGCTTAACTGATACTGAAACAAAGCTGACTCAGCAACATCATCTACACAAAAGACTGTTGTTGTCAGCTTGACTTAGGGGCACTAAGACCAGGGCGTTTACTGACTGCAGAGATTTGCAATTAATTGACCAGAAAACATTAAAGCATCATATGCATCCCTTCAACTGCTACGTTTAATAAAGTCAAACACTTAAGTTTCTGGGAATGTTTCACGCTAACCAATCAATCAAATTTATTTGTATAGCACATTTCAGCATGAAGGCAAGTCAAAGTGCTTTACATCAGAAAGACATAAAAATCAACAATCGCAACATTGCATTTTTCCAAGAGCCGTCATTACACATGAAAATGTTGGTTAGTGTTTCGTTTGCCACGGTCCAAAAGCAATTCTGAACAGATGGGTTTTAGTATTGATTTAAAGGCACTAAGTGCTTCAGTTGTTTCGTAGATTTCTGGAAGTTTGTTCCAGATTTGTGGTGCATAGAAGCTGGATGCTGCTTCTCCTCGTTTGGTTCTGGTTCTGGGGATGCAGGGCAGAACCAGAACCAGAAAACCTGAGGGGTCTGGAAGGTTTGTACAACAACAGCAGGTCTTTAATGTATTGTGGTGCTGAGCCGTTCAGTGATTTATAAACTGGCAACAGTATTTTATTATTTTATTTTATTTTATTTTAGTATTCTGTTCTCTGAGCTTCAGGGAGCCAGGTCCTTTTTAGGTCCGAGGATAATCACTTCAATTTTGTTTCTGCTCAGCTGGACAAACTTATGGCACATCCACACAGTGTATCTGTTCTAAGCATCTGTTTACTGCTTGGATGTTAACATCTAATAAAATAATTTCAGGTTGTTTTTTTTTTTTCTTTCCTGAGAAGTTTATTTATAAGTATTTTAAAAGCATGCTCCATTTTACAAATCTGTGATAAAACATAACTTAAATCAAAAAGTGATTTAAAATTTTAGGTATCAAAGTCAGGTGGATTTTCTCCACCTGCCACAATAGGAAGGGATATATTCAGTCTCATCTTAACGATTCAATAAAAGGCAAAACATTCGCAACATTTCTTTGCAAAAATGTTTTGCCGTTTAATATAAAGCAATTGGCTCCATACCTAGAGCCTATAAGGTTACATATAATTAACCACATGAAATTAAGGAGCAGAGTGCAAAGCAGCAGCACCATCATGGGCTTTAAATTTCTTCCTGGAGTTAACTTACATCTCCCCTGACCCGAGCTTGAAATGAAGTCGTTCAAGTACTCAATCTCTTAAACGCTACGCTGGTGTGAGCTTACCAGCTACATTTCTGGATGTGATATATTAACCATACAGTTCTTGATTGAGGGTGGGGGGAAAAAAAAAGAAAAGTACCCTCTTCCAAACCAGAGGTTTTACATATCCTGACGGCACTGATCCATCTGATACTGCGTAGGCTCTGAAGCAATTCACTCTCGAGTGTAAAGGGCCGTGACATGAATTTTACACAGCCGTTATTTATGAGACAACGATGAAACCAAACTGCAAAAGCCGTATTTGACAAACTAACAGCAATCTATAATTTAGCAGCTTGTAAAATAAACGTTAGGAGCAATGAGATGAAATTTTGTGAGGCCTTATCGGTGTCTATCACCCCAGAGGGATCGCGTCCTCCCCCGCCTCTTTGCAATTCAGTTCAGCGAGTTCCTGCAGACTTCTTAACATCCCACTACAGCATCTCAATCATACTAGACAGGGCCACTGCACCACTAGAACATTTTCTTTAAAAAGGAGCAAGCCAGCTCAACCGAGACCTAAACTCAGTGACTACAAGCTGCCCGACAAATGAGGCCAGTTACATTTCACCAAAACTATATCATCTCCAGTGGCAAATTACTTCATGCTACTAAGTAACAGCGGGTTCCACTGTATGATGGAAACACATACGACCAGGAGGTGCAGGAAGCCGGATGTGTTGGGCACAAGAATGATTAAATTAAACGGACACAAAGCATCGAAAGGCAGAAGTAGAGAACATGTCCTCTGAGCAACGGTGCGAATCTGAGGAATGTCGGCTTGTTGTCGTTTTATGGATGTAGAAGGATCAAGTAGAATAACTAACCCACGCTGCTCACAATACACCCAGAAACGCTGAAGCAGTCAAAGTAACCTGAGGTCAGTGTGTGTGTAAACTCAGGAAAAACTCAACACAAAAACTGTTTAGGGTAGAGTTTCTCCAGGCCTGGTCCACTAATGATTTCCTTCTCAAATTTCCTGTAATGGATAATATTGTATTAGGCATGCAATACTCGACGTGATGAGAATGACTACAGTTACAAGGAGAGGGTTGATTGTGTTAGCCTATATTGTATTAGTTATAGTAAATGGATAAATAACGGGAAGAGGTCAATTTTGCCCTACTGCATCCTCCAACTTCAAGACTGTCCTGCTGAGTTGAGAAACGATTTTCTTTATTCCTGAATATGAACAAGACATAAATTATAGACACTAAAGAACAAACACAAACAGACAGAAAACAACCAAACAAAAAGAAGAAGAAGCACAAACACAAAAACTGAGTTCATTACAGATTCAGTATAGATTAGTCTGGGAAAGTGGCGTCAAAATCAGGTTCAATCTCCAGCTGATGACAGAAAATGGCCAGCTTTCTAAAAGCGTTTACACCTCTGGCTTGGTGATAATTAAAAGTGATAGTTCACAAATGATGAGAGGAAATGTGGCTCTTACTATGGCTTGTAAGAAAAGTCAGACCACTTGACTCTTTACATGTTGAATTACGACAAAAACATTCCGCATTTCATCTTTGGATTTGATGTGAAAGACCAACCTGTAGTGATAATTGTGCCGTGGAAGAAACTGACCTCTGGCTAAGACGGATGGCCAGGCAGTTTGTCAGAGTGCATTTTATTTACGGGTATCATATTAACTCGAATGCCACCGTTTTCAGATCTTTACTTGTGAAAAAAAGAAAAAAAATAAAGAAAGAGAGACAGCAAACTTTTAGAGCCTTCAAAAACAAGGTATAGAAATTCCAATTTTAAAATGGTATTTGCTTAAAGGCTAAAGAACCATAAATTTATTTTTATTTCTTTATTCTTATTTTCCTGACTTCCATATTTTTCTGGTAAGGAAGAAAAAACACCACCCAGTTTGTGACCTAATGATAAAATAGAGAGAACAAACCAAAATGTATTCCTGCACTATTATTGTCATTCTGTTGTGGAAATTTTTATGAAGAAACTGCACTGAAAAGCGAACTGCTAACACTGCTTTTCTAAAGACATTCACGGTAATATGATAAAATAAAAAAAAAACACCTTGTAATTCTGGTCTACTTTCAAAACACTATTTCACATTCCCATGGCTAAATATGGCGGTGGCAGCATTATGCTGCGGGATGCTTTTCCTCAGCAGAAATAAAGAAGCTGGTCTCACTTAATAAGAAAAGAGTGCAGCTAAAAACATTCTCCCTGGAAGAAAACCGGCTAGAAAGTGCACCAGGCTTTGGAGGAGTTAAAAAAGGTTGCCGGTTCTCCTTCCGGCATGAAACCCTAAACCTAAACATGCAGTGATTTATATTGAAGCATATTCAAGAGTTTGATGTGCATAGACCTGCAGCTTTAACACAGAAAAAGTTGGTTCAAAGCAGTATTGACTCAGGGCAGCTGGATACAAATGTTAACCACATTTTTCAGGCTTTCAATGAAAAAAAAAAAAAAAAAAAAAAAAAAAAGAGGAAAGAGAAAAAAAGTTTTGGTTTCACTTCCTAATTATACTCTTCATTGTCGAGTTCTGACATATGCACTAATATATTTACATAAAAGTTTATCAATGGGACGTGACAAAACCCTCATGAATGCAGCAACAGGGACATCAGTGAGAAACCAATGAGTTGGTAAATATATACCTGAGACTTCATTTCGTACAACGGAGAGTTGTCTGGAGTCAGCTGAATAGCCTCATCCCACTTCTTTATGGCCTCCCAGTGCCTAAAAAAAACAACAGAGACACACACACACACACGCATACATACGCACACACACGCACACACACACGCACACACACACAGACTCATCTCTATGATTCCTTACAACCATACCTGTCCTACACTGATAAGACGCTTAATACGAAATCAGAATGGCTTTGTTTTACTGTCTCAGCTCAAAGATTTTATATACGTTATGTAACTAAAACCCAGTTTGCTTTGTGGATATAATGAGAAGATTTTCCCTAATCATTTCTGCAAACAGACATTTGTGAAACACATCTGACTCATGCTTCAGTTTAATTTGATCCTCTCCCCACAACAGATCTTTTTTTTTTATTTTTTTTTTTTTATTTTCCCATTTATGTCTTGGTTTCAGTTAAGTCAGGATTTCCAAGAGCTCATTGCTTAAATGAGCCATAAGTAGATTTTTTTTATTTGATTTTTTTAATGTCAAAAGTTTCCCAGAACAATCTGCGTTGTGCAACACCTGTCCATTGGCCTGACATAATGGCAGAGGTAACAAAGGCTGCAAAGCCTTAAACAAACAGACAGGCTTCTGCAGTTTTAAACAGGCTGCAAGTCAGAGACTGCGAGGTAACAGGGCTGACGACCGCTTGAAAAAAACCACTAAAACACACACAGGATTTTCATAAATTTGGTTGTAAGTCACATCGACAAGTCCCAAACCAAGCAGCTGTCACCACTGGTTTCAGCTGTTTTGCATACATTCGTTTTCACAGGACAGGTTTACTTTATGACCGAATCGACATGTTCAATCTGTGAAAAGCGTCACTTCGGGGTCAGTATTGACTCAAAACAAGTTTCCCAAACGGGGGGAACAAAGACTGAGGTGGAGTCATTAATTTGACCTTCCCATTGTCATGTCAGCAGCTTTCACCGCTTCAAAACGAGACGGATGGCCCGAGAAATCCGAAAGCAATTAAGACCACACAATGAGGCAATGATCAGGTGAAACAATATATTCATAAATCATTTCGTTATAGGGAAGAGAGCCGAACAAGGAACTAGAAACTGAGGGAGTGCAGAAACCTTCGCTGCATGAAGGAAAGGAGGAAATTAAGCAATGGAGCAATTGAGGCCAGCAACAACAAAAAAAAATGCCTTTCATAATGAATCTTATATCTTTGTTTATCAGTCAAAAGTAGATTACATCAAGGAGGCTGCAAAGAAAGCACTAATTCTCATTTTGTTTACCGATGTAAACAAAAGTTTGAAAAACAAAAATCAGGAGCTTTGCAGCTCATCTAAATACAGAAAACCTTAAAGAAATGGGAAGTTGTGACAATTCAACACACAACAATCTAAAAAAAAAAAAAAAAAAAAAAAAAAAAAAGAGAAGCTCTCCCCTCACATGATGAGTCGTAAGAGGGTTACTGGTGTGAAAGGTTTGGAGGAGTTAAAAAAGTTTCTTTCAAAACCTGAATCTCGCCAAATTTGGCTTTTGTAGAAGCAAAAGCAGTCAAACATTTGGACACCACTTCCCCTTGAATTGAACGAGGGAGGCAACATCTCTCCTTTCTAGATAAGGCGTTTTTAAACCTATAATTGGCAAGTTATGAGTTGGCAAGGAGTAAAAAAAAAAGTTTATTAATATTATTATTGCTGCAGACAAGGTGACTGCGCCGTATTTGAGCTGTGTAGATTAACCAATCACACCTCACCCTTATTTTATAACACCTGTCAAATGTAAAAATGTTCATTTGACAAGATGTTTTTTGTTAAGTAGAAGCATATGGTGTTATACAACTTTTTAAAAACATCTTTATAATACTGTGTGCCACAATGGAAGGATTGTATTTTTACTAATTATGTCGAAGTCAGAAAACAAGTAAACAGAAATGCAGATATAACTCATAAAACCTGAGGATGATGTCAGAAATACCAAATAAAAGTACCACAAGATGAAAGCTGTAAGCCAAAGATTTTGGCAAACTGTGTGAGTCTGACAAAGTCCAGTGATGATTAAAAAAAAAAAAAAAAAAAAAACTGTCATAAAGCATTAATAGCAGGATATTAGGCTGTAAATATGTTTCTTTTTCACAGCAGGGTACAGCAGCTGACACTCTGGGTGTAAATTATGGTGCACTCAACAAATAAAGAGTAACGGCCGATATAAGACGCTCACATCTAATCTCGTTAAATATTAACTATTCACTGGTAGTAAAAGTACATTAAAATATCTACAGAAAGATTCCCAGAGGCTCAGATCAGGAGCAAGGAGCCCCGTGATCAGAAACAGTCAAACCTCTGTAATAAGAAACTCCCGTCAGAGGTCAATGTTCCTGGAGACGAAAATGCACCGTCACCAACATCCCCGAACAGAGACAACCTCAAATCTCTAAGCAGCCATTAGGCAGTACCAACGTGGCATCATTTCCAAGCAAAATCCACTTTCTCTGGGCAAACGCGATTACAGGCAGCAACTAAAGGCCACAACATCACGTCCTCTGCACTAACAGGGTTTGTACAAAGCAATTGTTCTTTTGACTGAAAAAGGCCAATGAGTTTAATATGGTAGAGGCACACTGAAGATCAAGAGGCCTCTGAACTTGGCCCTGCAAAGTAATGCACAGATGCCAAGTGAATAACTGTTACCATAAATTAAAAATTAAATATTAAAATTTTTGTTTAAATCCCATCAAGTTTCCCAGGAAAAGCAAAAATGACGGCATTTTCCCTCTCCATTTTTGTTGCTACACAAATATTATCATGACATCAGGTGGTAGAATCAAGTTTCACAGAAAGGTCTTTAAATCTCGCCCAGGTTTGATCTGTTTCTCGTCCTTTGCTTTTAAAGTTCATGGTTAATAAAATAAGAGCGATGTTAGCTGTGTACAATACCGCCCTCTCGTGGAAAAATGGCAACAGCACACCTTTCTCCTCTAATATTTAATTGTTTGCCTTTTTTGTTTGGGGCGGTAAGTAAAAGGTATGCAACTAAAGAAATGTTTCTGGATTCATTTTACTGTCATAGAGGACTGTTATTCTAAGACATCCTCACACAACCAAGCAGAAATGTGCATAGCCTTTTTAAAAAACACATGTATAGGATTACAATATTTCGCCATCTGATTTGCATCAACATTCTATCTCTGTGGTGCGTTTAAAGCAGTCAGTCACAATGACATTCGGTGCTCTCACCTGCCCTCCTCAGCCAACAGGGTCCCCTCCTCTTTCAGCCTCTTGCTCTTTGCGGCGCAGTCCTCCAGCAGGATCTCCCTCTTCCGCTTGATGGCGTGCAGCCAGTCCACCTCCTCATCCTGACCCGTCTCACCGTCACCTTCGGTTCGCTCGTCCTCAGTCTCAAACTGCTCGACCACAGACTTTGACACCTTCTCGCCAATTTTCCTCTTCCACCTAAATGAGGCCATCCTGAAACACGAGACTTTTATTCTGAAATGCTCCTGAAGAAGCTAATATGTTGATGTTACAATAAACAAGGTGGCTGATATGCACAACGTGTTTCAGCTGTTTTGCAGTGGTAAATACTGGCTTATTTAATCACAATGCGAAACATGTCGTGAGGACTTATGTTATCAAAAAGCTTTTGGCTAGTTAGCATTGATAGCCTAGCTGCTATGTTACAGTTCCGATACAAAGGACATTGGCTTAGCAAAACAACACTTTATTCTGACTGAGCATTAATGAAAGTAGAGCCTTTAGAGTGATGTTCAAACAACTATATGAGCTATGCACACACATACATTTACAGCTGTCCCGCATATAAAAACTAATACGCAAAACCTAGCCGTCAGCCATTGTTTTAACCTTTAATGGTGCGTTCAATGTACATTGAAGAACCAGAATTTTAGTCTTTTCGCCATCATTTTACAAGATAAAAAAACAACAATTATTTCCCATGTTTCTTTTTGCAAATAATTCTTAGAAAATAACTTCCCCTTCTCTATTTTGAATATAAAGGTACATTCATATGAAGCAACCTTAACAGATGCGTCAGAACCATGAATTTAAAGTGGTATTTCGTTTCCCCCGTAAATGCAGCATCACCCGGAAGATATTTACAACTTATTTCAAAATAAAAGCAACCTGTAAATTTAAAGATAATCAGTACTTCTGAAATGGTTCAAATACTTTTACAATATCTTAGGTATACATCTTCAATTTACAGTTCATTTATTTAATATATTGTCCCTCATATTTTTTTAAGAGAAACTTTAAACATTTTCCCAAGTAACATTTCTGAAAGATAATCTTAGAATAATTTATTTATAAAGAAGTTTGAATAAGAGCTATAAAATTTAAAAGATCAAACCTAATCCAGTTGCCATTTTTTAAAGAATGAGTTCACTAAGAAACATTTATTCAGAATAGCTACATAAAATTTAAAAAACAAAAACACTGCCAAACAACAGTATGCAATTTATTAGCAGTTTATTAGCCAGTTGTGTATACAAATGATTCAACACTTTCCATTTAGATTTACACTGCTCAATCTGGTAGGGACTCCCTTCACACCAAACAAAAATAGAGCAATATATTGAAGAGGTTCAACCAGACTGTATTGAACAGTCTTCTAGGACACTTTCCATAGTCTCTCAAAGAGTTAAATGTTTTTTGCACACATTCATCTTTCCTACAAAACCCATCATGTAATGCATGACAAGTTTTGATAATCTAGACTTTCAAGAAATCCTTTAAAAATAAGTACTATTTTAAACCATGTCTACAACACTAGAAACTGTCTTTACCCTTTTTTTTTTTCCAACCTGTGGTTTAAAAACTGACACATCAAAGTCAAATGTGAACTGAATATTTTTGGGTGGAAACCTTTCATACACCATGAGAGGACATGATCACAATTATTGACACACTTTGCAATTTTAATCATGATCTGAACTTATTCCAGCGTTGTTTAAAGCTAAAAACCAGTAATCTCCAGCCTCAGAAAGGGTGAATTTAAAACAAAAAACAAAATCAAACTCGAGATCAGACTTTTATTCATTTTGTAAGAAAGCATTACGTTTTTTAAAACCAGTTTAAATGTGTAAGACTAACAACATAGGCCATGGACATCAATTTTTAAAAACTGCAAAAGGTGCCAATATTTCTGACCAGCACTGGAATCAAATTGCAAGCATAAAAACTGATGAACAGTACTAATAAAGATAAGGCAGCCAAACAATTACCACTCAAAACTTTTAAGACTGAACAGGAAATGGAATGAGATGTGTTCCATTTAAAAACATACCTGTGACTTCAATTCTGCAAGTTTAATGTCCTGACAAACTTTATCAAATATAAATCTGTCACACGTTTACCATCTTACCAAAAATGTTCCATCCTTAACAATTTACAGTACCAAATAAATTCAAGTTAAGTCTGGAATAAAATGTAAAATTTCAAAGGAATGTGAGAACAATTAAAAAATACAAATCTGAAGGAAAAAAAAATGTATATGTGTTCACCGACAAACTTTCCACATATCGGCTATAACTGCTACTATATGTTTAAAATTAGGCCTTGAGGTCTGTATACACGACTGATTGGCATTTATGAAATTAATGTAGGCCAAAGGCATTTCACTCAGTAATCATACTCATATCCTATACTTTATCCCGAACAGAGAAAAACATAAAAACGCAAAATCAATTTGTCCATCTAATACATGAACACTTAAAATGATACATTTCTAGATTTGTGTGTCATAACAAAACACCTCTTAAATTGGAAAAGCAAGCTAGTTATCCAGAAAGACAATCAAGTATCAGAATAATTGTGATTGAGGGCAACAAAACTGACAAAGACCTAAAAACTGTAAAAAAAAAATTAAAAAAAAAAAGAGAGAGAGAGAAAGGAATATATATTTATATATGTCTAATATCCAGCAATAGAATTTAATGCAAGAAAAAAAAAATCAAATTCTATTACAACAAAAACCTCTTCCACTTAATGCATTGATAAATATGTTCACGGCTTTATATATAAAAATGCAGGGGGACAAACAAATTCAAACAATTCTTTTTACAAAGAGGACAAGATCATGAACATTTAAGTATTTGACAGAAACAAGAAAACCCTACATAAATCTGATGAAGCATCCTTTTTTTTTTTTGTCCCTGACACACTGCAGACATCAAGGGTCACTGCACGTTTTGGGGTCCAACTGAACGTGAGCGGCATGGAAAATTGTACAGTGCCCCGATACATCTGCAATACCTCTCTGATCCCTACCAAAAAAAAATTAAAAATTAAAATACAAGCAGCAGAAAATTAAAGAAGGTTGTGCAAAAGTGCTTCCTGCCTCCTATGACTGCCACTCAATTCTCAAACCCCAAACACGTGGCTTCCTCCTCTGCAGGCCAAAAAAAACAAGATTTTGTTCTCTGTACTGAAACGTGCGCCTTACAGGCTATAAGTACAGACCGTTCAGTGTAATCACTTCCGCATATAGTTGTACTTGGGATGTGGGCATCTGTTGTTAGGACTGATTTGGAAATTCAAAGACCCCCCCCACTTTCTTACCCTTCCCTCTGAAATGTTCTATCCTAGTTAAGTAGCACGTGATTCCTCTTTCTTCAACTCCTACAGACCCAGTCAGCTCGGTATACCTCCCCCTACAGGTCAGGGAACGCCAACCTGCATCAGTGCCATGGAACAATCACTTCATCCTCAGCCTGGATAAAGTGAGCCATGAATCGGTTGCATGCTTATTGCTATAAAGACACTCAGAGAGAAAAAAGGCTAGCGATGATTGTTTTGCAAGCTATCGTGCAAGTAGTTTAATAAGATTTGCGCACATCTCAAAGAACTCGATGGTGTGGCTCCCCGGTCGGGTGGCGGGCGTGCTCTCAGCACCACCCGACGAGTCAACGGACGAGGTCAGAGAGGAACCTAGAGAGCCTTCTGCAGTCTTGGTGGGCTGCACAGTGCTGGAGGTGGCCGAAACGTCTGCTCCCTCTGCGTCGCTCTTTACTGTGGCGCGGTGGTTGCCCACAGACCCGGAGCGGAGAGGGGTAGCAGTTCCAGATTTAGTCTCCAGCATATCATCTGTATGGCACAAGAAAGACTATGATTAACAAGGAAAAAAAAAAAAAAATCAACAAAAACTTACAAACACACACACAAAGGATTTAACTATTCTTCTGAGAGATGAACAGCACTGAGTAGGAAGAGTGTAACGATATCAATCATAAAACATTACTTTTTGGTTTTGTAAAATCTTCTTTTTGTGAAAACAAAGAAACGGGTTAGATTTAGGACACTCCCTACGACTAGCAACCCCCTTCCTCTATCCCTTGGCATTTCTTTCAGGAAGTGGTTCACATACTTTACTGAGAAATAAAGCATTCCTTCAAGCAGCATAATCAGTTCTCACCAGTCTCTATTACATAAATATATATGGTCTAACATGGCCTTATGAGTTGTGTAAACAGACCTGCAGCAAATACCTTTTGTTTTGCTGGGACAAAAAATGTGACTTGAGTTAAACAGTTGACAAAGTACATGGATTTTTATCAATGTTATACAAATACACCAACACAAACATATAGTATGTCTTATACTGTCTTAAAATAACAGACTTTAAAGGGAATGATAATTTTGAAATATGCTTGGAGTACACTAATGTGTGGTCTGACGGCAAACATACTGAAGTATTCAAATCTTTATAAACTTAGTATAATGTTTCACTGGGTTCTCATTAGGTTTTAGGATATTTTCTTTGTATACATCTTAACAGAAATTAGTTTCTTTTTTGCTTAATAAGAAAAAATGGCATTCAGGCTTAGTTTTCCAGAAAAACATTGTTAAAATTTTGTTCTAGTGAATCTTGTGGGCTGGATTTATAAGAATCACTCTAATAACCAGCATTTGCATTCAGTTTAGTCCAAGAATTAATATTTCTAAGCTGCAAGAGCAATTTTCTTCAGTCTTTCGCAAGAGCTCAGCTTTTATTATCCCCTAGTGGTCTTCTAGCATCCTTTGATAGCAATCAGAGGCAATGAATCTCACAAGAGGTTTCCTTGTGAAAATCCAAACAAGATCAACCACACATAACTTTATAAAATTTACCCTTTGCTTTCAAAACATTAAGCTTTCACAACATATTTGTTTTGGCACAATCTACAATTGAACACTGCTAACAAATCAGGCCAGCTGGGGTCAAATTTTAGCCTCGTCCCCTTTAAACAGCACGACTGTGTCACATCAAACTGCCCACAAAAACACTCCTAACATTTTCGTTTGAAGTTATTGCCAAGTCCGTACAACCAGACAACCAAAAGCCCTCATTTTCAGTCAATTATTAATGAAGGCTATCCTAGAGCAACACATTGCAGGACACAAGTCAGATAAACAACCCAAATATATACAGGTCAGGTTTCGCCAAGATATGTAGGTCAACAAAAATATGCCATTAATGTGCTATATTTTTAGCAGCGTTAATTAGCTCAATAAAAAACAAAAATTTAAAGTACAGAAAAACACAGGCATGAGTACTTTTAAAGGAAGGACAACCTCATACCAGATCTTCAGAAAACCATTTTCTGCAGCAGATCTTAAAAGGTTAATGAGTAAGGAAATGCTTTTACATGGGTGTTAAAGGTCAAAAAAGTTTCTTTCAGTTTTTTTTTTTACTTTCTGCAGAAATGTTCAAAATTGCAAATGATTTTTTTTTCCAATGACTGAATTAAACATCAGTCATTAGTTGCATTAATTAAACAAAACGTGAATGGTGCACTTTGAATGGTAAAAGAGTGAGATCCACAGCAGCAAGTTGAAAACAGAGAATATTATATTCTATTAATTAAAGGGGAAGTTTAAATGCTTTTATTCTGAAGAATAGAATTTAAAGTACAGAAAAATTCTTCAAAAGAAGTTCATTTTTCTTAACTAACCCAAAGACATATTCTTTACCAAGTTCAGTTTTAAAAACATGCATGTGTTCACTATCATTCAGCTGGTGAACACATTGTAGTCCTACAATAGGACTGTAGTGATACATTAATCTCATAATACAATATATATCATGATATTCAACAAACAGTACGATTCAATACCATTATAATTTTCTGAAAGACAGAATGATTTGGTAACATTTTGTAGCTGAATTACTTTAGGGGGCAACCCTAGTTATGAACCAATATTAGATCGATGTTCACAAATATTCCTGGCCAGCAAATGAAACCCACCCATTTGCTGTAGAGCACATCTAGGTTCCCCTCTCTGACTGGTGATCAGTGGTCAACTGATACCTCTTATGAAACGAGACTGTTTGTCACACTCAAGTCTAAAACCTCGAGTCCAAGTCAAATGTCAAGCATTTGGAGTGTAAATTTACACCAAATTACAAAGCTTTTTCAATGCCACGTTGCTGTAAATTGAGCCAACATATCTGACTCATCAGTAAGTCCACAACATGATGGATATCTTGTGTTTCCAGATTCCTGTAAAAATTTGGCCATCTTCCTCACAGGAACAGGCAATCTTGCAAAATGCAACTTTAGGTTCACATTTTTGCTGTTGTGTGGAAGACTGAACGAGGTCAAACACAAACTAATACCGTCCTAAAATTCAGAACTGAGTGGAAGAACTTACCATCTATGCTACGAAAGTCAAGGAGGTAGGTTCTGCTGTCCACCTGGTAGAGTTGAAGGCTCATCTTGGTTTGCATTCCTGTGATAGGATTCTTCCTCCTCACACGCAGATAATATGGATTAACAACCTAGAAAGAACAATAAATTAAATACTGTAAACACACATTAAGGCAGAATCGGTTTTAAAAATTGCCAACGTAGGACGTTTTTCCCCTTACCTTCCACTCATAATCCAGCTGTTTCATTGCACGGCACACTTCGGTCATAATGTCGTTGGGTCTGCTCTGACTGCGGATCCCCAGATGCCACTTGGCTCTTCGTACGCCCTGATGCTTGGACTTCTGGGGGTTCAGTTCGTCCAGTGTGTGGCGAGACCTCGGCGGAGGCTCCGCCACGAAGATGGGTAAACGCTCGGGGTGGGGCTTGATGATTCCGGCCACGTCGTCCAGAAAATTGTCGGGCGGGCTCGAGGCCAGGTAGAAATCCTTGGCCTCGCTCATGATGCGGCGATTGTCGATGATTAAGTGGTAGGCCACTGCTAATGGGTCCTGGTGGTTGCGACTGTAAATGCAGGAGAGAACCTCCTCCTCTGTGCACTCAAACTTCTCACACACTTCTTTCAAGGCCTCGTCATCAATCATGTTGTTGCTGTAGGAGGGGTCCTCAGGAAACAAGTACTTTGGCAGATCTTGTTTGAACCAATCATCCTCACTACAGTAGTGAAATAAACAGATCAAGGGGTGAAACGCGCTAAAGAAGTCATTTTTATGAACCAAAACAGAGTAGAGACAATAACGATACTGTATTTTTGGCTTACCGGATCTCTTTAATGGTTGCCCTTTTCATTGGGTCCACTTGCAGCATGTGTTTAAGGAGGCTTACTACTGAGGGGTTCAGATACTGCGGCGTGAAAAAGATCCCATCGCAGATCTTTTTAAAGAGCGTTGGCACATGGTCGTCATCGAAGGGGAGTGTCCCACACAATAACGCATATAAAATGACACCACTACTCCATATATCCACCTCGGGACCGGCGTATAACCTGAGGACAGGAGTAAAAAAATATATAAGCAAGATTTGATGCAAAGTTTGACTTTCAGGGCTAATTTTCCACTTGAGAACTGGTTCATTACCTTCCTGAGATGACCTCTGGAGCAGCATAGTTTGGAGAACCACAACTTGTTCTCAGGAACTCTCCATCTGACATCATGTTTGACAGACCTGCACAGAATTTTGAATTGTTAACGCATTAAAAGGTTTGGTGTCATGTTAGAATCACAAATTTCAATTGGAGATAAATCAATGCATTATTTTTTTACAAATAAAAAAAAAAAAGAAAAAAAAAGAAAAGTCCTTTCTACATTTCTTCCAGCAGGCTCAGGGGAGCTGACCCCTGAGAGTTTGTGGGAAAATAAAGTTGAGAGTTATAATGTGAAAAATTTCAAAGGACTTTCAAAAGCACATCTGCAGTTAATTTCACAATAATCAAAATTTACTCAAGGACTCACAAGCTATTCCTTATATGTCTCAGAATAATAATTAAACAACATCTACCTTCAATCGTCACCTTTTTGTGTCACTTGTTCTTCTTCATGGCATTATGAACATAAAAGACAGTAATGCTATGGCTCTGTTTGCCAAACAAACAGCAGTAGTAAAGTTCCCAGCGTTTATTTGACCTCATCATTACAACTCATGCTTAGGCTCCCTACAAGGAGAGAAAATCTCCTATTGTTCGCAGCAAGAGTAAATCTGAGTCATACATAAAACAAATTCAATGACAAAGTAAAGCTGGTGTAAGTTGAAGGTCGAGCTTCAACACTATATCTATCCATCTAGCGAGAGTATTTTCCTGTGACGAAGAGGAATTCACATTCCTTTATTACATATTCAGAACTTTTCAAGTTTAACTTCACATTTACTCTCACTGTGCACCGATGCTCTCTTTTCTAGGACATATTAGCCAATTTTCTGGTAAACAAGCCAGTACTGCTAATAACTGGAAAGCCTACCTGTGCCTTCTATTTCAACATTCATGACTGTTCCTATACTAACACATATCAAACAATGCCTGCTCTTAAAAACATCACACCAGAAAACACTTGCAGAGTAACCTGAAACCTCACTGGCTATTCTTTTACTATAACAACAATGGTGCCTCTTATCCAGCCTGCCAGGTGAAGTGTAGAGTACATACCGAAATCTGCAATCTTTGCATTCATGTGTGCATCGAGCAGCACGTTCTCAGGTTTGAGGTCTCTGTGCACCACCATGTGCCTGTGGCAGTAATCCACCGCTGATATGATCTGCTGGAACAGTCGCCGACTCTCCTTCTCTTCCAACTAATAGATCAAAAATTACCCGTTAGCATTCACACAGACCAATCAACATAATATACGACCCATAGATCTACAACTCTAAGATCATCTTCTGTATCGTCATGTCTTACCTTTCCATTTTTGCAGATGTAATCGAAGAGCTCTCCACCTGAGACATACTCCATGACCATGAAGATATCTGTAGGGGTGCTAATAACTTGATACCTGCAACAACAGTAACAAAAAAGATTAAAATCACATGAGTTATTAACAGCTGAGGAGCAGAACTGACTCAAAACAGCTCAGATGGCAGGAACCTAATTTCACATCGTGCCAAAGAAGAATCAGCCAGACATGAATATTTGACTTGACACATCAAAATATGATTACAACTGAGTTTGAGCAACCAAATGTTAGAGAAATTGTAAGATGAAAGCATTTAAATCTAATCGATTATGTTTAATATCTTTTAAGCGTGACTTCTGTACTTTTAACTTCTTTTGTTTAATGGTAGATCAAAGCTTATAAGGTGAGAATCAGCACCTGCTTTGTGACCGGTTTGCAAACACACACACACACTCGCATGCACGTCCACACACACACAGTGTTGTTGTAATGATCTATGACCCCGTCTAAACTATGGTTCTGTCACCTTTAGCTCCCAAAGCTCCTTTCTAAGTAGAAGCTGTGCTGAATTCCCAGAATACGCTCTGAACTTAGACATATGCTGTTTAATCGCAAAAACATCAGCTAAAACCAAAAGGCTTTAATAGCAGGAGCAACAAAATCTTTAACGACTTTGATATGGAATTTACACTGCAAGCAAAAAGAAACAAAAATAAAAAGAACAGCATAAACAAATGTTTTTTTGACACCAACTGATATGACATATGACACTAAGTGTGACATTTGTTATTCCCTCCTAACAAGTTTCTGCAGTTGTCTTGATACATACAGATACAAATCTTTCTAAATCTATTCTTAGCTCTAAAGCAGTTTGCTGAATGCCGATATAATGTTTGTATTTTTCTTCTCTGTTTTGATATGACTCATGGATAATTTGCCATGCAACATATTTCAGTTCAGTTCCAGTTAATTATGTGGACATTATTTGCAGAAGGTGTTTGCCCTGCTTCACAAAAGTGGTACTTTGTTCTAAATGCTGCAAAAATGAACGAGAGTTAAAAGTGTCTTGGAAAGCAGGGGATATCTGATTATCTTGGATGACTAAGAACAAGAAAATAGGTTGTGATTTTGAACAAGTGGCCTTGGAAATTGCCTATCTAGCTAGAGTTGTGGGTAGCAAATAAAAAATCAGAAATAGTTGACAAACAACAGAAATCAAGAGCTAAGCTTGGTCAACAAATTCCAATCTGATCTGAAAACACCTTGATTAGAATTATGAGCCTAAGTTAGTGAGCCTAAGTTAGCCTTTTAGTTAGTCTCTGTTTTTGTAATTCTAACTTTTTCAAAATCTGTGATTAATGAATTTTGTTTTGTTGCTTCGTGGCTGAATGCTGGTGCGTCAAAGTCAACCAGAACATAAGAGTCCTTCTAAGTCATAATTACAATTTTTCTTCTGCTAATTATAACTTCAAAACTTGTAGTGTATTGAGATTAACTCTTGCAATTATGTCTTCAAAACTCGTGATTAGGATATCTTCTAGCTTATTTTTTGCCTTTATGGCGGAAATGGGCTTCCATACTTTTGTCATAGTCGTCCTGTGTTGCACTGCTGCATTTGCTCTGAGACTAAACAGGCCACACCACAGAGTTTGTTCCATTTGCTTCTGCCCTCTGGAAAAGATGACATCTCTCTCTCTCGCTCTCGGATCCCACACACAAAGTTTACATTCTTGTGCATGCATGACATGGAGCTGATATTCAAGACATTTGCCACACCTTGTGCTCTATTTACTAACCCAGACAATCACCCATCAGACAGGAAGTACTGCAGCAATTTCCTTCATTGTATTTAGATCAGTGCTCTTCTAAGTAACAGAGTATCGCTGCTGTATGTAGCAGCACGTTGCTGAATAAAATAGATTTTGGAACAGTCTACTCCAAAAGGTTCATAAGGTTCACTCCTTTATGAAACTGCAGGACATTTTGCAACACGAGTGTGACACTCAGCTCTGACAGTAACTGTAATATGACTCATTGAAAATATCTGTCATCTTTCCACGATAGCAGGTACAAATGTTGTCAGGAACTTCACAAGTCATTTCAAGCAAGGCAAGCAACGTGGTTACTGGCTCAAAAAGCTGCTCTTCGTCAAGTAATTATTTCAGGACAAAGAGGTCACACGGCCCAGTAAGGCTGGGGTCGTTGATAATGCACGTTTTGCTCATTAAAATGCACAACAAGAAGGGGGAGGGGGACAGCACAATGTAGACAGAGAGTGCTGATGGAAAGGGACACGGGGTCAGATGATATCACCCTGACGGATGCATCCTGGAACGCACCATTTCTAAAGTCTGGAAGTAGCTCAGTGGGTGGCATTAATGTGGCGGCGGGGGGGATTACGCAGCAGTGAGTGGGTGTGTAAATCCAGGACTTACAGTTTAATTATGTGAGGGTGCCTGAAAAGCTTGAGGTTCTGGATCTCCCGGCGGATTTTTCCCACCACATCCAAGCTGCGGATCTTCTGCCTGTTCAAGATTTTCACAGCCACTTGGTGCTTGGTCAGCTCATGTTGGCCCACTGCACAAGAAGCAAATAACAGAGGGAGAAGAATTGAAATCAGAAAGCAAAAGCACATGAATATCTGTTCATAGACTGAATAGTCAAAGAATGTTTGCAAGAACAGCAATAACTGGCATATCTTTCATAACATAATAAGAAAATAATTTCAAAACATTAAACATTTAATAGTTACAATAGTTGTGTTTAAAGATGTGCAACTTGTCTTATTTAAATGCAGCAGACAGAGATCAATCATTGTTTATTTGGACTCATCCCCACAGTCCACACGAGGAATCAAAGTTCAACGTTTACAGCCCTTTAAAAGCCAACTTCTGTGCAGCTCCTCAAAGTTGTATTTTGTTTCTTCTTGACCTCGACTCTTTATGGCTGATGTTTGCTGTGGCATTTTGCTTGAATCAGATTTACTGCTACTAACACATGCACACATTTTATTGCACTGTGATCTGCAATACACTACAAATGTCAAAGTAGAAAGTATTAACTTGGATACGGGGCTATCTCAATGGAGAATTTAATGCAAAAATCTTCTTGCTTAGTCAGTTGCTGCTAGAGGATTATTCCAATTTGACAGCAAACAAAAGCATTACATTTCAATAACTGACCAATAGTGGAACAACAGAGCAGTTTGCTATGTTAGTCGATTCTCAAAGTTTCACTTTATTAGATGTGCTGACAAAAGAGATATAAAGAGGAAATGCCAGGTCAACTTTGCCAGTCGTGATAAGAGACTGAGGAGGTGGAAACTTAAAAATTCCTTTTTTCTCGGTCAGCGAATACCACAGCGCTTTAATTTCTAATGACATGAACTAATCAAAAGTGGATTTCATAAGTTTTGGTCCTTTTGAGCTTTTGCTCTGAGCCCGTCATAAAACAAGACAGATCTGGAAATGTTGGTATTGATAACTCTTTTTGTGACATTGTATAAACAAAGTAGCTATTCTGAAACCATTTTACAGCAACTATCACCTAAGTAAACAGGCCATTTCACACAAACCTTGATCACAAAATCCAATATGCCTGCCTCATATTTGGGCAGGCAGACGCAGTAATAAAAGATTTATTTGTACTTCTATAACACTCTGTGCAACTTTGTAAGTGAGCATCCTTCTTTACTGCATAAATCTGAATACCCTTGCACAGGGCAGCAGCTTCGATGCACTAACACCGTGTTTTCCTTTCATCAGCTACAGGAACTGGGGTACCAGGGAGATGAGTCACTGAAAATGAACTGACTATAAACAGACCGGCTGTTTGTTGGGAGAGGGTGATAAGTCCAGGTTTATAATGTGTGTCGGGGGAGGGGAAGCATAAATTACAGCTTACAAATCCCACTTTTGTCCAAACTGAGGAGGTAACCTCTGTTAATGACCTTAGCTACTACTTGGGTAGTCCTCTGAAAACACTGGGGCGAACATTTAACTGGTTTTGACCCACCCCCTCTCTAAGGACACCTGGAAGAGTTAACATTTCCTCAGCCGTAAAGGTCACAGGAGTAATTTTAATGTTTGCTATGAGGAAAAGAGAGACCAATCAATAGCAGTCAGGAAGATTTTACTTCAGTCCCAACAGCGACTTGTGGATCACTGGGTTAGCTAACAGCGCTATTACCGCTAACTAATACTATCGTGTCAGAAATAATCGAGAAGTCTTGCTCGCTCTGTTGAATCATTCAGTTGCTTTGCCCTAATATGTTAGTTTCTCACAAAGTAGTTAAAGCCAGAACATGACAACATATGCGCTTCATTTCCGATGTGGCGACAGTTTAGCTCGCTAGCAGGCTAAGTTAGCAGATAAGCTAAAAGCCTCCATCTTTCAGTCGCCAGGACGCGCAGACGGCAACACATACGAGGCATACCTTTAACCTTCCCAAAAGTCCCGACTCCAAGCGTATCACCGAGAACGTAATGTCCGATTTTAACTCTTCCCTCGTGTTTCTGTTTCTCCGTCGCCATCTTCCCGCAGTGGCCTTTCTGCGGGGTTAGCTTGCTGCAGCCAGACACGGACCGAACTCTGTGTGCGTCTCTCGAGCGGCTCCGAATCCGCTCACCGACGCACGGAGGAAAGAGATCCACCCCGGCACGCGCATGATTCGTCAAAGCCCGTAGGCGTGGTACTGTGTTGCCTTCAAGGCACGCACAAAACTCAGAAACTTCAGTTGCATATTAGAAACCTGAAAAGTTCCTTTATTAAGTCTCAGATAAATAAATAAATACATACATACTTAAATAAATAAATAAATAAATAAATAAATAAATAAATAAATAAATAAATAAATAAATAAATAAATAAATAAATCACAGTTGGTAGTGTTTTCAAGACAGAAAACTTGACCAAAACGTCTGCCTACTTCTGACACATGTCTTGTGACTAAATAGCCCGGTTTTTGTCTCATCTGACAATAAAATCCTTCCGCCAGTGAAGGCATGTATAACATCTTAACATAACTGTACAGCTTTAAAAGACAACTATAAACAACTATTAAAAATATGTATAAGTTAAACTTTGACTAAAACCAGTTTTAAAAAATTAGAAAATAAAACTTCATACATCGATGCTCATGAAAACTCCATGAAAATGACTAAGGTCATGCAAAACACAGCATCAGAAATTTCACTTGCAAAATCAAAATAGGTTAATAGGAGTTGTCTCCCAAATACACACGTGAAGCATTCAAATCATGTATCCTGTATCTGACTGGGTACTTATCTAAGCAAGTTATCCATTTCTGTTTTTCAACTCACACTGTCTGTCTGTTGATCTGAAAACAAATTTAGCTCAGACATGCATCAAATGTACATATTGAGGAAGCATTTTGTTTATCCCAAAACAAACAAACAAAATAAATAAATACTTGTGTACATTGATAGTATCCGGGTGCTTAGCCAGCTTTTATAATAATGGAACAGGCAAACACTTCTGTCACATAAATGTTGATCAACAAATAATGATCTGTGCAAACTCTATTCCTATGTAAATACATACAGACAAACATTTGAGAAATGAACCACGTGCAGCCATTAAATTAGTAATCACATTTTATTAGGTTGTTGTGTTTTCTCTCATCTAATTTTGAACTCAAAACATTACATGTCAATATTGCTTACTGAGACAACTGTCATTTGCAACATTCGAGAAATGCTCCTCAAATAGAAATCTACCATCTCATGGAGGTAGTAGCTTACGCTGATATTGCCCTGAACACGCCCTATCTATGAACTCGGAAGCAAAGCAGAGTCGGGTCCGGTTAGTACTTTGATGGAAGATCACCTGCTTTAAGCATTTTTACCAGCAGAGGGCGCTGGCGCATTATTTTCCCTTTCACCAAATCAGGATTTTGACCTTTTAATCACCATCAATGGGCACAGCTGCTGCTTTCAAATGGATTGCTTTGAATTTCTTCATTGGCCTTTTTTTTTTGTGCGAGTGGCCACTCAACATTTTGGAGTAGGTTAGTCACAATTCTTAACCAGCAGCCTCGTCTCTGCCTGCTCCTGACCGACGACCCTACAAGTGTTCTTGAGAACACTTGTATTTGTTGGATACACTGCAAGAAAAAAAATGTTCTACCCAGCATATATGCAAGAACCAGAGGCAAGAACAGAATGATGTAATTTTGTTCTTGTGGTTCTGGTAGAGAAAACAACTTTCTTGCAGAATATGGAACACCTTTAACGCAGTTAATTCAAATATGATCTGAGTTTTAAATGAAGGCCCTCGGATGTTTCTGCTCTGTGTTTGCAACTACAATTGTTCTATACTGACCTGTTTCTGAACTATAGACATCCCCACCTCCTAGTATGCTGCAGGCATTCATTTGATACACAACTATCCACATGTATCCCCTTATAGACCTGAATGTACTGGGGAAGAAGCACAATGATGATTTTGTCAATTCCATCACATTAAAGATTTTATGCAATTTACTCTAAGTTCAATATGTTTACATTGAAAGATAGTTTGAAAGGTAATCAAAGAAAGCAAATTTAGTCCACAACATCAACCAATTAAAAGCTGCCTAAGAGAAATCTAGGTAATTGCATCAAATCTTTGTACATTAAAAGACAGGCCTCAGTGTATTTTTTTACAGGGTGAAAAATTTAAGTTACAGGCAGGAATAGCTCAGCTAGGTTGAACTTTTGCTGTCCAGCGAAACAAAGAAATGCAAGGCTGGGGTTAACTCTAACTCATCCAATATGCCCACAAGAGATCAAAGTTGTAATCACATCTCTTTAGGTTGTGCATTTGTGAACCTCCTCAATTTTCGATCATTAATTATAACTATCAACCATAACTTAGAGCTACATAAAGGGCTTGAACTGATGATTATTTCAGTACCAACATTGTAATTTAAAATCCTTTCACACCATTTTCAATTTTTCTTACTGTGTGAGTTTCTGGACATATATTGATTTTTAGAGATGAAAGCCATTTTTTATTTATTTATTTTTTTTAATTAAAATGTGGCATATCAATCCTATAAACAGTTATATCCACCACCATTAAGAAATCCCATTGTTCCCATTCAGATCCAGCTCATCTCTTTGGCCATTTTACGTTTTCTGTTACCTTTGATTGCACCTGGTTTCTTTCTGTCAGCAATTTGCAAAAGATTATGCTTATTGTACACGTTGTTACCAATAATGCTTGTCTTCAATGCTTTCTTTATGGTTTCATTGCCAGAATTTATTATATGCAACACATTCATTTAATGGTGGCCTTCTTTGCACCATCTACGATCACTGCTAAAGTTGAACAGAAAGAACAAAATTATACGAGTGCACAGTTGCTCTTTTCATTGTAATTGGGATGTGAGAACTGCAGCAGTGATTTGCTACTCGATTGACTAAACGTCGCCGAAGAAGTCCTGTGATAAAGGAAGTAGCTTGGTTCTTTAGAGCCATGAAGGCAGTCAGCCAAGTTTTAAATTGAAATTGAAGGTGAACCGGGAGCCAATGCAGGCAGACGGCACTGGAATTATGAGCTCTTTTCTGTACTGCTCAGCATCCTCACAGTCGCATTTTAAACCACCTGCAGGTGAGTTACTGGAGAATGGGCGAGGCCTTAAATGCGTAATAATTTAAAACGTAATAAACCAGAATGCAACAAAAGCATGAATTATGAGAGAAATCATCAACTTCTGGAGGTCATGACCTGACAACAAACTGCCAAACAGCTGAGCATTATGGGGGCTCTGGGCCTTGTAAATGTATTCATACCTCTTTTCACATTTCTTGCAGGGACGATGTCATCAGCATGCTGCTCTGTGTTCGTTTTAATGTTGACCACAAAAATTGAATCATGGCCCCATCTGACCAGAACACTTTCGTCCACATCTTTATGTCCCTCAAAACTTCAAACTTCTAATAGCTCTTAGTTCAAAATGTATTTCTTTGTGGCACGCTTGGATAGGGGGCAGATATGTCACTTATTCCTTTCTCTCCATGATAATATTTATTCACTAATCCACACTGAGAAACCTCTGAGGCAATCACAGAACATCCATCCATCCATCCATCCATCCATCCATCCATCCATCCATCCAT
>VMRN01000004.1:536510-703539 GCA_010277015.1 Poeciliopsis turrubarensis | reverse complement strand
CATCCATCCATCCATCCATCCATCCATCCATCCATCCATCCATCCATTTTCTTCTGCGTCTGCAAAGTTGGGTCACGGGGGTAGCAGCTTAAGAAGGGAGGTGATGCAAAAATTCCAATAACCATGCATTGATAGAGGTGATAAAGTTTAAGGTGTGAATAATTTTGCAAGGTACTGTTTCTGTTATCACACAAAATCGATGCTTTTGCTTGGAGTGTCCAGCAGATGGCAATGTCCATGCATGGCTTTTAAAAACAGGCAAAAGGTGTCACCGGCCTTCCTTGAGCAGAATGTTTCTATGCATAAATAATTTTAAGATATCAATCTAGTTTTGATTCTTAAGGGCTGATATTGTGCCTGGATGGTGATCTTTTGGAAATAGCTGGTGATTAATCCAGCTCATGAT
Organism: Poeciliopsis turrubarensis; assembly: GCA_010277015.1. Taxonomy (NCBI): domain Eukaryota; kingdom Metazoa; phylum Chordata; class Actinopteri; order Cyprinodontiformes; family Poeciliidae; genus Poeciliopsis; species Poeciliopsis turrubarensis. The sequence continues at coordinate 703,133 of VMRN01000004.1, read as the reverse complement.
CAAAAACACAAAATAAATCTTGTTTAAAAAGTTGAAAACAAAGAGCAAAATAGTAAGATTACGAAAAAACGAAGAGCTTAAAAATAGAAATGAGCTAATAGTGTTCAAAGCATGTAAAATAGTAATTCTATGAAACTCATTGGATAAATTTGAGTCCAACATTCACCTTACGGCAATTGCTATTTACAGGATTGCTTTTTTTCCTACCCTTTCTCACAGTGTCTCGGCATGTTCTCGTCCAGAGTGGCTCTATAAGCCTCTGACAGTTTATTACATGCTACAGTGGTTATCATTTTAATTACAGAGGTGCTTAATATAATCCCAGTAGGCCCGCCTGTTAGCAGGCTTGTTAGAGTCCTGCTTATTATCCTCCATGCTGTTCCACACCCCAGCAACTATTCTCCCAAATGAGAGGCAGCATAAACGGCCCTTACATACCATCCAGAATATAGAGAAGACTGAAACCAATTTAAAGGACTATTTGCAGCTGGTGCTGTTCGCACGAAGACATTTATTGCTTAATCATTCACACACATTGAAGGAAAATTGCACAAAAGAAAAATAAATTTAAAGCATACCATTGAATCAGGTTAGAGGGAACCAGTATTAAGACATTTTGTCGTAAAATAAATAAAATGTGCAATGTGCAGCTTGGCATTTTGCTGAAATCGCTTAGTTTCACACTTACGGTTACAAAACTGCCAAAAATGCATAAAAGTAAACACTGTTGTCACGGAGTAAATAAAGGTAGCTATCAAAGTTTACAAATGTGAAAATTAAAGGGGTACTGCACACCTCTTTGTGTTACATTTGTTAAAAAGTGGGGCTGTGGTCAGTTTCAGAAGTCAGAATCTGGAGCACAAAATAGACACAGAGTTCGTTAGAAACAATGAAACCACCAAACCCACTGGACAATTTTAGCAAATCCATATTGCGTCTGCAACCCTTTAGAATGTGAAAGTTGTTTATGTTATTGTAAATTTCAAAAGAAAGTGCCTTTTGAAGAAAGTGACCTTCCCTCTTCACATTGTCAATTTATACTTGAAAACAAATAAAATGCATTTTAGAAGTCAAAATCTGGACTTGGAAGGTCCTTTCAACCACAAAATGAGATTCAAAATGGCTGTTACCATTGTGAAAGTTGCAAGAATCAACATGTGGCCTACATGGTTACGCTGCACAACATGTTATCAGCTTGAATTACTAACTGTGAGGAGCCTAGCCACTGGGGTCCGCAATTAGCAACTCCACTGGCTTTTCCACTTCAACTACAACATTCTGACCTGTGTGACAAATTGTAGGGAGCAGAATACAGCAAAAACAACTGATATGTTGTGGAAAATCTGCACGAACACTGAGTTAAACAGGAGTAGGAGATATTAGCAGTTGGCGTAAACTCAGCAGCAGCACCAATGTTTGTGTGGAGAAAAATATGACAAAAAACCCCAACAGAAATTAGTTTGAAAATAGAAGTTAACTCTAGCTAGCTAAAACGGCTAAAAACATACATCTACTACTCACAAGCTGCTCCACACTTCTCCAAGTTGGAAAAAAATAATAATAATAAGAATAAAAAAAGCAATGCAAGAACTTAACAAGCCAGTGTATGAAGAAACTTTAATTCCTTTGGTGTCTGCAAACAATGCACATCTTAATATTAAAATAATGTGACACTCCTAAAAGACTGAAAGCAAATCATGTGTAAACCCTGTTATGAGTGGAAGTACCAATTTCACAATAGTTTTGCGGGATATTGATGAGATAATGGGCGGATGGATACAGAGGCACAAATTACAGAAAATGTTTTACAAAAAGTAAGAAATTGAAAGGTTGATAAAATATAAGGGAGACAGACAAATCAAAGACAGATCACACACTTACAGTGAAATAGAAAACGAGGGTTAATAAGCAAAGGACAAACGTTAACACTGTAAATACCATTCGCTCATGAATATAAAGCAATCACTTATCATTAATACTATCATACCTAATAAACATAAATTCACAATTTCTTGGAATTAAAAAGCTAAAAGTGTTTCTACATGAAAGCATGTGTGCTCTTCCTCCTTTCTGGAACGGCTAAAGCCTTACAGTATCTGCAGGTTGAGGCACTTGGAAAGAACATGATTGTACTTTATGTAGCATTTTTTTTGTGCATTTGTTCTGCTTTGTGTGCCCGTATGTGAAACGGTGTCCAAAAAGAGCAGCGGCTTAAACCTCATCTGAAACTGGAACAAACAGGCTGGTCTTCAAGCCATGTGCCAAAACTCAAACTCTTCTAGTTAAGAGTAATCTCTTTCTGCTCATCTCACCAACAAATGTGAGGGAATTTTCAAAAGGAAGGTGGTCGTAGCTTGGGTCTGATGATCAGGGCTGGTGTTGTCTGGCACTGCATGGAGGTTTTCTCTATGCAGCACCACTGAGGACGGAGGGGAAAATGCATTGTAAAAACTGCTTCTTGTTATCCAATTTTCCAGAAGTGACCTTATCTTGCATTGTTAAATATGATTTTCTCAAATTAAGTAAAAATAATAATAATAAAGATGGAGATGCAAGTTTTATAGAATTATGAGTGTTCCCTTAAAAATACAGCCACAAAACACTTAGTAAAAAAAAATGTAACTTATCAGTTGGATTACAAATACAACTATCACTGCTACATTTGATTTAAAGGGAAAACAAAACATGAATATTCACAGTCAAACATCTTTTAGTGAGTTTTAGGCTCAGTCTTCCAAATGACAGAAACCTTGCACACACCACTTGTTCACAAAACATCATCCTTGATCCCTGGTTGCACAATAATACAATTATTCCATGATGTTCCACACAGCCACAAAAAAGTCCCTCTGCTCTGCAGAGACTGACATCAAAGTTTAAGGCAGGCTAGTGATGTCCCGTTTAGGAGGGGGTCCGTCTGGCTTGCAGGGGGTGCTGTTGGCTTTATCTTCAAAAAGCAAAACTCTGATGGGGAGAAAGAAAGAAAAAAAAGGAATGAAACAGAAAGTAGAAAATAGAAATAGTTTTTCATAGTATCTCTGAGATGCATTGGAGATTATGAGACTTGTGTACTTTTGTACTTTTCAAAGTCTGAAAAACAAATATATTTCCATATTTTTCCAGACTGTACATTGAGACGGACAATAACAAAAATAAATAAATACAAAAATCTGCTGAAATAACCATATTTTGTCCTTTTACATCACATGCTACCTAATTGAAGATTACATTTTCCAAACAATTCTTAAAAGTCAAGCAACTTGGAACCAAAAATTATGTATGTCCACTGCTCAATAAATAAAACACAACAAAACAAACTTTCTAATTTTCTTGCTTCAAAAAATTAATATATTGATTATCAAAAACTTTTCAAATACAAAAATTAGTCAATGTAAATAAATGTAATTTTAAAATGGATTTATAGAAATCTACCGTCAAGGCTCATATGTTGACAAGTGAAAGTAATAAAGGGAAACCTAGAGTAACAAAGAGGATAGCAGTTTCCACTCTACACAACACAGAAAAGGATCTGACATGAGCTATTTAGAGTGAATGCTTGCCTTAATTTCCTCTTCTGGAAAACTCGGCAAAGCTCCACTAATCCCAGAAGGATCAATGATCCAAACGAGTAAAGCGACACTACTTTCACTTGTGTGTTTTCTTTCTCCTCTCAGCATTTACTAATAGCAGCTCTACTGTCCAGGATAGCAGTATGCCAAAACAGATGCACAGATATGTTAATGGTGTACAAAAAACCCCAAACTGAAAAAATCCAACATAATCACTTGCTGTTATCGAACTATAGTAACTCAGTGACCTTTGCCCTAATGCTAACTACGCATTATTGTGGAGTCTGCCCGCAATTGTTTTCCTCTAACGGGAACTAAATAATTTGCTGTTCTGCCAAATGCTTTGAAGAAAAAATAAATAAATCTGCTATAAATTTGTACCCTCAGCTTCGCCCTCATACTTCCTCCCTTAAAAGATTAAAACAACATGACAAAGAAAGGCTTTGTAAAACAATCGCTCTTATCGGCAACTCCAGGAGGCTGCAGGCTGTTCAAAGAACACACATTAAAAATTAGTGCACATGAAAAGTGGTATTTTCCTGGTAAATTGACCCTGTCAAAGCTCAGATTTAACCTGCTATTAATTTATGTCAGGCTACTATTTGTAAAGCAAAATGTATTTACTAGTTTTGCCCTCTTACAAACAGCATAAATAAACTGGATTTCTGGAAAGCAGAGCTTATCTTGCTAGAATACAAACGAGTGAAAAATAGAAGCAGGAAATGAGACTTTTATAAATAGCATGCTGTGGGATTCGGCGGGATTATGGGATACGCTCCCAAAAAACAAGAAATAAAAACCAAACAGTTGAAGGCAAAGTAGGAAAAGTTTTTCATTCTGATAGATGTTTTTTGGGATTATGAGATTAGTCTGGGTTCTGGGGTCCAGTCAGCTTACTGACATGCAGCAGCCATTCTAGCTCTGGTTTGGCGTGGCTGACCCAGCACACAGCTGCTTTAAAAGGCTTAAACCAGCTAAATTAACCCATTTGAAAACAGAGCAAAAAAGAATCCAATGAGTTTCTGATGGGTTTTTTTTCCCCTCAGCTTTTACGCGACTGTCAGCGGTTAATCAGCCTAGACTCAGTTACATAAGCCTCTAATCGCAGCTAAAGCTAAGGGTGTTGACTGTGGATATGCTTTCCAAAAGGGTTTTGTTACTATGGTGACTGATAGCAAGTAGGTAATGACATCACTGCTCATTATGACTGATCCCACTGCCCCCTGCAGATGGATGAAGCAGGTAAATGTCAACACTGACCTTGCTCTCAGACATAACACGCACTGATCACCGGTAGGTTAATCACAGCTTGCAGAGAAGCACAAGTCGTTCTTTTCACAACTAATTCACAGATTCACTTACAGTTTGAGCACAGCGGATCGCTTGCCCAGCATCATCTTTACAAAGTCCCTGTAGTTGATAGTGTTGCTGCTGCCGCCGGTCACTTCGACGATCATCTTTTTCAGCTCCAAGTGGGTCTTGGGCACTCCCAGCTTCTCCATCATCCGCTTCAGCCCCATCAAATCTGAGAAGATGAAGGAAAATAATTACACTAGATGAAGATCTGTTGCCCTCAGTGGATGTTATGTTGATAAAATGTCAAACAAACTGACTCAAAATGATAGAACCAGTGTTTCATACAACTGAAGGAGAAAAAAAAAATATATATTTTTTTTAAGGTAGTGCTGGACAATAAATTGTCCCAATAATTATTGCGATAAATTATAGTATTATTGTGCTTAGACCATTTTCAAGTACCTTATTGATATCGGCAAAATAATATAAGTTCACTCTCTGAAATACCAACAAACTTTAATTTTGCAAAGTACACTTAACACTGGACCTGGAAGATTTAACATGCTTTTATAGATTAATCGCTTATTACGACAAGGTTTCTTGGCAAGATAGAAAACATTTAGAAAGCAGCTTTACTGTTACATGTAAACATACAACTTGTACATAAATGTCACAAAGAGCTTTTCAGAAATTAGATGCCTCAAACCTACAATCAAGGAATAGACACTTATTGACTAAAAATGATCAGGTCATTTATTGTATCAGATTCAGAAATTAGGAACAAATAGAAAGTTAAGTAAAGTTTGACCACTGACATTAAGCTGTAGTAATTAGAGAGTCATCAGTCTAATCCTACACCAAGAATGAAATAGCATTTAGACTAAACTTTCTGATGAAAATTAAATTGAGATGTTTAAAAAATAAAAAGCCAATGGTGTAAAACTACATGGAAAGCAACACAATTCTCCGGGTCATTCTAGAAGTAGCAGCTTCCATCCCAGATCAGCTGCATGGCATGGCAGCTGTGAACGACAGTCACCTCTCCAAAATCTGGGTTTACCACAGCAGTAGATGTGAACAGGAAAAAAAACAAAACTCAAGTTAGAACTACAATATCAGCATCTGCAGACAAGCTGGAAGCGTTCAACACCTGATCACCTCACATCTGCTATGGGCCGAGTGAAGGAGTCTCACTTTACATTGAGGTCACAACTGTGACACATGAACCTCTCTGAGGCCAGACAATACACACACAGCAAACATGTAGTATTAATTACTGTTCCTTTCTGTCAACACTGCACTTTGGTCAGCCAAGCTGACAACTGTTATGTGAGGGCGGCAGGTGTTTTATAGCTGGCTATTACTCACCAATCTCTCCTTCATCATTCAGGTCAAACTCAGCATATTTATCTGCAAAACAAACACACACAGAGGAATTATTACTTACAGTGGGAGTTCAATCTCACCTCACACTCCACATCCTACAGTACAAACAACAATAACTGAGCTTCTCAGCAAAATTCTTGACACACACTGTCCACGGGTCACATTCTTAAGAATCTGCTGACAGTGAACATCTCAAAGGGACAGCCATGGGAAGATGACAAAAGCAGGAGTATGGGGAGCTTAAATACTGTGTGTTAGCTGGGATCTGGAAATGACAAAAAAAAAAAAAATAAAAAAAAAAACAATAAAAAAGTTTAAAAAGTGCTTAAGAAAAAGTCTTAACTGTTATGACGATCTCTATTATGATTAACCAACATATTTTTCTTTCATCGCACCATCACTGTTTGTGAGCTTTAGTGTCTCAGCCAATGAAAATATTCATCCAGTGTAGAATGGAGTGTAAAGAAAGTCCATTCAACAGGCCAAATATATTTAAGAATCTGAATCTGAATACTAAATATTGTATTCAGTCCTTTGCGATTCTGATGTTGCACACACCGATATTGTGATGACGATTCTGTTTCAGTATATTGTGCAGCTCTACTTAGAAACATAGAAGTTGTTCATAGTTTCTTTAGTCAATAGGTATTTTTAACTACATTTGCATTGCCTTAAAACATCAGATTTAACACTCCAGCAAGGAGGCATTTCTGTGTTTCTTCCCTTCTTCCACTTCCCTAGAAGACCCCTTTGGTCAGATTACGCTTGCTATTTCTGTCCCACAATAGACGCTCTGTGTGTGTTGGAAGAGAGAGACGGGGGTGCTGTGTTAACTGTGTGAATCGTTGGGGAAGAGGGACAGGACAATGCCAACCCTGTTCATAAACCCTCAGGAGGGGGCCTCCACGCACACACACATGACTTTTTGAGAGGACCAGTTGTTGTAGTGCAGGCTGTTGATCATCTGCAGCCTCAGAAAGGGGCTCAACTCAACACAACTCAAGCCTTCAGTTGTTGCTCCTTTATGGATTCCTAAAGCAACTACCGGAACAAAATGACTAATGTGATGCAGTGACTTTAGTTTTCACTCATCTGAACGTTTTGCGTCACTGAGGTGTACTTTGATTAGTGAGTTTACTCCCGTCCACATTTTCAACCAACTGTTGTCTGAAGAAGCTTTCCATTTTATAGAGGCTTGTTGATAAAATATCTGAAGCGGACGATAACACAGGAGATCATTTGTGCCATTTTGGCCTGCTGACAAAGAATGTTTCCTATGCCTCCATAAGACTGGAGGACAATGGCAGAGGAACCAGTTGGAGCTGAAATAATGGCATCTTTTCATCTAAAACATAGTTTGAATTCCAATCATTATATTTATTTTTTGGGATATTTGAGACTGATAAATAGACAATTATGTGGGCAATCAATGTAACTATATGAATATTTCTTATGAATTGTGATTACTGAGTAAGCAGAAGTTCTCTCAAAAATCAACACATACATTTTAAGTGAACAGATTAGGAAAGTTCATTAGTAGAGGTTGAAGACACTAGGTTCAAATTTGGGATGGACATAGGTTATAGGATCATGGTACAAGTACATGGTACAAGTACGAGACTAATAAGCTGAAAAATGTATTGGATTTGGAGTGCATTGTTTTCTGATGACCAGTCAAGCATGTGTCTTTCACCCAATGACCTCTGAAGATAGGCACCAGTTCCCCCTTTATGACTTTTACCAGATAAGTATAGATAATGGATGGATCTTCCTAGTTCAGTTAACTTGTGATCAAGTTAATTTAACTTAATAACCTCAACCAAATTGAAAACACACAGTAACTAGAAAACACCAGAACCTTGTTCTTGCCAGGTCTCTCTTGGAAGTGAAATTTTAAAGGCAATGAGACATTTACACATGTGTATAAATAAGATATATAAAATAAAGGACATTGTTGCCTTGCAGCAATAGGAATGTGGGTTTGAATCTTAGCCTTTGTTGACTAAAATTAAGATGTTTTCCCCATATGACACATAAACATGAGGCTCACCTCCATGGTCCAAAAAAAGCTTGATAGGTTAACCAACTTGTGTAAATTGCCATCTGAGTGTGTGTGCACAATATTTATTTTATTTTTGATTAGCTGTTTTTAAGACTAGTTGTGGGTTTAAATAGCGTTTCACTGGCGATGTTTTCCCGTAACATTATAATATTTTTACTTTTCTTGTCAACTTAACATCTTTTAGTACAAAAACATGGTGGGCCGCCTCGGTTCCCTGACCACTTTTTCTGGGGGAAACCCTGCATACACACACATTATGAGTTAATGCCAAAAGGACACTTGTTTTAAAAAGAAGTTTGTCACATCAAAACAAATATTTTATGCCACAAAAAAAGAAAAAAAGGTAACAATTATGCATGCAAATGATCTGGAAAAACTCAGATCATTTGCTTCTATACATCAAGCTTGATGTATAGAAGGAGGCTTCAAAGTGGTAAAGATGTGAACTGACGGAAATTTACTAGTTGCCAATAGCTGCCAGGGTGTTGACCTTTGGGTCACTGGGACAGTATGGAAAAGAGGAGGAAGGGGAAAAAATAAAAAGAGCAACCTCCCAGGACCTGGGTGCTGTTTATATGTCACTGCTCCATTTCCTCCAGCAGGCCTAGGCTCTAAGTAGGACACTGCGGCATGTTTCCCCATTTTCCAAAACTTATTAAGCTAAATAACTAGAAGTCACTCTTTCATGAAAATTATAACCAGAACTTACATTGAGGAAAGAGGGGAAAAAAAAACAACACCAGATGCATGTAGTGGAGGAGTGGGATGGTGCTTGCGAATCATGTAACTTTGTTTCTGTAATTAGCTAGCAGCAATGTTTTCTCTGTTCCCAGGAGCTCAGTTTGCACAGCAAGGTTCTGAATATTGAAACAACAAGCGGAGGAACGCCCCGGCACATTCCTCTCGGCCCACTGAGAACTTGGCCCGGCAAATCTTTTTGGAAATCACAGCAGTCCATCTTTCCCACAGAGAAAAGCAAAAATGCTCACGACCAAAGGGGCCGACGCAGACCGTGCAGCGACTAAGCAACTGCTGAAGGCACGACAGCAACTAGAAGAAAAGCGCACTTCCTCACAGGGACAATCAGACTCGTAGATACTGGGACAGCTGATGTGAGGAGTGGATTTACTCACTTTTTAAGCTTTCCAGCTTCTCTGCCAGGCCTTCTTCATCCCTGTATTTCTGGTCTTCCAGGTATTCCTGAGAAAGATGAAGAGGTGATAAAACTGAAGGAAAATGAGGGGGGGGAAATAAACAGTTTTCACATATTATGATGAAACTGAAAAACCTTAATACTTTTACCAGGTACTCACAAATTGCATTGATCTAATTGTATCTTATCTCATAGTTTTTTTCATCCTGCCTTGTCACCACTTCATTACTGGGGCACCTCATGCGGGAGTGGGAGTGCCTGAAGGGAGCCATTCTAATAAAATGATAATGGTGCAATATGCTATGTGGGAGTCATCCACCACCGCAAACACAGAGCAGGGAAGACAGAGCAAGTCTGTTTTTCTGCGATGACCTCTGCGCGACTTTGAAGCTTGCAATCAAAGAGGATAACCATCGCAACTGGATGATTATCAGTGCAGACTGACTCAGCTGACTGCAGCCCTCCCACAGGAAAGTCTTCTCACAGACAGGAGCATGCAAACACATCCCGACAAGTACATCATACCATGAAATCTCTTTTCCGCCAACAATGCCTCACATGAGTCAAAACAAAAATATTGTACTTCTGTCTGAAGATTGTTATTGAGACCTCTCTCTAGATTTCCCCTTGTCAAGATTTTCTACAAATTCTGCACATCTAGAGTTTCCCTGCAGCTTTTGCAACATTCTGGGCAATAGAATATGTGCTTTCTATTTCACAGGTTTTCTTTTCAGCATCAGAAGCAACTTTTATCAGAATCCATTAGAATCTCCAATTTGAACTGCATTATTCTAAATGCACACAAACCCATTCAATAAATTAGAATATTACTGGTTATTAAGTGAATTTATTTTAGTAACTATCGACAAGTGAAACACATTATATGGTTTAATTAGATTGTCTGATTCCTTTTTAACACCCTTATTTCTCTTAATCATAGTGATTTTTTAAAAAAAACAATGAAAAATTTGAATATTCCATCAAAAAAAGAAATTCTTCAAAATGGAAATGTGGGCTTAATGAAAAGTGTGATTAACATTTACTTATAGGCAATTTTAAAAGATATTTTTAATCTAACAAACAGGACTTGTCAGTATCTTCTGATGCATTGAATATTTTAACCTCATATTGTACAAGTTCGTTTAAAGTCTGTGTTTTTGCCCACGGTATCTCTTGTAAGTTGAGAATGTATTACTGGAGCATACATAGTGTGTAACAATTTGAGCATACCTGTGTGTACTTTAATTTCAGTGTAAATACAGCAGTTCATAAACACGTGGATCATGAAGACTGTTATACAACTCGGGCAAATCAGGGAGAGGTTTATAACAAAGAGAGGTTATAAAACAACAATAAAAACGTTAATTATCTAGAGAAGCAGTCAGGAATACAATGGTAATTAGAGGAGCAGCAAAGATGCATAGCTCAGGTGGGAGTTTATGTCAAAATCACCAAGTTATGCATTCACAAATGGTGGGTTTTATGGAAGAGTAAGTCATGAAAGAACAATATTTTTGTAGTTTTGCACAGGCTAAGTAGGAGACAAGAAAGTTATGTGGCAGAATGAGCTCTGGTCGGATGGGACACAAATGCACCAGAATTTTTCCACTCTTTCTGGACATAACAGAAAACCCAAGTGCACATGATCTTAAACACACCACTGTGGTGAAACATGATGGAGGTGGCATCATAGTGTGGGGAAGCTTTTACTTCAGATATGATGGAGAAGCTGGTCAGAGTTGACAGGAGCTTAAAAACAAGGAAGGAAACCAGTTTGGCGAAGGCAGATTTCAGCAGAAATCCAGCAGAACAGGCAGTCTAATCATACAGAAAACCTGGCATGGGGTGGCTGAGATCAAAGCATCGTATTGTGTCTGATTAAAAATGAGAGAGACCAAAATCAAGTTAATCTGTATTGATGTTGACAGACATTCTTTATGAAATGTGCAGGAGGCTGAGGCATTTTTCCAAGGAAGATCAGAAAACATTTCAAAGTTAACACAAATCTTGTAGAGGGATACCCAATAAATTGTTGCAGCTGTAAATACAACAAAAGCTTTGACTTAGAGGATTTGAGGACATGTGGCATACTTTTAGCTTGAACATAAATCAGAAAAACCACGCATCCTTTTCTTCTTTGTGTTGGTTCACTACATAAGAGCTTACTAAAACATTGATTTTTGTCTGGTTGAAACAAAAAGTATGAATACTTTTGGAAGGCATTGTGAATATTCCAATACATTAGTCCTTCTGTATTGTAGATTGAGACACATACTGAGCAAAAAAAGTCAATGATTCGCACACAGTTTTGCGTTAATAAGAACGCGTTATCTCCAGATAACGGGAACAAGGAGTCCCATGCAGTAAAATGTAACAAGCTGCAGCGGCTCGTTTCCATGCGGCTGCTGCAGCGGTGAGCTGATATCAGGCGACAGGCCAGGGTGCACAAAGGAGGGAAGCACAGATTATGGGAAAATCTGGTTAATCTGAGGGGCCACTGCAGATATCTGACGACAACAGGCCTCGGCGCGAAACAAAGAGCCCAATCGGACACCTGTTCTCCCATGATGGGAAGGAGGGAGAAGGCAGAGCAGCGACAACAGATCGATGCGATCGGGTCAGGGGGAAACAGTTCCCAAAGGCATTCATGTGCGAAGGTATGCGGCCATTCAACAAGTGCCAAGACGCAATAAATCAATAAAAACGAGTTACGGTTACTGCAGCGGCCAGCTCCACTCAAATATGAACTATGTTTGAGGAATTCATCAATCACAGGGGCGGTGAGGAGGCGCCTCTGGATTTTCAACCCTCGGCGAGCCGCCGGGGCCGCTGCACGTTCAGAAACAAGGCCAATGCCAAGTCAAGTGTGCACGACCTCATTAACTCAGATGCAGTTGGAGAGGCTCGCAGAAAGACTACACTCCTACCTTATTTATTTCCTCCAGTTTCTGCCTCTGCTGCTCCTTCAACAGACCGAAAGCTTTCCCACCTAAAAACAGAAAGAGGGTGAAGGTTATTGCAGCGATAAGTGCAATAATGCCGCCTCGAGCTGGTCTTGAATTGGAGCCAGTCGGCCTGCGACGCTCTATTGTAAAGACTCAAAGCTTTAGCTAGGGGTAGACAACCAGAATATGTCTAAAAAAATAACTCCGAGCCGCTTTTCTTCTTTACCTTGCATGTTTTTATTTGAAGGCATCCTGGAATTTATTGCTGAGGTTCAGAGACAGAGAAAATGCTGAAATATCCGGGCCAGCAGGCTGCCGCAACTGTACGCTGGGGTATTATTCCTATTTAAAGATTGGGCTCAATGGGCCACTCGGCACCGGCGTCAAGTGTGACGCAATCATAAACGAGGCATCGGCCGGGCTTTTCAAAATAAAGTACTGCACTTAATACCTCCAATTACGCTTAAACATTCAGTCTTGTTATTTATTTATAAACATGAACGTTGCAGGTTATGTTAATGTCATAATTAGGGATAGCCTAATAACTTATGAAGGTTGTTTTTATTTTAGAAAACAACGTTATAGACATAGCATAACAGTTTATAATTCAATTATTGGTTAATGATCCTTTTATTCTCCCATAATATGGCATCCTTTTCTTCCTACATGCCACCCACTTCTTGTTTAGATGTGATTGCCATTATGGAATACCAGAATAAAATGAGCAGCACCAAGGGGAGTTTTATGTGAAACTCCCCTTTCACATAAACATATAACAGAAAGTACACTTGGCCACTCTAAACATATACTCAAAAAGAAAATGTAAATAACATCATCTCACTTTCTACAAGACATAATCTCCTAAACTTAAATTGGAGAGGCAAGAAAAATGCTTATGACATAGAATAATGCATACAATTAAAATATAAACTATAAAACCCTACTGCTATCAGATACTGATTAATATTAGTTCAAAGAGCTCTATATAGGCCTTTAGTCAGACTCAGACTGCATCTGTTGTCATTAAAGAAACTCAAAATGTTTCTTCTATCTTTGTGAGTCATCCACGACACTATGTTAAACAAAAGACCAGAAATGGTTTATATAAATCCAATACTCACCTTACCATGTTCGCACACGCTCTCTCCTGTCAAAATAAGTTGATGTCAGTCTTTTATTTTGAAGGTAAAAACATCTAATTTCCGGTTTTATTGTACAGAAACCTGTCCTTAGGCTGGAAGTGATGCTGAAGTAGTAAATCAGGGCATCTTACGCTTATCACGCTGGCGCTCGCCATCATGTGGAGCATGATAAAACTGCATAAATTAAGGGCGTCACCCATTCATGACAGAGACAAATGAAAGTGCTTCACAATGAAGGCAGAGTTTAAGAATGAAATTAAGTGAGAAAGACAAGTATCGACCTGCTTTCTTTATATTTAAATAAAATAAAAATAAAAACTCTCGATCAAACTCCTATGTTACACTGTTAACCGTTTAGCAAGTTGATATATTTAGTAAATAAAAATAGTTTCTGTTGAATTGGAGTTTTAATATAGGCTGCTTTTATAATTTTACAACTAAAATTCTAACTTAATTTGTACTTAGATTTAATTTTGCATCCATTTTATTCCTGGATGTCAAATTTATTTCCACGGACTCATTATATGCCACACAATGATGGCATACTGTGATCTTAATTCAGATCAATTGAAATAAAAAAAATACTTCAGCAAAAAAAAAAAAAAAAAACAACAAAAAACAAGAGTTAAAAACAGTATAGCTAATGGAAACTCTGGATTTACTTAAATGTACCGGAAAATAAAAAAAGTTGATGATACTAAAGATAATAATTAAAAAAATACCAAAATATAGGTCTTTCAGGTTTATGGTAAAAATTAAACTTTACAGTTACACCTCTTTAAAAAAAATACTCCCTGTATTACACAATGCACAACTGAAAAAGGAAGTAAATCAGAGCGAAGTATATTAATCTAATTTCTTCTTGTCGAAAATTTAAAGGAGTAATGAGTCATACAGTAATCTTAAGGTGTCCATGTCGCCAGCACTCAATCACTGTGCTCATTAACTGGAACACCTCGCAGGGGAACAAATGAGACTGAAGGGAGCTACTGCAATTAAACCGCTTCTGATGCAATGGAAAAACCATTTTTCTGAGTCATGAGCAGCAATTCTTTGCAATAATAAAATATTACTCAGCCCTAACCCCTTACATTTATAGATAAGGTGAAATGACATCCACCCTCGCCAGAAATAAAGAAATAAAATATCTATTCCAACTATATGTGTGATAAAGAATCACTCTGAGAAAAACAATGTGGCAGGGGTATGTGATTAAGTATATTCATGTGCACTTGCATGCATTCTGGTTGCTTCAGTCTAGATTGTGCTAAAACACATTTCCCCCCGTGATGAAAAGGCCCAATCTATTTAAAATTTCCAATTTATTTCAAAACACTTCCATAAATTCAACTAGAATTAGAAAATGTCCATTATTTTGCAACCCTTTAGGTAGCTAAAAACGACCAAATACTCAGTGCAGCGCCCCACAATATAGTCTTTGTCGTTAACTTTTGCACGTTTGGGCTTGTTACAGCATCAGAAATCACTCAGGAATCTGACCTTTCAGCCACATTTTTAAACCACTCACCAAGATTTTGAGAGACCGCCTTCATAATCAGGCTGAATTACCCTTTTTATCCAACAGATAATGCTCCTGTGATTTTCAGCTTGCTAGTCTATATGACATCAAAATGTTATGATCAAAAAACTGCTTGTCTGAATGGCTGGGAACAAGTGACAAACAAATTAATGCAGATGTTTTTCCTCTGCCACTTCAGAGTAAGAGTTTTAAATAAAGGGATAAACTCACTGTTGGCAATTTGACTTTGCTGGTGGGTAAGAACCAGCACAGAAACAGCCCCGTTCCAGCTTGGTTTTCAACTTGTACTGAAGTCAGGCAAGTTGAGCTGACACATCTCTACCATTTTAGAATCCAATGGAGGCAAGCTTCATGCTACTGCAGCCAACACTTTGCACTACCCTTGATGATGTTTAGCTTGGATGCTTCTGCTCAGTCATGAAAATCCATTACAGGAAGCTCTGCATGGTCTATTCTCGAGCTAATCTGAAATCAACGTGATTTTTGGAAATCTGTATCTACTGACAACGCAGACAGATGGTGACCTTTACGTGTGTGAGCCTCAGCGTCTGCTTTTGTTTCCAATCTCTTGCACTTTCTTGTACTGCTACTAAGAGTTAACTTTTGACTATTTGGTAATGAGGATAATTCTAGACTGGACCTGTTGGAAAGGTGGCATCCTAACACATAATCAGCAAACTTCTGGGAGTGATTATTTGTAGAAACAGGAAATATGAAGGAGGTGGATGTTAACCTGTAGAAATGGGAATATTAGAAAACAAGCATTTTATTTGGAGTGGTGAGTTTTTTTTTTTTTTATAAGTATCAATGAAATTCACGTAAAAGTCTTTTTGACTTTCCAATATTCTATTACTTTTAACAAAATGGTCCATTTCTTTTTCTTTGTTTTATTCTGTAAGCCACTTAAATGCAAGTCTGAATATTTTAGTCATAAACTGGCTCAAAAAGTCAGTCAATGATGTTTTTTGAACACATCTGATAACTTCAGAAAAGGCTCAATGCTTAAATTGACGCTGGTAAAAAATGTCAAGCTGTAGCTGCAGAATAAGGGGAAGAAAATCTAAATTAATTCTGCACTTTTCAGATTTCTACAAGTGAAAAGTTGCTCCAAATATGTCCTCTCACAGATAGTCTCAATAAAATTCACTAAAGTGTTGTGGACGTTTTTTGTTTGTTTTTTTTAAAGGAATGACTTTCTGTTTTGTCTCTCTCATGTTCACTTCTCTTTCATTTTTGGCGAACTCTCACCACAATATGCTGCTTTAGTCTGAAACAAAGGCTGGACTGAAAGCACAAAAAATGACAGCCGATTTTCTGAAAGACATTCAGAAAGGCTGGAGAACTGTCGATCACAATTAAATGGTTGTCGTTGTTCTGGATCACAAGGACTGTTGAGTCCTTGGAGGTGAGGTATAAAGAAATTAGTCATCTCTCCAATTATCTGTCTATTCTTTTTTTTTTCTCTGCGTGCTTTGCTGATTGTAAGTGATGGATTCCTTATTCCAGGGATCATTGAGGAGGAGTTGGGAAAACGCCTGGAACTTGATATTTGAAATCATGGATAACAAATCAATGCTCTTCGAAGCTTTGCTCCAGTTCATGTTCCTACTTTCATTACTTTTTAATGCCACACAGTCAAAACTGATCGATAAAACAATCAATTTTGACTGTAAATGTTAGATGCAGTGGTGTAAAAATATAACAGAATTTACAGTATGACAAATGAGAATGTCAAATATATAGATAAACTAAATACAATCTTACTAAATAAACATATATCACTATCAGCGTTAAATATGCCAGCCTTTTTTTTTTAAAGCAGCTTTTAAACATGTATTTTCAAACAAAGTTAAAATAGAATACAGATCAGATTCAGTTCCACCAGATTCATTTGGAGAAAGTGGTTTTTCTTATACTAATTCAATACACATTTTTATTCCAACCTGACCGCAATCACTATGGTTTCCGCAAATTTGATTTTTCTAAGTGACTAGGCACACATATTTAAAACACTGCAGAGTCATAACATATTACAAAGTATTTTTGGTCTAGTTTCTATCAAAAATACCTCATTGCACATGAACTACTTCTTCCAGTGGCAGATCGTTTCACCTATAACAAGAGAATTCTGGAAAAATATTTTGAATTAATCTAGCAGTGGAACTCGTACTCTCTCATCAATGTTGGGGAATTACTTACTTAAAACAAACTCTTATATCTTCCTGAAAAGTTACTTGTGAGTTAGTTTTCTCATTTCATCTGTAGCAAGACATTTGCACCAGAAACTAGACCAGAAATACTTTGTAGATTTTGCGGTTTTACATTATGTGTTTTTCCTTTGCAATTATAGCTGCGTGTATTTCAGGTTATGCTGTTCCCAGTTTTGCATATGCAGAGACAAAAGTTTTGTCTGTTTTTTTATGGTCGCTCACATTGGATGGAGAAAATATGTGATCGACTTTCAAGTTTTGCTTTAGATTCTAAGCTGGACTTTGACTATTCTATCCTATCACATTGATTAAAAGACTATTGTATTGATCTAAATGCTTTAGGATTTTCAAAGTCTCAATCAGGTAGCACATATCCATGCTAAAGAAATGGATCCCCACAATGTGATACTGACACTAAATTTTAATTCATGTTCAAGGGGATGCATGAGGTTCCTTTTTTTTTTACCCAACTGTACCCCCGACCTGACCTGAAGGCAATTAGCTGAGTAGAATTTTATGTTGAAGAGTAAAGACAGACAGATATAAATACATATCGTTTCATTTATAATCTTATAAATCTTTTTGAAAAGAAATTCAGAATTTCTTTTCACAATTTGCAAGTGAAAATAAATTATGCGCAATTTGCAAGAAGTGCAAATTGCGCATAATTTTGGACTATGCACAATTACAAAAACAGACGCCGGCATTTGTGGCTGTAACAAAACTTAATGTGAAATAGTGTCAGGAAAATATCTGTTGTGGGCACTGTGTGCTCGCTATTAGTGTGACTGCAACAAAAGACAAAGTGCACCGTTAGTGCTTTATGAAGGCCTACTTGGGAGTCACTTTGTGCAGTTTATCACACTACTTTGTGTTTTACTCGAGGACACGCTGTCTACATTCAGCACTTATTTGCATAAAAATGTTTGCTGGTGTTCAACAGTAACAGAGACTAAACAGCGCCACATTAATCTGGGAGACGACTCTGGAAACTTGCATCTGCTGTTTATAAATTCATTAATTCCATGTTAGATCACAGAGCTGCCTGGGTTTAAATAAATGATGACCCTGGCAAGGCCACGGGCTGGTGCTAAATCGGATAGACTGCAAACACTTTCACATTGTAATAAGATGCTTCACCAAATGTTATGAAGCTTTTTCATATCTTTTGTATGTGCACAACTCTTTGATATTGTTTTAGCATAATTCTGGACTGAACACACACGTTTTGTGCAAAAAAAACGCCCACAACTGTCTTGTGAATTAATTAGTTTATTCTTCTGTATGATAGTGGCTCCAGTGATAAAAACTGCTACCATTTGTTTATTTGCTAATGACAGAAATGTGATTGTTAGAGGTGGACAAAGAATATTTGGATGTGGTTGCCTTGGCTGGAAGAACATCCCAAAACGTCACATCAAAAGCAAAACTTGGTGAATTTGTTTTTAAGCACATATTTTGTCATGTCTGTTTGCAAAAAAGAGGTCTTACTGCTGAATAGAGCTTTAAGTGATTTCAGACATTTCAGTGAAAATGTACAAAAGCCTTCTGCTTTACTTGAACCCAAGTAAACGTGGACTCTACCAGTGAAGAATGAGATGCCATCGATTTATAAAACCAATATTAAGGTTTTATCCCAGATGAGAAACACGGCTCACAGTTTGACAGACATGCTAACCAAGACATAGCATAGAGGGAAGGCCATTTTGCAATACTCAGCACACATTCCTAATATATGCTTCAGCTTTTTCCATCCAAACCAAAATTTTGACTTCAAATAAGTCAAAGATTTCTGAAAGGATATGAAAATGTCATAAAACCTAAATAGATAAGAAAATTCCCCATTTCTAGGGTGCAAAACCTGATCTGAAATCCTACTTTTACCTTGTCATCATGCTTTCGTGGGACTTCAACTGCAAAATATCTGAAATAAAACATCCCTAGTGAAAAAGCTGCAAAGATCAGACACTGCTTGCTGTTTTTTTTTTTTTTTTTTTTTTTCTTCCATGAATTCGCCAGTCCACCCGTTGCATCTGCCAGGTCAAAGAGTCAGAGGCTCCAGAAGGTGAGAGCCGTAGAAAATAAGACAGAACTCTCACTGTGTATTCAGTGAACAGACAGTTTAAACAGAACAGACACATTGAACCTGACAGGTATTTTTTTTTTATTTTTTGGTGAACACTCAAAAGAAAGTTGTTCTTTTTTTCTTTTATTCTTCCTGTTTTAGAAGAAACAGAAAGAGAAAATTCTGCCCCGTTGTCTGCTGGTTCATGTCATTTAAGAGCGAGATGCGGGGTGGGTGAAAGAGGTTGACAGGGAGGTGGAATATATCAGCGGAAATTACCTTTTCGGACCTCAGTAAAAAAATTCTACATATAAAGGAGGTTTTAAAGGAACTGGGTCAAGAGTCAAGGGTTAATTGCTGCCTTGGAGGGTGTTTATGAATGACTGCAAGCACTTGAGCAGCTACATTTTAACATTTGGGGCATAACAGCAGCAAGTTACTGACAGAATTATAGTGCCATTATTTTATTTTTTATTGACCCTTATTAATTTAAGTATTACGCTTGTGGAAAACTGAACTGGTAAACCAGCATCATAATCATCGTCCCAGCAAGCCTGTGGCAAGAGATTCGTAGATGGATGGAAATGGGGAAGAAAAAAAAAAATACTACCACAAGAGGGCAGCATTGATTTACTGCTGTTCTACCCAGACCATTTCTTCTGGTTGCACTTGAAATTAAAGAGATGGTAATCGAAAATCCATCCAAATCATTTTAGTCTTTGGAGCACAAACATGACTTCGTTTCATCCTCTTATCCATCACAGGAGAAAGTCAAGCAGATTAGCCCGAATGGACGCTTAAGGATCAAAACAAAGCAAGGCTCAAATGTTCAGGGAGATTCAAAGGTCCAAGCAGAAGTCAGAGACAAACGTTTGTCACGATGACTGCGACGTGCGGCTACATGTGCATGCGAGACTCGCCTGTTCGTCTGTCTGGTGTATGTTTTGCTTGGATCAAAGATTTGAAGAATGTCAGAGAATACAGCCAAGGTTCTTTCTAAACTGCAAACGATTATCCACATCCGTTTTATCATAATGTGACTGGACAGAATGGAAGCAGGGAGAAAATAAGAATAGCCTTTTCCCCAGAAATGTCTGAAACAGTGCATTAAGAAAAAAAAAAAAAAAAAGATTAGTTCCAACTCTATTTCAAGAGTGTCTTTGATCATCTTAAATTGATGATTCATAACTTTCCAATAGGCTATAAACAATGGGAGAGAGCAATTCGCAAATCTATTTCAGAGACTACGAGTTGTAATTGTCAACAAGTAGCAATCGCTTCAACAGAAACATTTTTGTCCTTTGTTGATGCAAACAATTCGATATTATGCTTGGTTTCTATTGAGCGGAATAGCTCCGCAGTAAATGGTGCAGTATGGGATGTTGTTGCTAATATTCATGACTTGACTTATGTGAGTGATTTATAGTGATTCATTGAAATGTGCCCCTCCCTGCCTCAAAAATTCTCAAATCGGTGTCCATGTTCCATCTATCCATCGCGCCAACGCAACAGTTGATAGAACGGCCTCTAATAACCCCATTATGTCAGCTGTTAAATAATAATTGTTTATTCTGCATCAACACCATCATTTACGTCTCCCTTCCTGCCTCAGAGAACTAATTTTTCTGCCTCTGTGTGACAGGATTTCCCACATGGGAAATGTCTACGTGGGTGTTCTCTGCGCCTGGCCATGATAGAAACATAAAATGTTTGACAAATGCAAGGCTGCTGTTGCCACATCGCATTACATTTACACGTTTGCTACACACATTTGTGAATGCTCTGACAAATGAGGACCATTGGGTTGGAGCAGCAGATGGGAGCCGAGGGTTGAAGAGTAAAATTTGTCATCCTCTCAAAGAACCTCATCCTTTTTGATTGTGTTTTGGCCACTTCCCCAAGCTGCAACTCCCCACGACTCACCACAGTGCCGTGCTGCGTGTGTTCGCGTCAGGATCCAGTCCAATTAGACGGCATCAACCCTAAGATCTTCTACCAAGACATGTGAATAAACAACCGTGTTTGTTAAACTGCCTCCTGGTCTGCTGTAGAAGCAGGTGTGTGAACCCAGGTGACCCTGAGAGCAACATGAGCTCCTGTAAGGGACACCGGAGAGAAAATGGAATCAGGCGAGGAGTGAGTAAAGTGAAGCGTGCCCAGAATGATCAAAGGGGGGTTCATGTTGGAAGTCGGCAAAGAAGTTGGGGCTCAGAAATGAAATGAATGACTCCCGCAGCTTTTGAGGGGACATGGAAGCTAAATCCGCAACACGATTTTCCTGAATAACTTTGGATGAGATTAAGTATTCATCTCATTTGTGAGGTGGATTATCCACTCTTTTCTAATGTTATCATTATAACATCCAAACAGGAGCAAGATGAAGAGGGTATGACCTCTATTAAGTGGCAGCTTACCCTAATCTTGGTCATTTGCTTTATTTAAATTTTTCAAAACCACAATCAAAAATAAAACATAGGCAATGTTTATAATGGAACTTTCTTGTTTTTCCTTGGTATGTTCTCCTGAAAGTCCTAGAATGCAATGTCAATATGTTTATTATTGACACATTAGCTGACATCTACAGAGCAATCGCAACGTTGCCATTTTTGGGAAAAGGTCATATGTTATCAATTACTTATGTATTTCTTTCAAAAATGTTTATAGGATACACACCAATCTGGTTATAGAAGATAAGACTGTATTGATAATTCAATACTTCACCAACTTTGACAATAATTATATTACATAATTCTAACACTTGGCTGTCTTCATATATTTGTGGTAGAACTTATTTTAATTACTATTTGTAAATGAAGAAAATCAACAGCTGCAGAATTCCACAAGGATAAATTCAATCATGAAGTTTATAGTTTACCAGAAAGTCCAGCAGGTTCTCAATTTGTGACCTCAAATTCACCTGAACTTGTTTTATGCAGAAGGACAAGGATCCAAAAGCTCAGCAGCAACTCCATCACTGAATGGCTTAAAAAAAGAAAGAAAGGAAAAAAAAAAAAAACCTCTGAATGTTTTGGACTGGCCTTGATCAAGTCTAGACTTGAATCAGAATTGCTGTGGCATAACCGTACACATACTCAAAAAGCCTTCAACATTGCTAAGTTAAACAATTCCCCAAAGTAAAATAAGATTCTCAAGCGTTGCATACAAATCTGAGCTGAAGGTCTAACAAGCTGGTTGTTGCTTTGCTTTAAAACTACTTTTTTTTTTTTATGTTGCTATTTTTTGGTTGCATATTTTTTTTCTCTCCGTCAGTAGAACTTTTCATCTTATATTTCTCTCCAAGTAGGCGCTTCTCAATGTCAGGCAGACCAAAAATCTGACTCCTGAATGTAGCTGAAGTGGAGCACAATCAACATTTGCAGTATCAATATCAGAGGAGCCGTCATGGTTATAGCCTTTTAAAATATCTCAAGAAAGCTGAACTCTTCTGTGGAGTTTCTGCAAACTTTCACAAAGAGAAGTTGAATCTCAGAAACTAGCAAGAGAAAGACCTCACTGGAGCAGAGAGAACAGGTTATTAAAAACACAAAACCTGCTCACTAACTTTAACTTTGGTGCCAATACGTATGGAGAACACTGCACATAAAGCATTTTACAGTGTGGTAGGTTTTTAGTGTTTCTGGGGAGATATTTTGAAATGTTCGTTAAAATGTCATCGTGTCTCAATTGCATCAAATGAGGAAAAAACCCTGAAGGATTTAATTTTGAATACAAATGTCCACAGTTGTAGTTTACAATACAAGATAAACCAAAGATTTTTACCTAATTCTAAGCAGATATAGCAAATTAAAAGACACATAGACTCATGTCTTAAGTATTGAAAAACATTTTTAATCATTTTTTTTCAAAACAGAAAACTAAGGCAGTGTGTTTCTTTTGTTATAATGGAGGTAAAACAGATTTTCTTTAACAGGCTGTCGTTAAGGTAGGTTTTGAGGTTAAACTGTTATCTTACCAGGCAAAATATTAAGAACAATTTCTTATTTACACTGTGATAAAAGATTAATTTTCACAAACGGCTGTAAGACTTTACTAGATCAAACAATTATTGTTGCACTGTAAAATAAGCTTGGTATTTTTATCCTGAGTTTTCTGAGGGCCCTAATAGTGTGTAGTATTGTCCGTTTCTTGCTACCCCGAGATGATAATTTATTAAATAAATGCTAAAAGCACTTTAAAGGAATATTTGCTCGTATTGCAAATTGACACCCGTAAGTGGATGCCTACACAGCCTTCCAAGCACAGAGCAGTGCAAAGCTGCATTGTATGCAGCCAATACCAAGCATCAGATGATGGTAAGCAACAATTGCATCCGTCTGTACGGGAAGTTGGTTTTTCAAAGCACTCGTGTCTGTGGAGAATCACACGCTGGGCGAAAGTGCCGACAGATACTTCCTTTTTTTCCCCTGAATGAATAATCTCCTCTCCCTCAAGCCTCTAGTTACTCCTCAGTAGTGAAATCTGTTTTGGAAAGGCTTTCTGAGTGGGTAGCGTAAGCATTCAGGTGTCAGAGCTATACACTTTCGCTGTGTGAAGTTTGAGAGCATGTAGGGATTAGTGGGAAGAGGTGTTTGAAGTGGGTATTACCCTTTTTATTCACCTCGTAGGTATCTTTTCTTTCATTGCCTAGTGCACCAGGGCAGCTGGAGAGAGTGGCGTGTCGGAACGCAGCAGTGTGGGAGAGAAAAGGGCCAAGGCAGAGCCTTTCATTCCGGCACCTTATTGAAAACCAATGATAACTCACTTTTCATTATGTAGATGCATTTGCTTTGTATGCAGTAAACAAAGGGGTTTAGGATGTGACAAGAAAGCAAGACAGTGCAGATTCTTATGGATTCAAGAAGAAACCAAGAAATCTACGGGGTTAAAAACCAGAGGGATATTAGAGACTTTGCACCAAAACTCCATGTGTTTCTTATCAGTTGAATCTTATTACTGTTATATTAACTGTGATTTTTATTGTGTAAGATCTGCTGAGTTAAGAACAGCCCAGTTTGGTTTGACTGGCTAGCGGGGGCTTCAGTTGTATTACTTCAAACATTCTTTTTATGAATAGATTACTTCTACATCTAAAAGACAACAAAAAACAAACACATGCAATTCATTGGCAATAGAGAACAATGAACTATTAAAATGATCAAATTAAGAAGAAAAACAACCTGACTGTCAAAGTAGTGGTTGACTTACTGCCACCAGCAAGTTCGACAAAAGCCATGTTACTCGACTAATTCAACATAGAAAATTTATGAGTTTATACATATGACACCTAAAGGCCCAGTTATTTTCACCAATGCTAGTCAGTCTGAAACTCAAAGAAAACACAGACATAAACCGCACACGGTAACTGCAAATAGGCCAGGTTTAGGTGTAGACAATCACAACCACACATAAATTGCCATGCAAAACTACACATAATTATGGAACGACGGCAGCTTTGACTCTGATGGAGGATATCACCGGAATGATTCAGAGGGACCTAATTTTCAAAGATCGGTCTGCTTCAGGTTGTCCAGACTGATCACCCTGCTGCTCTGTGCAGACCTGGCCCCAGCATTGTGGAGGGGAACTAAAGAAGCCATTCATTACCAACACCGGTTTTAGTTGTCATTATGCTGGGATTCTTTTAACCCAGAGCATGTCAGCAGGAAACAGCTGACGGTCGGGAATATCTCCGTCACTCATACATTTCCCGGATTCATATCCCTAACCCTGCAGCTGAGCCAACAGGAATGAAATTGCAATTTAATTTAATGATCAAAGATGCCGACTGCATCTATTCACAGAATGCTCTTCTGTGAATAGGAAAGAAATGACAGTTTTGTAAATGTGAAACTTATAAGTGATGAAAAATGTACACAATAAATGTTAGCCTGGTTCAACACATGATTTCTTGAAACTATGGAGTCTCTTTTTAAATTCTGGCTGAAAACTCGCCTATTCAAACAAGCATTTTCACTTTGAGCAACGCCTCAGAGAAAAATTTCACTCTCTAAATTTTTATTTTTTTTTGCCTTCAAAGGTAAGAACTTTGCTTTGAATGCTATTGCTTTATTTTCTGTAAGGTGACCTCGTGTGCCATGTTATTATTAGCAGTCAGAAACAGACTACATGCAGGGGCTGTTACTATTCAGACACATGATGGGAGCCTTCTGGGTATTTACATACATTTAGGGGCGATTGAGTCACTTGAAATGCACGTGCAGCTGCGCCCAATTCACCGCAAATCCGGATTTACAAAGGTAGCGTGCGATGAGATGCCTACACACGTTTTTTTTAAGCATCTGAATTTTTTGCGTGCCATGTTTCAAAATTTCTCCCTTCTGCAAAATGCCAGTATAAAAGCAGCAGCCAGAGCTCTGACAAGTATTTCTCACCATGCTCCACCCACGCATATGAGTTCCTCTTTCAATAATAGGGGTGGAGCCCCAATAAGTGCCATCGGTTACATATAGATTAATCTAAAAGAACTGGAAATACAGTTTAAACTTTCATATTTTTGGACATGAGGTTCTAACCCTTATTTTTGAACCTCACGTCCAAAATACAAGAGGTTCAAAAATACCTGAGGTAAAATAACAGGTATTTTACCTGGCTTTTTATTTATTTATTTTTTATTTATTTATTTTATTTTTTTACATCACCACTGCGAGTTTGCAGAAAAAGTACATTAATCTTCAGAGTTGCAAAAGACTAACAAATTAACATATGTACTCCTTCCACTTTCCCTGTTTTTAGCTGAAGTCAGGTCAAAGTTTATTTACCCAGGACATTCACAACAACCCCAACAGCAAAGGTAGATAAATGATAAAACAGAAAATAAAATTAGGCTTGGTAAAAGTTATAAGACAATTAAAAATTGGCAGAAAATGCAAAAGACATACATAATTTCAGCTGTCATTTGCCCCCAAAAATTAGATAAAACTAGAATCAGTTAGCTATTTAAAACTACTCATCTAAAAAAAACAACTAAATCCTGCAATTTCATTAGTGTCCATAAGAAAAATCATAACATAAAACATCAAATAAAAAAAAATCTGCTTTACCATTTCTTATTTCAAGTAGAAAAAGTCCAGTAAAGACTGGTCATGTTGTTATGTAGCTCTTGATGTTTATGTGGAAAAAAATGGACCTGCCTCAAAATTGTGTCACTTGTTGGGAATTTGTGTAACAAATTCAATGTGCAGCACTGATTTCTCTGGGCACAACGTGAAGCACTTTGTTTACATTTTCTTCTTTTTATGATATGGACTAATACTGTCTAAAATAAAGGTGCATAACGAAACTGCTGCGATTTTTTTGGAAACATTGCATTCGAAAACACCCGACAGAAAATCCCCTTGTAGTCCCTGGTGAAAGTGTCAGGAAACCTTGAGGTGATGCTGTGAGTCTTTGATGTCAGCACAAACTGAAAATTTCTTCTGACTTCAAAGGCTGACTTCAGTAAAAAAAAAAAAAAAAAAAAAAAAAAAAAAGAAATCAAATAAATGTATAAAAATCCTGACATACATGTAGTCTACAATAATAATAATAAAAAAAACTCTGGGTTTACCTGCAAAATCCAACAGTTGAGAAGTGAGAGTGTGTGTTTTATTTACACGCTGGTATATGCATAATCATGCAATGTAAACATACAGAACATTCAACATTTGTTTGCAGCTCTGATAAAGATGTTCGATGTAAATAATCTAGAAGTAAATTTCCAATATAACCAATAACACATATTTCCAGAGGTCATAGGTCAAGGAGCCCAGCCCACATTTGCAAAAGCCAACATTTGATTTCAACTTGACTACATAGAACAAGACAGTCCCATCTGACAAATAAACCATCTTAAAAGAGTAACCAGTTTTAACAGATGACATAAAAAAAAAAAAAATCAGTTTTTGTTGGACAAACTTCTGTCTTGTTTTCAATTGCCTCTTTCACAAAGCAGAATCATGGAAACGGCAAAGAAAAGCTTCTCAAAAGGCTGCTTGTGGCTTTATGCTTCACCAGTCAGCTGACAAAACTCAAGAGCTTTCAAACATCACGCTGGACTTGCAAAGCCAAAGAAGACGTCGAAATAAAGTCATCAGGGTTCATATTGAACAATATACAGACATTATACAAGCAACAGAAAACATAATTTTATTTCATTGACCATTTCCCATTGAAGTCTTTTCAACCTTCTGAATTAGCATTTATTTTCCTTGATCTAATTTCTTATTCATTCAGTTCTCATGTTGACAGTGTTTGCTTTATTTAGTGAAGCTCATAAGGAGTCTGCAAGTCACTGAATTCATGTGCTGCTGTTCATTATAAACATAAAATGAATGGAGAAAAAATATGGCTACTGAAAACGAAATTCCTTGTGGTGTAGCTAACATTTTCCATTCAGCGGAATTACATTTTTAATTTGGGGTGAAGTTTACATCAGTGAAAACTGATGGAAAGAATTGCTCTGCATGTGCAAACGGAGATTTGGCTTCCATCTTGAATTACGATAATCTTGTACTTGCTACTCTCCAGCAACCAAAAAAGAGAACAAACAAGAAGCTATTGGTTGATGCACAGGAATAGCCGCTATGAACTAGTTTGCCCTTCCAAAGAAAACCAATAACAGACAGAGTCCCTCTCCGCTACATAGTCAGGTCAGTGGGGTGTCATATTTTTAAGGTTAAGACCTTTACAGTAAAAATAAAACACTTTTTTCACCCCCAGAGGGGATGAGTTATTTAGACCCTACAAAATCCTTCAACAGCAACAGTTCAATAAGTTCAATAGCTAATAATTGCTGGATAACATAAAGTGCACTTATCTGCAAAGAAGAAAAACAACATAACCCAGCTTTAGTTTCTCTTCCTCTCAATTTGCTGCTTTCTTCCAACCGAATTTGCAGCCCATTGCCGTTTATGAGTTGACTTAATCTTTGGCAGCGTGCAAGTTACTAAAGCTGTATTGCGGCTTGAGGACTGGATGCACACTTACACACTTGTGTTCAGGGTGGCCTTCTGAGCCTAATGTTGAACTTTTTCATTTCAAAATTCTTCCACTGGCGAAACGGTTGTACGTAAAACTGAGAAGTTTTGCGTGTTACTTTGCAAACACTGTTTCTAACTCTTGAAAACGCAGAAAAATTGATTTCACCCCGACACAGAATTCCTGGCCACGATAGATAACGAGTTTGAAAGGACAGCAGCTATTTTTCACTTATCTCTTTTTGTGGGGGCAGTCAGCAGTAAAACAATGAATAAGCACTTCTCAGTATGTCTGATAACCCTCTGAGCACCGAGGACTCTTTTGTGCCATCCTGATGTTTGACTTCTTTTGATTCATTACCATAGTCTCCTGGTGCGGCACCACAAGCATGTGATGAGATTTGACTCCCTATTTATAAAGATAATCAACTCAGAACAGTTTTTATTTTTTATTTTTCATTTCTCTCTGCTCATCTCCTGCGGAGCGCCACTTCATTTCAAGAAAAATATATTTTACATTCACACCCATGGGACCTATTTTCCAAAAGTGTCATATTTCTTATCTTTGTTTTGCTAACAATGCTCAGCTGCAGAGTTATTTGTATCTGAGAGTTATTTGTACCAACTCCTGCTACACTGTAGCAGGAGTTGGCACAAAAATGTAACGTCTTGCTATTTAGGTCTACATAAACAATTCAAAACAGCTGCCCCACATCTGGAGGAATTGTCTTTGACAGCTGTTTTAATAAATAAAAAACAATGTTCTTTGCATTTCATACAAGATCTGCTAAAGACAGTAGATTTGTGGTGCAATTAGGGAATATGTGTATATCTGTGTAATGATTTTTTTAGCCATTCTACTTGAAGAAGTCATTTTATTATTAGATTTTACCAAACATTGGAGTCAAAACCTTTATATATTTATGTACGGCACTTTTCTGTACCTTGTATTTCTTAATATGATTATTAACTTTTGTTTTACAAACTTTATGAATGCAGGAGAAAAAAAAAAGTTTTTGAAAAGTATTAGATTTTTCTTATACATTTTATTCAACAAGGTAAACCTGCACACTTAAAGCAGCTCTTTGGAAATTGAAATATTCTGTCTGGATTACTTTATTAATTCCTCTTTCGTTAGTGTTTCTTTTGTGTGGACCTGACCAGATGTAAAACAGCTCCAACTCCTTCCACATTACCGGACTTGCATTGAGATGCAGCAGTTTTTAGTGTTTGTTTTTCTTTTTTTGTTTCTCTCCCCACTCGGTAACAACACCACTTTCATTTCATAAGCTGTTATTTTGGAAAACAGTTTCTTACTTTAAAATGAATGCGCACGGGACTTATGCCTCCCATTTGTCGGGTACCTTTTTAACCTAAAACGCATCTGAAGTAATAAGCATATCCAAAACACGAGCCTTTCTGTGATGAATGTCACAGCCTACAGCAAGAAAGGGGTGGTTTGAATTTATTTTAGCTCAGAAAGCATTCTTAGCGGAAACTAAAAAAGAGCTATTCCGCCCCTGAGTATTTTTAAACCTCAAATCGCTTTCATGAAAGTGTCTCTCTTCGAAGAACAATTACATTTGGATGACAGCTTTTAAGAAAGATGCAGTGTGTGTGTGTGGGGGGGTGGAGTTCTTGCTTCCAGTGACATCCTAACATCCCTTACATTTGGGTGAAAAACCCTCCAGAGCTTTAGAGGATGGTGTTTAAAAATAAACGGGAAAAGATGCGAGAAGAAGGAAACGAGTGATAAACGGCGCGAGGCGCGTGCAGCAGGGATAAATCTGTCACGAGGAAGCCTTGTAGGGTCAGACCTGACTTCTGATTACAACCCTTTCTGAAATGTTGCATTGCTTAGTTTTATTTTCTTCAATCAAAGCTGAAATACGATTACCATTATTTATACCACAAGATGTGAATACAGACTTGAAGCTGGAATAAGGGTTTCTGAATCGGTCACTGGAGTTTTTGCACCATTGCACTTTGAGGTGAGGAAATGCAGCAGTGCTTGGTGGTAAACAGTCTGCAACGTAGAAGGTCTTCATCACACCAAAAAGTACACACGTGTCAGATGTGTCATTTTTCAATCAGTACAGAGACACACACACACAAAAAAAAAACGTTTTTAAGCAGACAGCGTTTTGTTTGCTCCATTAAATCGTTGTGGATGCAGTGCAGCTGTGGCTCTCAAACTGCTGTGGGGGCTTAGACTCCATCCATAATTAAAAACATCACAACGTGGTGAATTTTCAATCAATGCTACATGTTTATTTATGATGCTGGGTACAGCAACGAAAGAGAAAAAATACACAGTTTTGTAGAACTCTAACATTTTTACTTTTTTTTTTTAATGAATAATCAGCCTGATTTTTAAGTATTCATGAAATAAAACATCCCGTCTTTTCACAATGTACTAATTTCAATCAAGCCAAATGAGAGGACCAATTGCTTTTCTACAATCAACACAAAAATACATTCTTCTGTATTAGATTCCTGCTCTTTTCTTGCTTTAAAATTCAGCCTATTTCAGAATGTGCTTAGATACAAATTATTGCCAATTGTTCTTCAAACCAGTAATAGTTGTATTTTGTATATCGGAGAGGAAGGAAAATGGAACTTTCTGTTGGAGACTCAGTGAAACATAGCAAGAAGTTCACATCAAAACAGTCTTAATAGCAACAATAAAGCTTGGCTGTCAAAATGTCTGAAGCAAATATGAAAAAAAGAAAACACAGAAAAATCATGATATATACTTACAGCAAATTTAACAAAAAAGTTTCATCAAATTGGATTAAACAGAAAAAAATATATATATTTTGGATTTTCTTGTGTCCAAAATATATATTGTGTCCAACTTGTGTCCACAAGTTGGACACATTTTTCTGTTTTTTTTGCCACTCAATCTTTTTGCCTTCCTTTTTTCTCTTAATAGTTCCAAGAACATCAAGCCAATTTAAAATAAAGTGATTTAGTGGTTTTGATATTTATAAAAGGCATGTCAAAGACTTTTTCTCCCCAAAATTGGTTGAAGAAAATTTCAACTCATTCATTTACCAAACCCTGATCTTCTCCCCTAACAACACATTTTGCTTTATTCTTGTTACAAACAGACGTTTTATCCGTAGTGGGAACGATGTTTCAGAGTGAGCGTACCTCACCTGTTTGGCTCATTAGATTACAGGAACAATCAACTTCACATGTCCAAAAACTGTTATGCAACTGAATATTATTTAATTCTCTATGAACTCAAAAGCTGCTCTTGAATTTTACTGATCATTTGGCTGTTGTCATAATAACTTAAAAAATTATTTCAGATTGTACTGAAATCTGGTTTCTGCAAACATCACTGCTCCAGGTGCACAAACTGAATCCAAACCGAAAAAAAAAATAAATAAATAAAAAATATAAATGAATAAAAAAATTCCCTTTATCATTCACGTATGCTTTAGGCAGACATTTTAAATCTGGATTCCCCCAGGAGACTCATTTCTGCACAGTATGCATTGTTTACCACAAGCTATGTTGTGTACTTGTTTTTGATACTCTGACTGACACACGTTTTTTAAAATGTTCATTCTCCGTGTCACACACACTCTCGCTCGTTCTTATCAGCACAGCTCTTGTGACTTCTGTTAGTGCTCAACAATTTTCAGAAGAATTTAAAGCTTCTTCTGTTTCACTCTGCAATGCAGGAAACATATAGGCAATGTTGCACATGGGGGGATTGTAAATGAGGTTGCAATTATTTCATCATGCAAGCCCCCCCTCCCTCCACGCGCGCCCAAAAAAAAAAAAAAAAGAATAAAAAATAAAACCCAAAACAAAACAAGCCTTTCTTCAAACAAGTAGCTTGAATGCTTCCACTTGTTGCGATGTGGGAACGGATCTGTTGACAGTCTCGTCACGCCACAATCTGACTTCATTAAAAAAAGGCTATTGAGTGGGTAACTTGCGGAAGAAAGAGTGATTATATTTGTATCATTCTGAGGATGATGGTGTTTATGTCTTTCACAGGTTCAGGCTTCTCGCGTACAGAAACATCTGGCACAGATTTAGCGTCGCAGATGATAATTAAATGTTTGGAACGGCATAGTGTGTGTTCCATGGGATGTGATTCTGGTGTTTTAGAAAATATAACATGATTTTTCTTTTTTAATGCACTGTCATGTGGAAGATAAGGTGAAGCAGGAGTCAGAATAATCTTCTTCTGGTGCTAAAATACTAATCTTCATATGTTAATGCTAATATGATGGTACAGACATGACAGCAATCCTTTTTTTCAGGATTAAGTACCAGTAAGAACCTTTAAAAAAAAAAAAAAGAATTTAAAAAAAAAAGGTCGATGACCTGACATTTTTGTCTTGTTATGAGCTTGCTTAATCTGTGCGCCCTACTTAAGGCTCACATTGAGAGCTGCTCTGTGATTGCGACACACTAACGCAAATAAAAGGGATGCAGAGGGCAACTCTTGAATTCTGTTTTGTCAGACGGTCCATGAGGCATTGCAGGGCAGAAGGTTTAAAAGTAATGATGCTGCAGATGGTGGTGGTGCAACATGCAAAGTGTCCCTGAAGTGGGATGAGTGGCAAAATAGGGGGCGTGTCAGAAAGTATCTTTGATGCTCAGGAATTTAAACTCAGGCTTGGATGCATAACAACAAGCCTCAGCAGTTGCAGATCTTTGGAGTCTATGTCTTTCTTGTCGATGTGAGGGAGTGTAGTATAGAGTATAGCTATGTTTCAGATTAAGAAATTGTAACATCAGACAAAGTAAATACAGAATACAGGTCAAATAATGATTTTATTAAGTGAGAGAGGAAAAAAGTATCCAAACCTCTCTGCCCTAATAACTGGGTGGGCCAGACTTTGCCATCAGATCAGTGTGAACGATATATTTGGTGTTTGTTACTGAAATTTCAGGTCTGATTGTTATTTAAATTCTCAGTTCAAGAGGAGGGGTTTGAAGCTGTGGAAAATTTATGAAATTATAAAATGGTCTATTATGTGGCCATATTATATAACCCATTTTTATGTAGGTTTCACTTGGTGTGGTATGATTTGTCTCATCCATCCTTATTTTTCAGTCTAGTTACAGGCTATTTACCTGAATTGCAAGTTTAAAACAAAAAACAACAAAAAAAAGGATGAAAAAGGAAACTATTTTATATTTTATACCTAAAGATAATTGAAAACACTTCACCCTGAAAAGATCCTGAGTTTATTATAATTCATGCATGACAGAGTTAAGATTGTGCCTGGCACCACAGACCATAACATAAAGACCAATATAAATGTAGATGAAGTTTATGTCAGGTATTATTAAATCCTCCTCTGAAAAGAACCAGTTTCTGTTTGGCTCCTGACTTCATGAGCACAGGGACCCAGTTACCACATTAGGCAGCACTCTGACTCGGATCAAACTTTCCAAAGGAGATCCATTTTAGCCCTATAGGTTTGCTCGCTTTAAAACATTAATGCATTTTTTTCCCCCGCCAGATGACTGAATATACAGCTTTCATTGTATAGACATAAGCCAAAAAAAAAAAAAAAATGTACAAGACAGCTTGTGCAGGGTTTACCACCAACAGCTATAGCCATATACTGAACTCCAAAGCTGACACAAACTGCGGGTAAAGCTTTCACCGTCTTTTGCCTGAGGAGGAACATTTGAAGATGCATTACATGTGAAGAAGCTTTGGGAAACTCAGTAACTGAGGAAAAAGAAAAAAAGAAAAAAAAAAAAAGAAGTGGGATCAGAGTGAAGAGAAACTTCTTCTGATGCTCCCGTCTCTCCTCTTGAATTTACGTGGAACAATAGCAAACTCTGAAATCTCTGATTCTCTGAGACAAACATGCCAACTTTTAAAGACTCCGATAAATGCACGTTGGTGTAAATAGAACAAAATAATGCAAGTTCATGCAAATTAACCGTTTTTCATTATTACTTAAAGAAGGGGATGTCTGCCCGATGGGTCAGCAAATGGGAATAAATTATCAGAAAATTTACTAAACAATTCTGTTATTGTATGAAAATTGCAATAAATATTGAGCTCTATTGACTGAAAATGTGAGCAGGTCTAAAATTTGAAAACAACAGGACCTGACTGACTGTTTCATTTCATTGTTCAATTCATTGTTTTCCTGTCACTGTCACTCTTTTGACATGTTAAAAATAATTGACTTTTCAGTAAATAGTGGGAGGAAAAAAAAAAAGAATTGGTTTACAGCAATCAAGGCTTTCTTACAATTGCTGGTCAGGTTGGAGCATGCTTTCACAGGTGGATTTAACTGAATAAGTACAAACCTTCCAAATAAGAATGAATGAAATACCAGTGCGTTGATGACG
Source organism: Poeciliopsis turrubarensis (assembly GCA_010277015.1). Classification (NCBI taxonomy): domain Eukaryota; kingdom Metazoa; phylum Chordata; class Actinopteri; order Cyprinodontiformes; family Poeciliidae; genus Poeciliopsis; species Poeciliopsis turrubarensis. The sequence continues at coordinate 668,442 of VMRN01000004.1, read as the reverse complement.
CATACAGAAAAAACCCACAGTGGATAAATGTGTCTAAATATTTAACACAATAGTTATTTGTTCGGCTGTGCCGAGTTCGAAATGGCACGACCTTTATTTTGACTTTCCACTTCAAAGGCAAAGTATCAGAAGGCTCATATGTTCACATGCACCTCTTATCAAACAGAAACTTCACATCAGATGACCGGCGATCCTGCTTCGAGTCTCATTAGTTCTGGTGGGAATAACATGTTCTTTCATGTCTTCTCTTTTTTAGTCTTCTCTACAACTATTGTGAAACTTTGTAAAGCCAGTGGCTCAGATTCTAGACCCAGACCCAAAGAGGTGGATTACAGAGGTGTACACACTTATTAGGTTCCCTCTTAAAGATGCCTTTGTGTTAGATTTCATGTGCTCATATTTCAGAGAAAATAGCTACTGATGTAAACTTGTCCATATCTGCAGTCAGAACAATAATTGAAAAGTTCAAAAACAATTGGAACTGGAACAGGCGAGGATTAAAGTTTATATTGGTAACATAATAATAAATAAATAAAAAAATAAAGGGCAAGAAAAGGGTGGGAAATTTCATCTTACCGTTTTTAAACAGCCGCAATTTTTTACATTTTATTTTAAAATGATTCTGCAGGAACAAAAGAGTCGCTTATCTGAAGGGTTTTCACACAACTTAACCGGAACTACCAAAAATAATTTGAAGGCTGCTGGATGTATTATTACAGAGCTTTGACCTTCAGACAGCTCTGATTCCAGCGATGTGAACCCCCAACCATGACCGAGCTGTTCCCGTTCACTGCAGAGCACATTTATTAAAAGGATCCGGGAGCAGTAACCGGGAGTTAGCATTGTCTCATTGTCCGTCTGCAGCAGAGCTGGGGAGCCTTCACAGTCCAACAAGCACAACATTTTATAGGTTAGATTCTACAGTTTTGTTGTTTTTCATCTGAAGATGCAATTAAGCTAATATACCAACAAACAAAAAACTCTGCATGAAATTGTTTTCAGACAAAATTTATTATGTTTTTTTGATATGCGGGATGTGCCATTTTACACATTCCTTCTGCTAAAATCATCCCGTCTCATGATATCACACAGTGTACTCTTTAGTCCATTAACGATAGATACATTGTGCTGAAGTAGCATTTCAAGTATGTTTTATAGTGGATTTTTTTTTTCTATTGGTTGGCCTAAAATACTGAAAATATACTTCTGATTATTTAAAAACTTCACACATATCCTATTGAGAGCATATCACACCAACCTTGGAGACCATCAATTGATGAACAGGCATGGGCTTGTTACTAGTATCAAGGCACACAAAGCTTTAAGTGGTCAAAAACAGATTTTCTGCAGTTCACATCACACAGGAGATGGCAAAAAAGTTTGGGGCTGAACAGAAATGTCCACTTTTGATAAACAGTCACAGCGGGGGAAGCTGAAGGGGTGTCCATGACTCTTACATAGGAAATATAGCTTCAAACTTGCATTTTGCAAGCCAGGATTACGAGTTGCAGCTGTTAATGGTAGAAACGATAACGTTTGAAAGGGATATTCTTCCCATCAAGCTTTTGAAGACTTGTTTCGTAATTATATTTGCATCAAAGTACAAATTACTAAGTCTTTTAGATAATTTATTTTATGAAATTAAATTTTTGCATTGTTCTATTAGGAGAGATTTTGACAAAATTACATGAATGTATCGTCCAGATGAAGAATTGTAAGCATTTGCCTGTATCTGGCATGTAAAGTTTAATCCTTTAACATGAGCCCCAGACATAGAGATGTGTGTTGTCAATGTGACATCCTGATGGATCTATGTTCAACATTCTTATTTTGAAATAAGCAAGGAAGTAGTTCAGCTACCAATGACCCACGTTTACTCTGTGGTAGTTACTTAAAGTAACTTGTCAAAAGAAAATATGATTCTTACAGTCGCTAAAACCCAAAATTGAGCTCTTTAAATGATTTCCCTTTGCATTTAGACCAATAAGTCTTTCATATGTGAACAAGACGAATATGGATTTAATTATGCTTCAGAGTTTATGCGCATCTATCACTTGTGAACTCAATTTTGGGCATCGTCTCGTCTTGTCAGCAGGACACATCATCTGGGATTATCATTAGATCATGGTGTGCAATTTTATTTGATTTTTTTCTATAGGTATCGTGAGACTGGCCCATGACTGTTCATTAGCCGTGTCACTTCAGGAACGTTTTGAAGAGATGCTCGAACAGCTTGGTCACAGTGAGCTGTCCATACTCACCATCCGTGACCCACCAGGACACGACGCAACTTGACAACTTGGTAGTGACTCAGTAAAAGAGGAAAACAAAAACAGGCAGGTAGGCACCATGAGAATCCCAAAAAGCCAGGCTGCGTGTTGATGAAGCCTGACCTGAATACCCCGAGGCCAAGATGACTAATTGTTAATTAAGGCGCGGTGATGAAAGGAGAGCTGAAGTGTAAATGAATGTGTCAGTCTGAAGGAGCTCTCAGACACACCTTTTTGCCCCCGCAAAGGAAAGTCAGCAGTATTCCAAAACTTGTGGGTGTTCTCGGGGCCGGCTGGTTGATGCTGTTCGCAGGGAAATTGAGATTCTGATAATGTTGGCAAAAAAAAAAATAAATAAATAAAAAAGAAGAGATTGGAAAATTGAAGGGAGAGAGTCAGAAAGAAAAACATCAAGATGAAGGAGGGGGATCAGGTATGAATCACTGGAGACAGAGGAGAGGCATTTGGCTAAACTGTGTACGTCTTCGCTCAATGATGGGAAAATGAATTGTAGCTTAGGGCAAAAAAAAAAAAAAAAAAGGAAAGTCTGTGAAGATATCGGTTTGTTTTGAAGGTGAATGAAAAAAAAAGAGAAATAAAGACTCCAGCTCCTTTTATTAAAACATTGTCCCAGACTTTTTCTGATGTTTGGTTGCTGTTTTGATGCTGCAGTCCTAATCATCTCCCATTTCTAGGCTTTACCTTCTCCCAAGGCCTGGGGGCAGGACTCAGGCAGGTTGGAGGCAATGTCCCTGAGACTCTCTCTCTCCTCCCTTATCTCCTGGATGTCCTGCTCGATGAGGGACAGGCGGCTCTGCTGTTCTTTAGCAGCAGAGTGCAGCTTCTGGATCTTGGAGCCCAGCGCCGGGCTCTCCACACTCCCACGCAGCATGCTCAGACGGCGCTCTGTTTCGTTTAGGATTCGATGAAAGCGCTCCAGAGGCACGCTTCCGTCTGACGAAAAACACACAGGAGATGAGGAGACGGAAAACGTAGAAATCAGAGAAGGATTTTTCTTTTTACTTTGTTCACTGATGGACTCCCTGCATTAAAGATTCAAACAGTGTGCGAGTCTGCATGATGACCTAATTACAGTGATTTTGGTCATTATCCTCCCAGGCATGTTAACATGCTGACGATAAAGTGCCAAATCCTGGGCTTTTCAGCTAATTCTACAACTTGGCACATGCATTGCTGTGGAAAAGGTATTGGCAATTTACAGATTTCTTCTGTGTTAGCCTTTTTAATACAACTATATGTTTCAGATTATAAAACAAATCTTAAAAAAAAAAAAAAACTTGAGTCAGAACCAGCTTTTTTGACCAATATAAAATACCTAAACAAGGAATATGATGCACTCACAGCAGATAAAGTAGAAATATAAGAACATTACAGGAAACAAAGTAAGGTAAAGGAGTAATATGTTGTTGTTGATGCTTTATTTTAAAATAAATTGATAAAGGAACAAATTGATCGAAATCAAACTGGAAGTGTGCATAAAGGCTTTTGTTGTGAAAGGCTTGACTACAGCCAGAACTGAAGAATCAAGAAATCACCTCAATAGAACCTGTCTGACAACATGAAGTAGGGTAAAGGACTCCAAAACAGCATCAGCTCAACAATTCAAGAACACGCAAAAGGCGAAGTCAGCGGCACCGTTCAGTCTGGAAACCGAGATACTTCTAAAGAGAAATGCCTTTTCTGCAAGAACAGAGCAATGATTCCTCTTTCCAGGGACCGAAAGAACTCACTGATGCCATTCTCTTCTTGCATCTCTAGTTTGGCGGATGCTGCAGGTTGTTCTTGACAATATTCACTGGTGAATCCTTAAATATAAAGTAGCTGTGCTGCGGTGGGATAGACTTATCAAGACATCTTGTTATTTTTAAGCATGTAATGTTCTTGGCAGCAAGAACGTGACTGTTTTTCTCGCAGCCTCGAGTAAAAGAACCAACTTCTCAGCTCTTGTTCAGTATGCATTGGCTTTTAGGCTTTGGGACTCCAGCAAACCTCGGCGAGAGCCTGTTATCCACAAATGGATAAAATATGGAACAGTGGTGAGGCTTCCCATGCTTGGCCAGAAACTATCATAACACCATCAACAACTTGTAGTGTTGATACACTTTAGGTCTTTTTCTTGTTTTTGTCATAAAAGTCCTAGACATTAACTGAAGGCCTCAGTTAAGGCCAGTATTTGAGAGTGAAAATAACAAAGGTACTTGGTACACAACATTGAACATGGGAGACTTCTTAACATTTCCTCCTAAACTTAAAAATCACTGCATTAGTGCCTAAGGCACTTGGGTGAATATGAAAAACCTTTTGGAAAATCTCCTTTTTCATCTAATGTAAAACTAATATAGTGCTTTAGAAAAAGATAATCATGTATTAGTTTTCTCTAGTGACACTGTTGATGTGACAGACTTACCTATTTTGCTGATTAGTTCACTTAGCGTAACAGAATATGCCTCTAACTGGAGTTTAGCTGCTTCCATGTCATTCTTTATGCTGGAAAGTGACACTTCAGGCTGAACAGAAGAACACAAAACGATTACACATTTCTTTTTTAATCTTAAACAAAGGAGGAGATCAATATGCATAGATCTAGGTAGGTACTAAACTGTAATTTGGAGGAAGACATTTTCCTGCCAAAAAGCTCAGCCATTTAGAGTTAATAGGCAAAAAACCCAAAAAGGTCCAGGCAGCAAATGACATTTCCAAGCAGCTTTAAAACCCAGTTTAATTATATCATGACATCTCTTCCTCAATGCTTTCTAAAGTTCAACTTGAGTTTTAACATGACACAGAAATGGGCAGATATGGAAAGACATTTATTGTATTTTTCTGTATGTTTACTTAAACTTACCTCTGTTGGGATCATGGATTTTGCTTTCTCTGCTCGTAATTCTTGCTCTGATAACTTATTTAAAGCAGAGTCTATTTGTGAGTCAAGGTGAGAAGCTGCGGTCCTGGTATGCTTGGCTTGGGTCAGAATGGCTTTGGATCCCTGCAAACAAGATGCATTACATGTCTGAAAGGACAAGTTGAGAGTTTAAAGCCTAATGTTTCTACACCGCTGCTGATTAAACTGCACTTAGGTGGAGTTTTTATATTTATACAGATTTCATAATTCAAAATGATTAAAATCTGTAGTCCCAGGCAGGTTGAGGGAAACTTTGAAAACAAAATAAATGTCAATACCACCCAACAAAACAAGGCAACCCTTCACTCCAAACAAATCGCAACAAATAGGTCCAAATTTAGAAGTTAAACGTGTTCAAATGTTTAAATCAAATAAATTATTTCAGTCTGAAATAGTCAGCAGTAAAAACAAAACAAGCACACACCTTAGCCACATTGTGTGCCATTTGCTCTGCCTCCTTTGTGATGTTCCTTGTGAGGCTGGCGTTTTCCCTTGCCGGATCTAGCATCTTCTCAATTTGCTTGACCTTCTTCCTGACCTCTGAAAGGACCTTTTCTTCCTGGGGTCTTTGCTTCTTTAATGCCGTCTTGGTCTGAGCCTGCTGGCGGGGCCACTCTTTCACCATGTCTGGAGATGTGAGAATCGACACGGACAGACAAATTGTTCTTAACTCAACGAGGTGTCGATTCAAGGTGGTCATCGTCTCCCGGTTCAGGACCGATCATTTCTGCGCACTCTGTTTTTCATCAAGATTGTCTGATCAGAGAACTGTCCTCTAATGTTCACTTGATTCATGTTTAATATTTCAGCCAGAGAATTGACTCTGTAAAACTTAGAAAAAAGCTTTCCACCTCATTAGACTTTCCAAGTGATATGCAAATACACTCAGCCGTGGACAGGCTTTACATCTTGTTAGCTTGATATTTGACTTTTTAATTTAAGATGAATAATTCTTGAACATTTCAAGAACAGTCTTACTTTCTACTTCTCTATGGATTGTGATGACGTCTGACTCCACTTCTTTGCCCAGCACCACTGATGTCAAAGCAGAAGCTTTTGCCTCCTGAACATTCCCTTGGAGCTGCACAAAGTGAACAAAAAAAAAACAGAAAAAAAAACAAAAAAACAATTAAATTGTGAAACAAAACCTAAACATGCTACAAAATCTCACTTTATCAGTCATGCTGATAAAAACTACTCAAATTAAGCTCTAGTTTGCAAGACAGCTGAGGTTTTCGTCTTTGCTGAAACACTAATTGTAAAAATTGTTCAAAGCAAAGTTTATAAAGTAACAAAACCTTTTTTTCACACATAATTAGCAGGAATTGCAGTGAGATGCGTCATAAGCTGAATGAGCAATAAAATACAAGGAAAAAACATGCTAATGTTTGCCTGTAGCATTAATTGTCATGCGCATATGATAGCACTCCTACACCCCTGCAGTATTATGAAGTTTTCAGATGACATGTGGTCAGACTAAAAGGAGGAGTGACAGGCAGTACAAGGACAAAGTGAAGCTGCTCTCTGATAGGTGCAGAGTCAAGGACCAGCAAAAAGAGGTGGATATCGAGTTTAAGTAGCAAAAAATAGACATCCCACAGAGCTCCGCTGTTTGGGAATGGAAAGTGAAAGACAACCTAACCTAGAGGACAAGTACCAAGCAGCTGTGGAAGAAGGTGAAGCCCACACAAGTCTTCTCAAACTTACTCCAGAGTGTGCACTGGCTTACTTTCAGAAGCTGAACAGTCCCAGCTAAAACAATGTTAGTTTATTTAAGACTAATTTAATGTGTACACACTATATGTTTGGCAAATATATTTGCTATACTTCAGAGATTACTTCCTTCCATAAATTAAAAATATAGAGTGTTTTTTAATGTGTTGTGTGCTTAAGAGTCACAGGCAAGCAAGCCAGCTAAGTCCATTTGTTCACCCTTACAAGCAAAATGTTGGAATCCAGCTTATTTTATGAGGTTAGTCAATAACTTTCACATTCAAAAGAAAAAAACAACACATACTTACCTTTTTCATTGCGTCTACTTCTTCAAGGTTTTTCAAGACTGTCTGTTTTACTGACTCCATCTCCTTGCTGATGTTACTGATGAGATTCTCTTTGGTCTGAATTTCTTGGTCCAGCTCTTCTGTCTGTTTCAAAATGTCCTCACTCAACTAGACAGAAAGAAAACAATGTAGATAAGTGTAAGCTGATTTTGAGATAAAATAACCAACCCGCTTTTCTCAAGAGGTCACATTAGCCCATTCAAACGTTGCTACATTTGAAATCTATAACACGGAAAATCTGAAACTGACCGTTTCAGTTTGCAGTATTTCGTTAGCTTGGAGATGCTGAAGCGGTTCGCCACCTCCCTCTGTAACACTGTGCACCCTTTGAGCAGCAGCTTCTGCCAAAAATCTTCTCTTCTTTGCCAATTTGGTGTTCTTTGCATGCCAAATGTTAAATCAAGTGGAAAACTTAAATTACTGCCTGGTGGTCGCCTGCCTCCTCCGACCAGTCAAGTGTCAGTTCACACCCATCTCTCCTACTGCAGCTGACCTATAATGAGTTTCAGCCTTTGTAAAATTGACCATTGTATAAATCAAGATGCTGAAGATATTTGCTATGTTTCCTTTTTGTATCTAGCTTAATTTGATTTTTATTGTTTACTGTTATTTTATTTTTTTTTTGCCATCATCAGCCTCTGAGCTTAAGTTCTTTACTAACCAAAAAAAATTACCAATTCACCCAGTTGTTATATAAAAAGATGGCACCTTTCACACAACGTTCTTTATGAATTTTCCCATCAATATTTTGACTTCTGGAAGAATTTTGCTTGTTTTTAAAAAGAGGAAAAAACCAACAAAAAAAAGAGGAACGCTCTTCCATTTGAATAGGAGGTCAGTGCAGTTAGCCTGACTTGTGTGTCTTTTATATATTCCACCCATGTGGCCATGTAATCACACACACAAATTCTAGGGTGTCTTGACTGACCTGTGCAGTGGAGTTGTCCGGATGTGTTTGGTTGAACTCTGTTTGGTTCGTGTCTGAAGCTGCTCCGGCATCCATCAGAGTTAGCTGATGTAAGGATGATGTGATGTTACCCAGGGCAAGCTTTAAAGAGGCATCTTCTTCCAACAGGGCCAGATGTTCAGCTACAGTAACATTTAGCAGCACAGTGAGGTTTTCCTTCTGCTGCTGCATTCGGATTATTCTGGCATGAAAGCAGGAGGGAAGGACAGCAGATTAGTCACAAACAAGGTAGTAAAGCTAAAAATCAGCTAGAATCAGGATGTGCAGCATGTATTGGATGTGAGAAAATACTAAGTGATGTGCTGCAAGATTGTCGGTGCCTCGTATTCACTGCGAGAATTCAGGAGCTTTCGTTGCAATATTTTGAGACGGAAACCCTGTGCCTTTATTGATATTGATGATGAAGAAACTCTGCTTGTGATTCATGTGTAAAGAGGAGAAAGGTGAGGTTGACACTGCGGAAAGGAAGCATGATGAATAATGAAAGGTGTCGGACGCTGAAATTGTCATTTTTTATCATCTTCAAAGCTGTAATTACACCTGATCTGTTTTGCCTCAAAAGAGCAGGTACACAAATAGAGCAGGGCTGCTAAGCAGTGGTTGCCCCAGAAATGAATGAAAAATGCTTGGCAGAGTGCAGGAATCTCATAACATTCTGAATAGGTTGGGGATTTTTATATGGCTGCATAGTTTTATACACTTATCTGAGCAAAAACAATGCAGCTCAGTTTCATGAAACCATAAAAAACTATGGAAAAGTTAAAAGACTTTCACTTTTAACAAAAAGCAGCACGACAACATTTAAAGCTTTATGCAAAAAAAATCAACTTGCAGTAGATAATGCAAGTCAAATAAAAATACAACAGAGCTACACTAGTAAGTAATTGTTTGATAAAATCATTAGCGAGAAAGTTTGCAGCGTCCTTTGTCACCTACTCAGACCTGATAAGGCAAAGCTATTGGTGGACTGAATGAATCATAAGCTTTTAAAGGGAACGCAGACTCTGCAATTATACTGAAACACCATGAACTTATTATTTGAATGCTTTGAATTTAGTGAGGAACAAAATACAAATGCAGTGTGTTAAGCTTGTAAACAAAGATAGTAAGGTCAAACATCATTTAGAAAGCATTTAAATAGACCACATTACATCCAGTAATTACATGGATGCTAACCCTAGTGGCACATGTCTTTAATTTAAATCGTAAAGCTTTAGCAAGAGGAACTGGAAACTGAAGCAGTCTCAGCTTAATCTGTTTTTTTTTTTTTTTTTTTACTCCAAAATACATACACACTTTTCAACCGTAGGAAATTGTTTTTCTTCGTCGGACATGTACAGAGTGATTTTCTGCATAAACGTCAAAATACGATCGGATTAAAATCAAGCTTTTGATATTCATGTTTACTATTTAATGAGGTTTAGAGCAGGCTTGTTTTTCGTGACTTCTTCATGAAAAAATATTCACAACAGCCAAACAGAGCATCTTACCTCCTGATTTTATTCTATAATAACATTATTTCTGTACATGCTACTTTGATTGCGCTTAAATATTTTGAGCCAGGGTGTGAGAAATGCACTGTGCAACTCTTTATTGTGGAACTTTAAAACACAGAAGAAAAACTTTCCTGTTCCCGTGTTTTGCAAATTCATTGTTGCTTCCCGACCTGCCCAAAAATCTACACTTTTATCACATCTCAATCTATCTCTGCAACTTTTATTCTTCTATTTACTTCCAAGACGCATTTCATAAAACAAGCAGTTGTTACTGAGATCATTCAGTTTCAGGCAACACAACCAGCAACAACAATCTGAAACAAATAAAGTAATTCTACTCATAACTGGTTTCTCCGCAAATAAACAAAGCGCATTTAAACCACTGCATTCATGTTTTAATGGAAAGTGAAAATGTAACAATGGAAAAGTTGTGTGTTTTGCTCATCTCCAGTTAACTTAGTGATTTCTGTTCAGTGATTCTGAAAAGCACAGCAAAAGATGCAAATGCCTTGAACCAAAAAGCAGTGAAAGACGTAGGTATGTCTTACATCCCTATTATTATTTGACAATCTTCTTACTTAATATCCCAACCTCAGTGAATAGCGAGTAGGCAAAATTAAAACTTTTAAAAGAAATATAAATTATATAAATCTTCCTCCACAGTAAATCATTATGAACACGTTCCAATATACAAAGTGCTAGATTCGCTCACAGCAAATGAATAAGAACATCGTTTTTCATTGGTTTAAAAAATTTTAATACAATCATGATTCACAATTCAGGCTCGGCGAGGCAGAGACCCGAAAGTCTATTTTTAGAAACAGATTGAACACTTTAGCTCTTTTCTGGTTCGATAGTTTCCAAACAATAAAACGCCTCTGCTAAAGTATCAACACATGGGGAAATATGTGTGGGAAAAGCAATTTAATGGTGCCCATCTGTGCTAAAACTGCTCACTTTGCATGCTATAAAGTTCCTCTCTCACACGCACACACGCACACACTCACACACGCATACGTGGTGATGTGCAGCACTGCTCCAGTGATGAACAGAACTCTCCCGAATCAAGCTGACTCCCGTTAGGAGGGGGTAATCAATTTTGAGCTCCTCGCTTCTTTGCTCTCATCATGGCCACCGGAGGGCTTTTTGCATCATTCTGTCTGGTGTTCGGGATAATCCTCAGAGCAATCACATGCTAGGAGATGCAGTGAGCGTGCTGCAAATCCAAGAAAGCAATAGGCTTACAGCTAAGAGAAGCTGTCCCCCCTGTGACTAAATGTCTTACTCCTAAACTCCAGCATGCTTAAAAAAATAAATAAATAAATAAAAAATTGCAGTGAAAGAGAGGGCTTTGGGCGATAATGCAAGGATAGGTACACTTTGTTGAAAATACAGCGCAAAAGCCGAAAAATCCAGAGAACTGAGCGGCTTGTTGGGTTAATAAGTAACGACTGTGTTATGTGACCACTTAAGCATTCTCTCCGCTTGTGTTTCCTTTTTGTGCTTGTGTGTGTGTGAGTTAATTTGTTTTTGCTCACTGCTCTTTCAGATTCATGGTGTACTCCTCTGTGGCGTTGTCCTGCAGTAGATCCATCAGGAAGCTGAAAGCCTGCTTTGACTCACGCACCGCCCTGCCGGCTACGGCCTCAATGTGGTCCGCCGTTTCTCTGTGACTGCAAAGAAAAAACAAAAAAACAAAAAAAAGGTGTTCAAAGTGAAAAGAGAAGGGAAAAAAAAGCATGCAGCATAGAATAATAGACCATTACGACTGCCTGAGGTGAGGTGAAATAGATTTGAGCATTGATGCTTCCCGCCCCGCCCCCCACACACTGGATCTCCTGGCCAGGTTTATGGAACAAGCATATAATAGAGCTGCGAGCTCCGAGAGCATCGACTCGCTGCGGAGTGACCGCATTGTGAGTGACAAGCACGAAAAAACAGTGGAGCAGCGTTCCACAGATCATTGGAACAGAGTCCGCTTTTAATTGACCACTGAAAACTCATTGAACAGACTCACCTTTTCATTAGGACCTGGGAGTCATTGACCATTATGCTCCATTTGTTGGGCGCTGACATGGCTTCAAAAGAAATGACCTGTGAAAATGATAGGTGAGGAAAGCGACACAGTGAGTGGGAGGCCCGGCTTTAAACTGCGTTCATAGTTTTGCTGTAGTTTTATAATTTCAACAATAGGAAAGAAAGTCTTGACACCATATTATGTCATAGACACACATGTTCACATTCTGTTTAACATAAATAGCAATTATGCCAATCAAATGAGAGCAGCCCATTAGATTTGATCATATAGAAGTTATGAAGATGGAGTCTTGAAGACTAAAACAGTTCAGAAAATGGAGGAGAAGAAGATTTCAGAAGATTTAAGTGGTTTTGAATTTGGTATTGTTGCTACTGCAAGATGAGCTGGTTTGCATGATTCAGAAACGGCTGACCTCCTGTAAGGTGATTTCATTTATATAACACATTTTCAGCAACAAGATCATTTAGATGCTTCACATGAATTAGACAAAAATACAACAAAACAACAATCCAAAGGAAAGGGCGAAAGAAGAAAAATGATTAAAAAGGAAGGAAAAAGAATAACTATTCAGTGACTTATAAACTAGTAGCAGTTTCTCTAAGGTAATGAGTAGTTTCTCTAGATTCTAATTTTGTTCTAATTCCTCAAGTATATAAACTAAATGTTCCTGTTCTGGAAGTACTGCAGCTTCCATACAATCGTATTTCAGGTTAACTGAGAATCGAGTAAAAAAACAAATCAGATCTAGTTAAGAAGTCAGAGGAGAATCTGCAAACTGATTTGACACGACTGGCGAGTGTACCTCAAATAATATTTCATTATCGGTGTGTAGCTTCTCGGAAGCCCAACACATTGAACCTTGAAGAAGATGAGCAACAGCAGAAAGGCAATAACAGGGGCCATTTAGAACGGGACCCTCACCAAAATTGGTCGATAACAGGCTGGAAAATGTTGCCTGGTATAATGAATGTTTGTTTTAGTCCTCACATTCAAATGGGTGGGCCAGAATTTGATGTAAATGATGTAAAACGACATTTTCTTGTCTCACTTTGGGCTCATCACTAAATAAGCAATTTTTAAAGTCTATCCAAGTATTGATCACACATTTTGAGGTCGACTTCCAGCAGGATGTCATCATCTCAAACTAACTTCTTGAGCTTGTCTATGAATTGTCTGCACTGCAGTGGTCGTAACAGTAACCAGACAGCGCTACATCATGGATGTGCAACCAAGAAGTCTGCAGGAACAGAGACATGCCATCATCTCAATATAGAATCAGATGAGATGAAAAACACTGCTGAATTTGTGCCGCAGAGAGCTAAGGCAGGTCTGTGAAGGGAATAGGACACAAGCCGGTGCAAGTAGGGTGTACCTAATTAAATGGCCTGTAAGCGCATGTTATTAAAAACGATGTACGTATCCACAGAAGTGTTGTCCTGATAAAAATTATGTCCACACGGCTGAACGCAGAGTCCTTTACCGAGTGACATCCAATTTGGAGAAAAGCACACAAACCGAGCGAACTGCAATTAACGCTGCTCAATTCTTTGCTCCTTTTGGAAGACTGCCTGTCGATTGATTATCAACGAAACAGCTGCTGCAAGTGATGAGAGCTACAGAGTTCCAGTTTGTCTGTGCAAGCACAAAGACGATCAGAAAGGAGGAAATTACACTTTGGCTAGAAAAAGCTCACTGATCACTCTGAAGTCTAAATAAGAGGACAGGCGGATCCATAAAGGCTTCCTGCAAGCCTCAGGCTTACAATGAAAGGCCACCAAATGTGAAAAGAACAAGTTGTTAATTTAGGAATCCATTAAAGACCGGTTAAATCTTTGCTTTTGGAGAAAGTAGTTTGCCATTTAGATGTGTGGGACAGAGGTCTATTGTTTGTTAACCTGAAGGGTTCCATAATCATAAAAGGATTGAGATTTTGTCACATGTAATCTCAGCGTGTTTGCTCAGCTCCTGCCTGACATTAAACTGCACTAATCAGTTTGACTTGGAATATATTGAGGATTTTAATGATTTATTTCAACTATCCTGCCTTGATGGAGGACTGATAATATAAGATTGAATTAATTAATAAAAAAAAAAAGTTAAAAGAAAAAAGGAATTGGGTGAAAAAACATCATGATTTTTTTTCTGGCTAAAATCTGGTATAAAGGATAAAATATATAGATACACCCACCCTAATATTTGGATGCATGTCTCTCAGGAAGATGAGGAGAAGTACTGTTTGGAGCCATTAACAAGGTCCAAAACTTATTATTTGTGGACTTTGCTTATACAAGTGGATCAGTGCAAACATGCCAACTAATTTAGTTGAACTCTAACAACTTTGCCATGTGCTTGAAATGCAATTTAATGGGAGACATTCATCAGAATATGAGTAAAGGAGTGTGCATATAATTATGTAAGATTGATACTACAGTATGCGCCCAACTTGTTTTCACAATATGTTACAATTTTATTTCATTTGATCATTTCCTTAAAAACAAAACAAAAAAATAGCAAAAATAATGACATTTAGACTATTTTTGACCAGAAATATCTGCTGTATCATTTTTGTTATCACCACTATTCATATGGGAACGTATAAAGCTAGAGATAAGACTCATCACTTATTAGGGATTTGATCAGATATAGCAAAAAAAAAAACAAACAAATAAATCAATCATATCTAGCAAAATGATAGATGCTCATTTTGCAAAACACTTATTTTGTCCCTCTTGGTCATCTATGATCTTTAATGTTTTATTCCAGTTTAACTCTCTCTAAAGTGTACATCATGTCTTTAAACAATTTAGAGCTACTTCTCCTTGGTCAGGCTGTAGTTAATCTGTTGCATCCATTCAAGATCCTAAACCCCAGCTGAATATTTACACACCTTGTTCCACTGAGGGCTTCGTTTCCTGCAGCTCTCCATTTCCTGCAGCTCTCCGTTTCCTGTTTGCCTCCTCATATATACACACTCTTCACTTACTGCCATAAATCTCAGAGAACGAGTCTTTCTCTAAGAGGACTCTTATCCAGTCACCTGCTGTGAATTGCTGGCATGTCTTGGATTTCAGACCCATCTTCACCCTTTTGAGAAGAGGTTTAGAAACTATTACTTGTCCTCTGAGACCTCTGCCAGATGGGCTTTTGTTGACAGGACTTTTTTTTTTTGCTGTTTGTATTCCAGCATTTTTTTTTTTTTTTATGTTTTAAAAATTGATGAAGTTGCTTTTCTCTAAGTGAACAAAGCTTGATGTATTGATTTTCCGATGCCACGCTCAATTTCGGCCTGCCTGATCGTGCTTTGGATACAACTGA
Organism: Poeciliopsis turrubarensis; assembly: GCA_010277015.1. Classification (NCBI taxonomy): domain Eukaryota; kingdom Metazoa; phylum Chordata; class Actinopteri; order Cyprinodontiformes; family Poeciliidae; genus Poeciliopsis; species Poeciliopsis turrubarensis. The sequence goes on along the minus strand of VMRN01000004.1, from coordinate 653,373 downwards.
TTCAGTTGTATCCAAAGTGTTTTGGAGTGCAATGCAGCCTTTAGAAACTGTCAATACACCTGTAATAGGACAGAGGAGCCCCTGCTTTGTTTGGAATAATGATAGAACTTCAGACATTTTCACTTAAATCTGGCACTTTGTACATATGTATTTTTTTTATGTTTAGAAACCAATGCATCCTTTCAGCTTTTGATAAAAAAAGGAAAACCTTACCTGAGTAAGGTAATCCAATCTTTGGCAGTGTTAAAAGGTAGCCTCTCTCGTTTTTTTCTTCTTAGTTTGTTTTCTCTTCGTTTTGCTTTTCCACCAATTTATACTTGTGCAGTTTTGCTCTTTTTGTTGCTCATGTTTTTTGACCTGCAGTCAATTTCTAATTTCTTCTTTAGCAGCTACTTTGGCAACACATTAAATTATTATTAATTATCTAATATCTACTAATGATCTGTTTTAAGGAAATGTGCCAAGAAGACGTAAAACGTAATGTCAATGAGACATACGGATACATTTAATTAAATGAGAATGAGTATTTTTCAGGTTATTGCCATAGTATTAATAACTTCTAGTCGATGGGTGCAAAACGGTTAACACAACATGGATGTAGGTTAGCAAAACATGTGAGCAGGAAGTGGGGGTATGACTTAACAAATGGGTGAACTGACCCAGATGATTTCCATTAATCCCAGTGTTAATAGTGTAGAGATCATGAGCGAGGCAGCAGGTTAATAGTTATGTCTATATACTCCACCCCTGGTGATGCAGTTGTCTCCTCACCATTACAAATTGCTGATACTGGGCATGTGTGTCACCCACCACATTGTCCAGATCCAGCATTGCCTGCTTCAGCTGATCCCTGGATGCCCTGATCATCAGCAGGATTCTGGTGAAGGTTCGACACGCTCCCGTACTTTCCTCATCCTTCCTCCCATCCTTCCCCTCGTCCTCGTCTTCCTCCTCCGTCATGCTGATGCTGCAGTTCAAAGCAAATGTAATGCCGTGGAGCTGAGCTGAAAGTGCGCCCGCTGAAGCTTCCAGGAAGGAAAATTGTTTTATGAAGGCCTCCCGTGCCTCTGGAAGAACAAAGCAAATAAAAACCGCATTAAGCCTTTCATGGATTATTTCACAGAGAATGTTATTCTTCCCATACTCTTTGTAGCTCGCAACTATCTTACTCTCTAAACTCTCATTTACCAGGGTAATTCGTGCAAGGACTCTCATCCTTTCTGCCTATCTGCCAGGGAGGAGACAAAAAAAAAAAAAAAAGCTTGTGGGACTCTGTCCAAATTTCGACACTTCTGTCACACTCGCTTTGTAGTTTATGAGGATAATCTGACTGGCTGTTAAAGCAAGTAATTAGGGGGTGAGTCCAATCAGTACAATATGTGTCGGTTGTTGCTTCATTCTGTCTTTGTCTTATGAATTGAAACTAAATACATGTGTGTCCCAGCATGGGTTGTTTTTGTGAGGCTGTGGCTCCCACATGCTCATTATATTATTATCAGGCCACCCAGTGTCTTAAAGAGCATGGCTGGAATGTGAGCTCGAGTGGCGTGGGTGTTAGGATTTGTTCAACAACTGTTATCAGGATTGCAACTATAATCATTATAAACTAGGGATTAGAGATGCACTTTCTGTCATATCAATAGGGATTAAGTTAGTCACATGGTGCCTTGTTTTATATTGTTATGATTTGTCTCCATTTGGCCTGTGCAGCTGAGCCTGTAAGCCTTGTTCCCCTCGAAAGATAATGAGGATATATCAGCATTGTGTTAAAGTAATTGGGAGAGGTCGGGTATTGTTGCCTGCTTCCTGATTTAATCGCTTTGTTGTGCCTCGCGTGCAACGCCGTCGCGGCGGGGGAAGAGATGCGCGGCAGAAAGCCGGGGGTGGCGTTACGTCAAACGTCTCGGCCACGCTCCCCAATCGCCTGTGTGCTCATATGGTTATCATCTCCCTGGCAGGATGCGCCGCAACAGACACAAAGGGGAAAAGACTAGAGTCGAGTTTCACAAGACGAACGCTGTCATGTGTCTCGAGAAGTGACGGACAAAAGAGGGTGAAGAGGGAGGAGGGTGGAAATCAAAAGGAGCGAGGAATTATCTTTTGCTTTCTTGGTGTTGTACCTTGGAAGGCCAGAAAATCCTCCAGTGCGTTGGGAAAAGTATCTTCCCTCTGGTGCTCCCCTTCATAAAGCCCCGTCGTGGCGTACTTCAGTGGGTGGTGGCGCTTCCCAAATCTACCTCGGCAATCAAAGTGAGCCAGGAGCTTCTCCAAATCCTGAAGACGAGTCTGAAGCTTTTCGGCCTGTGACAACATCATGATTTTAAAAGAATCAGAGGGAGAGCAGGCTTTTTTGTTTAAAAAAAAAAATAATGTAAAAAATAAAATAATGTGGCTCTAAAATATCTGTATTCATTTATTCAGATGCAAAGATTGAGATGTGACTTCAATTCTTAGTACACCAACACATAAAAATGTAGTATTTCAACAAAAGCAATGAATAAATGAATATCAACAACGCGATAAGGGATGGAAAAGCGTCTTCCTATCTGGATCCTCTCGCTGTTCCGTGTGCCATAGGCAGAGGAGGAAAGCATTGCGAGAGATAAGTAGATTAGATTTTGAGAGAATAAAAATCAGGTCTAAAAGTGAAATGAAAGAGACGTGATTGGTCCTGGCAGTTAAACAGTCACTGATTTATTAAATGTTGGTGTGATCACATATCTTTTTAAGGGGGAAGATGTACCATAAGTTGTCCACAAGACCAGCTGTGCGTTCTGCTCGTTAGTAACCAAAGTGTCTGCCAGGTGATTTAAAAAAAAAAAAAAAAAAAAAAAAGTCTTCAGATTTCACTCTTGGCTCTAGATAACTCTTATTTTCTGGGTTTGATCATCTTTTCAATAAATACAAAATAAATTGTTGAAGGAAAGCTCAGAAGTAGTCCCGGTTGATGTTTGTGAAAAGTCATGCAGGGCAAATACACAGAAGATGGTGCTCTGCTCAGTTGAGACCAAAACTGAACTATTTGACCCACAGCGAGACGCGACGTTTTGCTGAAAAATGACAGCTCGTCTAATGGAGTACCCCATCACTATGGTGAAGCACGGTGGAGGCAGTGTGGCTGGTTTACTGAACCTGGGGCAGTGAGAGTTAGGGTTGGTGAGTCGATTGAAAGACCTGGAATGTAGGGCAAACTTGGAAGAAACCCTTTCAGAGGTTGATATTTGCTGGACATTGATCTCGAACATACAGCCTGAACTACAGCACATGGTAGATCGAAGCATATTGATTTAACATATTACAGCGAAACATTGCTCCTCAAAGCATTGACAATTTAAAGATTCTAATCACTAAAAGCTTTATAATAGTTTGTGATGACCTAATATGGAACTCTTGAAATATGACGATTGTTGGTTTTTGACAAGAAATTAAAAAGTTCTCGGATGAAGGATTTTGCAAGGCCATGATGTTACTCCATTTCTCCGCTTTATGTTTTATCCGAAGGGGGAATAAAAAAAAAGTCAGCACCAAGATAGGGAGGCAAAGAGGGTGACCGGTGGGAGGGGGATGGGATGTTGGAGGACAGGAAGAGTAATTGCAAGAGTTCAGAGAAGACAAGGGTTGGGATGTTCACTGAATTGCTAACACCGTGGAAATCACTGCATGCATTCGCACAGGAATGGTGCTGGTCCGGCGAGGACGTCCAGCCGCCTCTGCAAGGGGGAAAAGAATAAGTGCAGGAAATAAAGGCAGAACACGTCAAGAGGTATTGGATTCTCCTCAGAAGGGAAATCCAGGGACACACAGTCTTGGCACACCGAACGTGGGATGCAACAGATCCAAAGGGACAGAAAGGAGCGCATGAGATCATTAGGGCAAATGTCCCTTTCTATTTCAATGCACATCCACTGTATAACTGCAATCTCCAAAATACAAAGGAGCCATACGGCTGTCAGGAGGGTCTGCAAAGGCGGCGTGCTCCAGGGGAATGTGATATTTCAAGGGAAGAATTGCACCTCATGAAAGCAGGAAGGCAAGAAACACCATGTAGGTGTGAAACCTATTTATATACATTAGTGCAGCAACCAGGTGTTTAAGACAAAATCGAAAACCCAAAATGAGACATTAGGAAAAATGGAGATAGATGAAGCAAACAAAAATGCATGGCAGGGAGAGAGCTATTTACACAAATCAGGTAATCTACAGTAGAATTTGGTAATGCCAGGCCTTTTTTTAATCCCAAAGTGGGGAAATTCACTTGTTACAGCAGTGCAGCAGCTAAATATGCCCCAGTGAATATAAAAATATCTGGAAAGATAATATAAACAACTATATAATAACAAAATGCATAACTAAAATTAAAACAGATCTGAACCTTTGCATTAAAACCACATTTGAAATCCAGTGAATTCCTTCACCAAGGTGCCTGTATCAGCACAGAAACGATCTTCAACTGCAGATACTCACATGTTTTTTGACGAGGCCATAGCAAACTGGACACTCCTCACACTGGTGAGTGGCTCGGTCATAGAAATAATTAATCTCGCATTTGTCGCACTTGTGACCCACGAAGCCCCGGCGGCACCGGCAGGTGCCATTGCTGTGACACTGCATGGAGGCGGAGCCCATCGGGTCACAGTTACAGGCTGGATGAAGCGGGTTTAGACGATAAGGGGAGTTGGGAAGCGAGGGTAAACAATTTACGAGTTAGAGAAAGCTTTCAAGTGTGATCTGTACTGAACGATCAGACAAGGGCATGGGGGGCAGCTGCAATGCCTGATGTAAGGTAGTGTACCTCTGCAGCCTTGTGAGGAGAATCCAAAAAAGCCCACACGGCAGGAGCCACACAGGGTCCCCTCCACTCCTGCGCGACACACACACTCCCCCGTGATTGGATGGCAAGCCATCGACAGTGAGCCGACTGGGTTACATTTACACCTGGTGAAGGCAGGACAACGTCTTAATGGCAGATTCAATGAATAATCTCTCATACAAACCTTCTTTCAGATGCGGTGGGAATCCATTTACCTTTCGCATCCAATGCCAGGCTGAAGGTTGAAGAAGCCGACTTCACAGTGGCTGCAATCTCGCCCGGTCACATGAGCGAGGCAACGGCAATTTCCTGTCATGGGGTGGCATTCGTCAACAGGCCCGGAGGTTCCCACAGCGTTGCAGTGACATGCTGGAGAAGAACAAATAAGGCATTTTAATAGTTAACGTAAAGATAATGTCATATTGTTGACAGCTTAAATTTGCATGCATCTCCTTTTCATATGGAATATGTTATTAGTTTTATCTCATTTGAGTGCTGGAGGGAGGATTGGATGAAATGACAGACAGGAGCATGGAAATTCAAGCATCCCTCTGCAACATTGTTCTGCCGGATAAATTCAACTGGGGATTACAGGTAGGAGAAAAATAGGAAAAGGAATATGAAAGTGGAAGAATGAACACCTCTGCTCTGGTGCTCAGGCGTTCAGATCCGTTCAGACTTGTCTCCATCGCTCTTTAGCTCTGAAATCCCGTTTCCGTTCCGACTTTGGGTCGTTTCCTGCCTTTGTAACTTTATTTAAAGTTCAGTCGCTGATTTCTTTTTCTTTTTTTTACCTTTTAACAATTCAAGGACTTTTTTTTTTTTAAATGATCCGACTCTGAGCCATTTGCTCATCTCATTTGAAACTTTAGCCTTTTTGTAACCTAGAAAAAAAAAGAGAAAAAGTGTGCACCTATACACCAGAAGTGAACGCTTCAAATAGATATTCCTGCATTCCTGTCGAGAGAAATACCTGAATCCCAGCACCACTGATTATATAAGAAGTAAAACTTTATAAACCTTCTACTGCAGTCTAATGGGAACTACTTTTTCTCGAGTTGCAGTGTAAAAACAGCTTACTGACATGTTCAAAAGTCTTAATTTATGACAAAATTCTTCTCACAGTTTTCTTTAAAACATTTAAAACTGAGTTTGTAAGGACTTTGACATCTTTCACGGTTCTACACCAGCTATACTCACAGTTTTAACTTTGTGGATCCCTGTGGACAGTTGTAAGTTCATTTACCATAAATGTGCAACATGGACAGAATTTTAGATATTTTTGCAAGGCAGCATGAAACATATAGTGCAGTCAGAAGTCTGTATGCACTCCTTATAATTTGGGGGCTTTTACTGCATTTAACCTGTTCTCTTTCCAAGGTAAATGACTATATAAACCTTTGGCGAGTTGTAAAAACAACAAATGTGGATTTTCCTGTGAACCACTGATGGTCAAAATTATGTACACAACACAAAAATATAAATGTATTTTGCCAATTTGCAGGGAAACTACTTGTACTTTGTAGCCACAAACAAGGTCCTGATATAATTGTGACTGAATATTTGACCAATTCTGCATTTAAAAATCACGTAGCTTGTTTAAACTGATTGGTTTTAAGGCACAGAGCCAACCTTTAAAAATTTGAGGCAACATCCACTATTAATATTGCTGTTATGGCTGATATTTTATATACGTTTTACTACCCTTTCAACACTTCGAAAAAAACAACTGCCCTGCTGACTTCACCACTGGTTCTCTGCTTCAGTTCCCCACAGTCCTATGCTACATCACCATCACTGTCACATGATCGAACCTCATTCCCCAGAAAAAAAATGGCAGAAAAATGGAAAGAAATATTAGTTGGTAATATTGGCCCAGCTTGATTGATTAAACTGACACTGTTATATTAAAAACGACTAATATTGGCCGATTTGGATGTTTGTGCTGATACATCTCACGCTTTCCTACAAAATATGCTGCTGCAAAGAACTCCCTGCTCCAAACTGCTTCAAGCATGACTGACATTTTTAAATGTTTCCACATGGAAAAGTTTATTTCTTTCTGGCGAAATCAGGACAAGGATTGAGGTTTTTGCCAAGGATACTACTGTACAGTACTGTCTGCATCTGGCTGAAGGTCTGTTTCAATGGCAGATTAGCAACTGAACAAAGTGGTGGAAATGATGAAGGCAGACGACCATCTCTAAATTCAATGAATGTTGATTGTAATTAGATGTTCCATCAAGGTAATGATCTCAACCAAGCAAGTTTTGGAGTAACTAATGCCGAATTTCTGGAATGACCTAGCTTCAGCAATTTTCTAAGATGGTCGTTTTTCATAAATTACTGGAAAGGAATGTATATTTTTGAGAGTGTGCATATGATTTTGATCCTGTGTGCAATGGTGTACACCTGCTATTTTCACATCTATTCTATTTCATATTTGTTTTCTAAATGATCTTAAAATTAAAAGTCAATTCTCAGAAAAGAAGGGATTCAAAAGGCAAATTAATAATTTTCTCTATGTTAAGGGTGTGTAAACTTATAATTGGCACTCTTCTGTTAAAAAAGCAACAACTCTATACATTCTAAATAATTAAAAGACATTACTTGCTAATGCTTTCTTAGTGACTCACGTCTGCACTTCTGTCTGGTCGCTTGGTTCAGGGCGTCGCCATAAAAACCCTGCTTGCAGCGCTGGCACTGGTCGCCCTCTGTGTGCCCGAGGCACTTCAGGCATCGCCCGGTAAAGTGGTCACAGACTCCCACGGCGTTGAAATCCACATTTCCGTTGCAGGTGCACCTTGCGCAGGGGCGAGACGTCCCCGACGTTCCCAGGGGGTCGCCGTAGTAGCCATCTTCACAAATCTGACAGCGCATGCCTGCATGTGTGCAATGAAAGGCAAAGGAGATGAGAGGGACTTTAATGGCAGTGCCGGAGGTCATTTTCGTTTAACATTAGACTATGTTCTAATTAAATTAAATCCGCTGATTAAATGTGCCTGAATCACAGGTGGGCCTTCGCAGTGACAGGAAAAGCAAATGAGCCGACTTCACATGAAAGTCTTCTCAGTAACAAGCTGATTTATGGAGACCTGGTTTGAATCTTGTCATAAAGCTCCTCATTTACTTTGTTGACTCTCTGTGCACATCGTCTTAAATTGCAGGAATCTCCTGTCACCTGTCTGTCCTGCAGGGCAGTTGGTGCAGACCACCTGTCCGGTCTCTGCAATCTGGGCGCAGCTGCTGAGGCCCGGGCAAGGGCAGGCCTGACAATCACCACGAGTGCCAATCAAAGCGTTGCCATAGTAACCATCCAGGCAGCGCTCACAGGTCGTCCCGCCGGTGAAATCCAAGCACTCGCACACCCCTGTAGCACAAAGAGGAGTCACACATTTGTATCACAGAGGAACACCTGCTCATAAATTACCAGACAATGTTTGTTCTGTCCATGCCAGCAGAGGGCGCTGTGTCTCTGGCCAAAAAGCAAATAGTACAGTCCATATTCTGCTTTAGAAAGAAATATAAATAAATAAATAAATAAAACATTCCCTACAGCACACCATGGAGAGCAGAAGACAACTAAATTCACCCCCACTATAATTGCTTTGGGAAATATGTGAGCCAAATGCAGTCCGAAAGACCTTCAAGAAGCAAAGCAATTCCCCCACCATGAGGGGGGAGATTACCAATTCTATGATGTCCAAAGAACAAACTGTTGTTTTAAAATTCAGTAGAAAAAAAAAGAAGAAAAAGGAAAAAAAAAAAAAAAAATCAGCTCTCAGCTATAAACGACTTTAAATGCACATGTGTTGATTTACACTCGCATACACATCGAAGCCCCAGATGCATTCTATTCAATTTACACAGTGATTTTTTTTTCTGTCCACCTGCTACATTTTAAATCTATTAAGCTACACCGGCCAGTGAGCGACACAACATGATGCAGCAGACCTGCCAGAATATCCACAGCAGCGATTCGATGTGAGTGTAGAGTAGAGAGATGTGCAGAATGGTCGGGCTGTGCAAACTTCTGTGGCTGTTCAGTGACCCAAGGTGGCCCAGCATCCTAGCCCACAATTAGGCCCACAAACGTGCTTAAAGCCAACTGTGGGTAATGACCTAGTTGAGTTGAAGCAGTGAAAATTTGTTATGACAAAGAGGAACTTTGAAGAAACAGGAAGAAAGAGACTACTTTTCACATCAGAGAGTTGATGAGTTTTCCTGCAAGCTGTGAAACTTATTTCTGAGGTTACCATTTATATTTTCATAGTTTTATAATATTAATGTAATGTTTTACAAGGTATTTACAGCCCTTTAACTTTTTAACCATATGTTACATAACAACCAGAGACAGATTTTAATGTGGGCACAGTGGCTCATTGCCCAGGACAGCACAGTCTTCAACTTTTGTCAAGCCTGTTCTGAATCACTAGAAAAAGAAAAAAAGAACAGTTCATTTCACCTGACAAATATGCAAAATATTCATTTGCATATTTTGCATATTAATTGAATAGTGCACAGGAATTTCTGTGATGCAAGATGGAACCATTGTGCAAAAAGTATACTTCATGTTACAGCTGACTGTTAAACCTGGAAATTTGGTTTAACAAGAAAGTGAATCACAGGTATAACATTTCTACAAATGGGCGATTTATTCCAGCAGACTGCATGTTGCCTGTATGTGGCTGCTGTAGATTGCTAGGTTCAAGCGGCTACAAAAGCGCAACACTTTTCAATGTGTTCTTCTGTATTTTACCTAATTTACTATGACTTTGTGTATCATAATGACACATTCATTGTCCTTACCTGCAATAGACATAATTTGAAATCTGTGACACCGTTATTAATGTGATTGACGTTAAGCTATTTTGCACCAAAAAATTGAAAGAAATTTCAGTGTTTAGTTGTGTAAAGCTGGTAATCTCCCAGAGGATTTAGTGGTTTCAGAGCAGATTAACGCCAAATGCATCTGTCCAGTTTTTTGTTTGTAAAAATGTTTGGAAACTTTTAGCAATTTTCTTCCGTTCACAATAACTTCGGTGTGAACTGCTTTGTGTTGGTCGGGCCCAAACATTTGCTTGGACGGGACGGTGAGCTGCGGTAGAGAAAGTATCATTTCACTCTGTTTGCAAACACAAAATGTCTGAAAGCAGAGGACATGAAATTGCTGGAATGAGCTGTAAAATTTAATAACCTGTCAAATGACTTTGCCACACATTGATTGCGGTAATTGAGTTTTGATTCTCTAAAGAACATCGCTATAAGATTGCGATGCATTGCAAATAATCTGCAGCTGTGTGACTTAACTGGGGTCTCATTAAAGTTCCTCATCATTCCCCCGTAGCTCACTGTGTGCATAGGTGAGAAGCTCTTTGCTGTGGATTTTCAAGTCGGCTCACGGCACCGTTGAAACTCTCTTCTCTTGTTTGAGGTCACTGCTGTCGCTACATGGAACTAAATTAAAAGTCAAACGTTTAAGACAGAATAATGCCTGAAAAGCTAAAATGATCCCACATCTACGACGGAGGGGATGGGGGGGCATCAATTATCCATTCGCCTCTTCAAGTGCCCGGCTTCTGGCTAGAAATTATTAGTCTTTTGATGAGGTGAGCTGCATAATAAATAACATTCAAGCGTAAAATGCCAACACTTTAAAGCCTGTATTTAGCAATAACGATTGTTCCCAGCACAAAGAAGTGAGTCTTTCTTGAATTTCATAAGGCATACAATGACAGTGGTGGCATACACTGTCAATCCCCAATGAGCCATAGTAAATTTAATGGCAGCAGAAATGTGCTGACTTTACTGTGTGTGAAGATGACTGAGTGTGATATGAGGCAGCAGAGCCACCGAGGGCCTCCTCGATGCTATTATCATTCCACGGGCTCCTCGGAAAAGCTAACGCCATGCATCACAAAATGTCGCTGAATTGCTGGATACCTCCTCGCGCTGCATTTCCTATCGCCATGCAAATCACCTTCTTTTCATAATGTCTCCGAAGAATAATTTTATTAATGAATCAATGAGCATTCATTTAGTGTTAATGAATCGGGATTTCTTTGACTCTCCCTTTGGAGCAGCACATTATGAATCCTCACAATCCCGGTATTCTCCTTGCACCCCTCTCCGCTCTCGTACTCTTCCCGTTTGAGCCGCACTTGAGCACGCTCTGCTCCTCTGCCTGAACTCTGCTCGTCCGTTTTGTGATGGGAAACCAATATTTCGGCATAGGAAAAAAGCGGGCTGGAGTTTTGCTCAGGAGCCATCGTCACATACAGATCACACTTCCAAAGAGCTTCCATTTATTCCTACATAGCCTCCTTCTTGCCTGCACACCTTCTCCCTATTGTTCTCCACACCCATTTTGTTAATTAAGTGTCTTGCAGGAGGATACAATAAGATGCATGACTGAGTGATGGGTTTAGACAAGAAATAAAGCTATAGTAGAGCACATAGAGGGTCAGTCACATTAAAAAGCATAACCAAAAGTTTGCATACGCTCTATGGGAAGAGATGTAACTTTTTTATCGTTATTGTCCTACTTTAAACCAGCCTAAACTCCTCCTGTTTCATGTTAGGTAGAATTAATAATTAAAAAAAGTGTCAGACCATAATGACCATTGTTTTCTAAGCTAGCAATGGGTAAATGCTCAATAATAAATGCCCTGTTTTTGCACAGCACTTTATCAAGTCCAGAGGACTTCAAAGCGAGTCACACTACATTCAGTCATTCCCACTGACGGTGGTAAGTTACTACATTGTAGCCACAGGTGCCCTGGGGGGGTCTGACAGAATCAAGACTGCTGTGCCTCGGGCCCTCTGATCACCACCGGCAGGCAAGGTGGCTTGAGAACTTCGCCTAAGGACACACCGAGACAGACGAAGCAAGGGGTTTGACTTGCAACAGGACAACCTCCTAGTGAACTTGAGTAAATACAACTTCCAATTGTGAAGTACAGCAGTGGTAAGATCATGCTATGGGGCTGTTTTGCTCAGGATAGATCACATCATGGGGAAAGTAACTGTCAGGAAATATTGAAGCAACATCTTGCGAAGGCAACCAGGAAATTAAAGCTTTTGGCTAAATGGGACTTTCAAATGGACAATGAAGCTGAGCAAACAGGCCATTGAGTTGCTATGTGACTTACGGTCAACAAAGTCAATATTTTTGGAGTTTCTATCACAAAAACTCAGATCAATAAAAACAATTGGGGCAGAGTTGGTAAAGTTTGGACAAACAAGATAGCCTGCAGACCAGTTTAACCATTTCTGCCAGGAGAAATGGGTCAAATTTACAACAACCTACTGTGAGAAATGCACAGTATGTGTACACTTCTGGTTTCAGCCATGAGTGCAATACATTTTCAAACTTTACTTTTAGACTTTTAGAGTGCATTTTTAAACAAAATTAGCTTCACAATACCACCTCCTTTACAAATGTATGCGATTACTGTTTTTTGATTTCAAGCAGTAGGACTGTCTTCTCGTCTTTCAAAGTGGAGCTTTGGATAATTTGTTGTTTAACAGTTTAATTTGACATTTGAGAAGAAATTGTTACTGGGGCAGAGAGTATACATCCTGGGCTGCTGTGTACCCTGTAAAAATGATTTCGGCTCTGCCTCCAGAGATACAAACAGGCACTGGCAAAGACACACAGACTCAGCATATCTCTCACCTCCCTGGATTGGTTCATGCTAGACGATCATTCAGTTTTTCTCTCACTCAAAGAGCCATAAGTGACTTCTCAAAAGATAGCAGTTATCAGTGTTTGCGATGGCTTGTAGTGGCTTTAACACCAGACAGAGGAAGGAGCGTGAGGGGAGAGGAAGGAGAAATGTGCTTTTGTTTGAGAGGATCACAGCTCTCCTCTTTTGGTTTTCCTCTAAAATCGTCAGATGTATTTTCTGAACAAATCAGCGCACGTCACTCCGCACCGTCTTGGGAGGTTGTTCAGGGGAAAATGGGCATCATGTGGGGCTTTTGATAAACACGTCATATGGGTTCAAAGCAACTTGTGACGACGTGAGTTATGAGAATGTTTCCGCAATTTTTTTTTTTCTCATTTTGCCCCAATGACACAAATGCTGAGAAGAAATAAAAAGAAGAAGAAGAAGAAGAAAAAAAGAGTTGTTAAATATGATTACTTTTTCCCTCCATTTCCTTTGCAGTATCTTGTAAGGAAATGGCAGCATCGACTACAGGCTGTAAACTATAAGCTATTCCAGCTCTCGTCTTCTGTATCCCTCCATAAACAGTAAAAAAGCTGAAGGCCAATAAAATCTATTTACCGATGCATGGGAACAGGCTGTTTTAATGAAGGAAAGGAGGGAATAAATCAGAAAAGGAGATGCAGAAAAAGGAAATTTTGCATGCCTCCCTGGAGGCTCAAGGGTAAAAGGCTGGGTTTAATCTGCTGCACTACTGTTTCATGGCGCTGCTGCCGTCTACTTTAACACAAATATTCTCCGACTGCACATGCGGCTTCTCATTGAGTTCTAAACGGACTGCTGCGGAGAACAGGGGAGAAGGCTGCTGAGAAAAATAACCTAGCCAAAAAAAAACAAACAAACAAAAAAAAACAACACATAGGGCAGTATGTTTTGTCCAAGCCAATACATCATGTGTGAAATACAGATGACAGGGGAAATCTGTTTTGTCATAGTGTGACTGTGGAAAATAAATGCATCAATTCCTGTTTTGTGTATAGAGGCAGTCGGCCAAATTATTATAGTCAAGGCCCCCGGGTATCAGGGAGGGGAGTGCTGGCAGCGGTGGCTGTAGCTCATGTAGCTCATGTTGTCTCACTCAATCTCTGGGTCAGCTCGTTCTTAAAGGAGAGCGTTGTAAATGATGCATTTTGGTCTAATTAAATGGTAACTCCCTCATGAAGCTGTTCAAACAAGCCACAGATACGCAGACTGTATTTAATAACTCTGATGCATTCTTCAACTTAACTACAAGCACGGGAGTCTAAAACATTTAACGCGTCACTTAGGAGCTACAGAATGCAATTTTATTCTTAATGCTCTTTCTGGGTTTAGCAACAAATTTCTCCAGAATGACACTGGAATCTTCAGAACATCCACACGTTTGTTTTCTCTGATGCCACATTTCCATGTATTAAACTCCGAGGCATGAAGAGAAATGATCAGCCCTCACATAACTAATAATTAATTGCGGAGAATCAACTTGATCAGTGCCACTTCAAGGCTAAACTCTCTAAATGGAGGATCTGTTAAGAGGTTATAAGTTATTAGTATCTTACTTGCTAGTCATGAATCTTTCCTTGGCTTCAGTGTGGAGTTTAGTTTTCAACTAAGCAATCAGAGCTATGCCAAAGATAAAGCAGATCTTTGCTCTGTTAAAGCAGCTTGAATATCAAAAACGTCATAGCTTTTCACACAATATATATATTTTAACTAATGTTACATTTGCGTTTGTGGATTATTTACACTGACGCTCACATTAGATTGGGGTGCATAGCAAAACCCAATCCATTTAAAAACCAAAGAGCTTCTTATCCATACCAGGATTAAAAAAATATGTTTTGTCTGAGCTGCTTTAACCCTTTTGCTCTGGAAGTTGCCGTTACTTTTCAGAAATCCACTTTGGTCTAAACTTTGCTCTTCACAGCTCTCAGCCGGAAAGCTAATCTCCATTGGTTTCTCGTGGTTAAGTTTGGGCTGCATCAGCAGTAAAAACTAACTTCTTTCTTGCCACTTATAATGACCAAAGAAACTTAGATAACTGTTACCATAACATCTAATTTCCCTGTGGGGTTAATCCTTATAGAAATGTATTGCACTAAAATAAATTCAACGATTGGATGCCATTCTTCAACATCCTTATCCTTAAAATTTGGATTCAGATATTCACGGATATTTGTGTTGACTTTGGTACCTAAATATCTGCTCTGATACTTCTAAAACAAGTAAAAAAGGTATTGTTGTCGTTTCTTCCGTTGCATAACAGCACATGGTTGTTTTTGTCTCTGACATTTGCGCAAGGCCACATTTTTGAATAATGTTGACTTATTTTGCATAGCTAAATGTCACACCCACTGCAATATGTCAGCAGAAGTCAGAACACCGAAGTCCTCCTTAGTTTATCCTGGTTTTGCAAAAGAAAACGGATCACTGGAGGCCCCTTCTGCAAGATATATCCAAGTCTCGATTGTAAAGGCCATCACACAACATGACTTACACAGTGACGCTTGTAAACGATAGCCAACGTCATCGGAATATATATTTGAATGCTAAGTTGAAATATGAAACATTCAGAGTCAGAGCTTTCCAACAAAAGGAACTATTTGGAATAACACAGGAAAAACGAGTACAAGCAATTCTCGAAACGCTGCTGAAATGCCATCTCAAGTCCTCAAAGCTCATTAGTCTAAAAAGTCTTGGGGACAAACTTGAGTCAGAAGAGTTCATGCACAGTGAAGCTGGCTCTGGCACCAGTTTATTCAGCCTTTAATCTCTCTGGTGGCCCATGTTTGTTCAAGGCTTAGCCCTTAAGATGCCAAGGCTGCATCAGTGTGGGATATGAGGAGCGACAGTGAGGGAAAAATGAAGCGAGAAAGAGCAGAAAAACAGACAGATGTAGTCTGTCTGCATTGAATCTCCCCATGTAATTTCTATTGCTGATCCCATTGGCCACGCTTTACTTATCTCCTCTCAACCAGCGCACTTATTTCGCACAAAAATAAACAGCCAGATAAACAATGCATGCACTCTGTCTGCCTGTCGTGGCTCGCAGTCACACTGTCAAAGATTGCTGATCTGAAAAGGTTCTGACCTTTCTCTTGACATAATTAGTTTAGACAAGGAAAACTTTACACAACGACCCCAAGAAGTTGTCAAAATGAAGGATAATTTGGACGTCTTCAAACTTGAAAAGCGATACTCAGTTTGCCGCACAAAGCTGTTCGCGCTTTCCGACTTTAAAAGACGCAAAGTCAAGCTCCTTGCGAATGGAAGCTGTGTTCTGAAAATAGTTCCTTAAATGTAATCTTAAATTCAATGCAGCAGGATCACGGAGAACAAAAACGGTGTCGTGCATCATAGATACTCCACTAAAGAACCATGTTATTGGCTTAAACAGAGAAGCTGTAATACAGCATGCAGGCACTCAATATCCAGCAGTGTGCTGGGAACATCACGTGTTTCATTTGTTTAAGTGATTAATGAGCACTCGCATGCAGGATACGCTGCAGAGAAAATTGAGTGTCTCTGTTCTATCTATACAATCATCTCTCCCACTTTTGGATTTGTGAATTATGGCCTATGCCTAATTTAATGGATGGGTTATATGCAATTACTACAGTGCACATGCTGTGCAGAGGCATGTCAAGCCCATCCTAAAATCAGCACAGTACATGTGCATTTGAACGTGCGCCGCTCTTTGGAATCTAAAGGACATATGTTTGACTTCATCCACCCCACAGTGCCGGAGCTTGGCCGAGATCGCAATCTGCTTGTTCCACAACAAATATTAACATTTCCAATCTGTTGTGTTACACTACAGCAAATAGAACCGACACAACCCAGAGAGTGTTAATAAATCATGATTATGAAGCACCATTGGCGGCGGTTTTCCCCGGCAGCCAGTGAATAAACTCCATCCCAGCTTTTGTCTGTGGGCCCGCCCTGCAGGATGATACGAGCCGTTAGGTAATTATACAGCAATTAGGATTCTGATAGAAGAAACAGCAGGTTGGTCCTCCCGCCTGGTGACAAATGATGAACAGGGGTATCTAATCAACTTTCCTTGATAGCTCTCCCCTTGACCTGAACTTATAGATTCGCTGAGAGCTTGTGCACTTTGTTTACTTCCTGCTTAATTTCTTATAAGAAAGCCAGTGGGCTGTCAGAACATGACATGCAACTCTAATCGTCTATTTGAAAAAGAAAGGCTAATTTTAACCAGCTTCCTTTCCTCCGACAGGCAGCTTATGCCATTCAACACAAGATACCAAAGGACATAAGGCATATTTGACGCCTGACTCAGAGAACACCATGTTCCACATTCAACTCTCATTCGTCATTCACACAGCACTGAGGGCAGGCAGATATTCAAACATCCCAAAAAACAAATATATGTGTATGTACACATATTCCTTACACTCTGTGATAATTTCTCCAGTTCAAAACAGCAACAATGTGTATCCAGGGAACATCAAAGCTAAGAAAAAAAAAATCTTAAATACACTTATTAGAAGAAGAAGAGTTTTTATTAATATAACACTTTTTTTAGCTACAAGGGAGTTCAATGATGTATTGGTTCCCCCTTTGCTGCCAATCGAACTCAGTAAAGTAAATTATGTGGGCACCACTAGACTTCTGAAAGTCTGTCGTGGCATCTGGCATCATGTTTGCAGCAAATATTTTATGTTCTTCATGGATCAGACCCATTTGTCCAGCGATTTTCAAAAATGGCTAATGGGATTGAGATACACTAGTTCAACTCCTTAAGCTATTCCTCAATCACTGTTGCTTATTTGCAGGGAACATTCACTTCAGTCCTACTCAAACTTACTTTATGAATCTTGAATGTTGTTGAAACTCAAGTCAGACTTTCTTTAGAGGCACTGTCGTTTATAATCGGTGCTGGCAGGAGGATTCTCCTGTAGTGTTTTGTCTCAAAGTCTTTGACTCTATTGTGGTAAAATTGCCTACCACAGCAGCTGGGAAAAGAAAAAAAACAAACAAACTCTACAACAGGTCTATATATTGTTGCTGTCTGCGCTTTCAGGGGTCAGTATGCACACAAGTAGTCTACAGCTCTGCACCCGTATGTGCTGAGGAATGCAAAGAATGACGTGTTTTGACACCTGTCTATCCGAACAACAATTAATGTCTTTAGTAAGTTCCACTACAATAGCTTGTCTTTTACACGGGTCAGCCTTTGTTACCCACATGCATCCTGCTCTCCTGCTGATTCTCCCCATTTACCTCCTCATTTTTAAAAGATATTAATCCCAGATCAGGAATACCCCAGAGGAGCTGCGGCTTTAGAGATGAACTCATCTAATCATCTCCACATCCCAATAAAACTCACTCAAATCCATAAGTTTGAGTGCTGTGGTAGCGCAAGGATAAAGCATGACATGTGAGGCGGCCGTGGCTCTCAACAGGTTCGAGTCCTGGCCAGATAAACGTTGCTACACTTCATATTCCTTTCTTATAACCCACTTTTCTGTCTGATAACTGTTAAATAAAGGCCACTAGAGCAGAATATACACAAAGAAAAAAAAATCCATACATTTTAAAAGCAAGGCCACTTGAACCATGAGGACACAGAGTGTTTATCGCTGCCCAGTGAATTGGCCATGATAAAGAGATAAATTCTCTTTTTCACTTCACCTGACAGTGGTCATAATGTTATGCCTGATTGTTGTGCATTTTCCTATTATCTTTACAGGTGTAGTCAGATGCTTGCATGATTAAGTCTGTATTTCTAATTTGTTAGAACTTGTTAAAAAACAAAGCCGTATTTCGTATTATCAACCAATGAAGGACAAAATGAAGGTTCATACAAATTATCAAGAGCCAAAATGGCATTCATACAGATTACAGGTAAATCCAAACACAATTTTTATTTATTTATTCCAAACATGATAGACATAAAATCACACACATGAACAAGGAGCGCTAAAGACTCATATTTTTGTACAACAATAATCTTAACATGCTTAAAAAGGAGGAGGAAGAAGTAAAACTTACCCCATAAACTCATATTTTCAGATGGACCCTCATTATTAAATCGAATAAAAAAATGATTGAAATGAAACTGTCTCATCCAATAATTTAATTATGGTATGTTTTCTTTGATATTTCACAAATTAACACCATGTAAATATTTAGATTGCTATTTGTTCTATTCTTTTTCACTTTCTGACCGCAAGATTTAGCAACTAACACCAGAAAATTGCACCGACCAGGAATATATTTCCTCACTCTGATTGGCTGCTGTTAGTCCTACCGATTTTATGAATGTCCATTGCATTTTTTGAAGAGACGCCTGTAAAAATAATTTCTATTCACATTGCTTTTTTGTTCTCTGGAAAATTGCTTTTGATGATAAATACAAAAACAAGCAGAAAAATGAAAACATCAACAACAGTGATAGTAATAATGGGAATAAAATAATATTTAGTGCAAAGTAGCCTATAATTTTTTTGTTGGGGGGGCGGTGGAAAATTCTGGATAATGGATCGGGGGGCGCTGGCCCAAAAATGGTTGAGAAACTGATCTAAATGATTGTTTATTCATTCTGCTACCAGAAGAAAAAATTAACCATTCAGATTTTCCACATTGTGAAATACAGTGTGCATGCGAATCTTTAAAATAGGGACACTGGTGAGTTCGGAAATTACTTAAGAGGTGAAAAATTACACAGTCTATTCTTACCAAATGCGTCTGACAAAGCTTTCAGTGCCTCTGGATAATGTGCCTGAAACAGACCAGCATGACTATGATATCACATTGTGAGCCATCATTACATTGAAACGTATGACAAAAAACACACCATACCATCTACCTTTCATTTGTGAATCACAGTCCTGTCCAACATATAAGTATAGGAGGCTAAAAAGGAAGATCAGAAGTTGCTGCCACGAATGCCAGAAACTTTGACAAAAAAAGTGATAATGTCTCACTGACCAGCCAGTGAGACATTATCCTCAACAATAAGATGAAAACTACACAAATTCTTTCTATGAAGATGTCCACTGTGTGTGTTGTTCACTACATACACAAGTTTTTGTTTACACAAGATGAAACTCTTCAGGCCTCATTTCAATGGATGTTGAATGAAACAGCCAGCCACCAATACTCCTTCAGCTCTCTCAACCTTTTTCTTTGAGCTCTGGCTGCTTTATCATTAGTTTGTATGAACAGTTTTAGGGAAGCCTTTCATTTTTATCTTGCTTGTGCAGCCCAACAATCAACAATTGCAACAACACATCAACAGGACCTTTTGAATTTGCCATCAGGTATGAGCATCTGAATACCTGACTGTAATGACATAAAAGTCAGAACAATGTTTATGTTTTGAAATTATAGGTACATGTTCTTTTGACCTTTTAGCAGTTCATCTAATTTGTTTTGATTCCTGATTTTTCTATTTGAAATTGGCAACTGTACTAAAGCTAATTATAATCCATATTTCCTTTCTCTGTTTTTATGATTTTCATAAGAATGCTTTCCATTTGGGGTATTCAACCCGAGTCCTGGATATCTACTGTCCTGCAGGTTTAGATGCGTTCCTGCTCCAACACAGCTGAATCCCATTACTGAATTACCTCTTCAGCACGCCAAGGCCTGCTAACAAGCTATTCATTTGATTCAGGTGTATTGGATCAGGGTTGTATCTGAAACCTTCTGGACAGTATATTGAGGTCTATGGTAGACCTCTGATATACGCCATAGTTCTGTGTTGCTTTCAGCTCATTTTTAAAGCTGGTAAGTTCTGTTACAAGAATGATAAAAGCTTTAATTTTAGTCTACTTGAACACACAATACTTAATGAAATGTCCTCAGATTTTATGTGTGAACTGCACCTGGACTGTCCCATGAAACAGTTCTGGCAACTGCATCTAGAGACAGTTCAGACAAAAACTGACAGCAAAAAAACTGCAATAAAAAGGAAATATGCTTTTCAAAGACGGGAAGACATAAAGGCTTTGGAAGCTTGAGAGAGCGCTGCACAGAAGGAAGCCAAGGACGCACAAAACAAAGTCAAGGTGACGAGGGAGAACAGGTGCAGTCGAAAGGATGTAGAATACAACAAGTCACACATAAAGAGTCTGATGAACAAGAAAATGCACAGAAAATAAAAGTGTCTATGTGTAAAAGACAGAGAGAGAAAGAGCGGGGGACAAGAGAGAAAAGATACACAAGAAATCTGCAAGCAATTTAGACGTCATTAGCCAAGAGGCGGCTAACAAGTCTAATTAGGGAAGAGTCAGGCAGCCAGTGACACCAGACTCGCTTCCAGACCTCGGTCATATTAAACCTGCACACAGGGCCACACACACAAGACACAGTCCCTCTGCCAAAACCGTGCAACATCTCTTAACTGGGTCAGATCACTGAGACTTTAAGCAGGAGGGCAGAAGGGGGGGAAGATGGCAATAAGGAGAAGTGGAAGATTGAGGAAAGATAAAAGCTGGAGGGTGGGACCTCGGAAAGGATGGTTGTCTGCTCAAGTGAGATGGAGAGAGCTGTTTGAGGCAGTGAGAGTGATAAAGCGAGGCAATGGAAAGATGCGCAGATGTATAAATAACCGCACGAAGGTTGGCTTGTTTACAAAGCCAACAGCTGTTGTTTTACTTCTGTCATTTACGGGACGTTGCATTTGGAGGTGAAAAAGAGAGATACCACTGCTGCTGATATTATCGCCTATAAACATGCCAGGTACATTAAACCCAAATTCCTAGTGCTACTGTTGTCCTCGTGGAGATTAGTACGTGTGAAATCAGATTATTGCTGTACTGGTGTAGCTTTTCAGCTCCCACTTGAGTAATAGCTCGCACAAGCTCCTGGGGGATGACTGAGTTAGATTTCTTTAAAGCGATGATGCCCGACTGTCAGACAGAGAAATGCATTAGCGAAACAGTTTGCTTTCTTTCTTCCCACTCACTCTAAGCAGATGAGAAATAAAATCTTGCATTAGTGTGATGATTCAACATCTCATGTAACATTTTACTTAAAAAGGATTCATCTTGTACCTAACTTAGATCCGCATTTCAATTCCACAAAAACAAAATGAAATAAAACCACAAAGCCATATTGAGCACAGACTTTTGAACGTCTGGGCTTTGGATTCAGCCTGTAAAAGAGCTTGTTTTTGTCCAGGCTCCAGTAAGTTGCAAAGCAATCTAAAGTTAAAGAGAAAAGTTGATGCTACGGCTCCCGTGGAATATAAAGGTTTCTGAAAACACACAGAAGTGCTGGTTCTGATTTACTTTTCCTCTCAAAAGACCACTTCAGGGGTGGTATAGAGAATTGAAGCGGCAGATCACAAACAAAAAGGCAGAAGATAATGCTGGGAAAGCTCATATATTCTGACTTTTACGTCCTCACCGGACCCTGGCTCCAAAATATGCTGAATTGTGTATCTTAAATAATCCATCTTGTGTGTGATGTTGCAAAGCACACCACAGGTCCGGGTGATACAATGAAAATGCAACACCACGTACTTCATATTTTCATTTTATTACACTGAGAGACAGACCTCTGATGTTAAGAGTCTATATCGATTAAGTTATCAGTTTCAATGTGATTTAGAGCTGAAGTTGTCCAGCTCTTACTGAGACATAAACATTTAAAAGGCGAGCTCCAGCTTGATGGAGGGAAAGCTCTGTCTTATTACCACCATTAACATTTGCTTAATTGTTTGATAAGTGACTTGTTTTCTATATATCTAAGACATTACTCTGTAGAACTTCCTTTTCCTGCAATTTCCAGTTACAAGTCTTTTGTGAAATGTCTCACATTTGATGAGAAGCAGAGGCGTCAAACTCCAGTCCTCAAAGGCTGCTGTCCTTCAGTTTTTAAATGTGCCACAGGTACAAAACACTGGGATGAAATGGCTTAATTACCTCCTCCTTGTATAGACAAGTTCTCCAAGGCCTTGCTATTGACCTAATTATCCTATCCAGGTGCGGTGCAGCAGAGGCAGATCTAAAAGTTGCAGGCAGTGGCCCTCCAGGACTGGAGCTTGACAGATTTCTGACATTTAGATCTGAACTCTCATGATGTGCTCTGGGTTTATCCGCAGTGTTAGTTGTCAGTCATGCAGAGTGTGGGCCCCCCCAAAATCAATCAAACACCTACATCAGTAGTAGAACACCAAGTTTTCCAAGAAAACGTTGGTGGGTGGGATCACTGTTGATTTTTCACAAAATAAGTGCAAACCAGAGAAATTGTAAAGCACCAGTACAGATTCACCAAAAACAAAGTCCATAAAGTGACCGCAAATGAAGATTTGGTCCTCGAATGCGCCGTTTTTAACGTGGGTTTCGCTGCATTGAAAACACGCATTATTTGCACATTACGGTTAAAATCCTTTTGATTTCTGCACTATTGCAGCCACTGCAAAAAGTACATAAATAAAAAAGAAACAGTCTGCCACAGATACTGTAGCTGTTGCCTAAAAGCTCCATTCATTGACATCTGTAACTAATTGAAAGGAAACAATTGTTTCTTTGTATTTTCCCCATTTATACCTGCTTTGTTTGTGACCATTTTAAAAATTAGAAACAAATGTGAAACATAATTACACTTTTTGAGATTGATGTACAAATCAATCAAATCTTATTTGTATAGCACATTTCAGCAGCAAGGCATTTCAAAGTGCTTCACATCATAAACACAAAAACACAAAGTCATGCAACATAGAATGAACAATACATTGTTACGTATTACGTTTCAAATACATTTCTAAACAGGTGCGTTGTTAGTTGAGATTTAAAGGAAGTCAGGGTTTCCGCTGTTTTACAGTTTTCTGGAAGTTTGTTCCAAATTTTTGGTGCATAGATGCTGAAAGCTGCTTCTCCTCTTTTGGTTCTGGTTCTGGGGATGCAGAGCAGACCAGAACCAGAAGACTTGAGAGGTCGGGAAGGTTGATACAACAACAGCAGATCTTTAATGTATTGTGGTGCTAAACCGTTCAGTTATTTGTGAACTAACAACAGTATTTTAAAGTCTATTTGAGCTACAGGGAGCCAGTGAAGGGACTTTAAGACTTTGAGAAGTTTCCAATTGAAACAAAGAAATGCCCCATTTGCTTCATGAGTGAGGTTAAGGTTAAGTGTGATATTTGTTTTGGTTATACAATGTTAGTAAACATGAGCCATGCTGGCTAAACAGAGTAAATATGTAAATACATAATCTGGCGAAAGACTTACTGTTTGGACTCATCAATATATCAGGTTTTGCTGAAAAGTCCTTTACTTGGTGAGGGTGTACACTACCAAAACTCCACTCTGTGGAACATATTGGAGGTTCACAGCCTAAGCTGTGCTCCCAAAGCCAACAAAAAAATTCACCCATTGACTTCAGACATTATTCAGCTGTTTTGTGGGCAGTGGAGCCCTCCTCATACTTATCGAAATCGATCGCATTATGTCAAATCGGTGATTTTTGCCTTTAAATACGAACGGTTCTGGAACTGGCTCAAGATTTTGATATTTTAGATGTTTTGTGACGCTTTTCTCTTTCCGCCGGAGGCATCCAAACAGAAATGTTGCTGACTGGTTGTCAGTGAAGTGGTGGCAGAGTGAGGATGCCATCATTAAATTTTGAGAAATTTATCAACTGAAAACATAAACTGTGTAGTGAACAGATGGTCAGACACGAAATATGAATTTAGTGAGGAAGATCATTGCTAAGCACCACCTTTGGTCAATGATGTTTTCTTTTATTATAGTGACCTTCATCACTTCACAGTCAGAGCATAAACCTACCATTTGCACAAACAGTTTTCCTTGTGCTATTACTGATGAAGCATCTTGCAAAAGTACTTGTTTTGTTACAACATAACCACTACCTTTAACGTATTGTGATTTTAGGATTTTATGTGACAGATTAATACAAAATTACGCAAAATTGTTAAGTGGGAAAGAAATTAAGGTTTTCATTTTTTAAATTAATGAACCTCTGAAAATGTGCTTTACCGTGTAATTATGTGAACCCCGAAGGCCAACTTTAAGGCCTTGTAGTTCCTATTGGACTTCGGTTTGAACTTTGACTCTTCCATTTCTTTTCACAGGAGTGTGTTTTAATACAAATGTTGCAGCCTTGCTGTTTTGTTAAGGGTTGCTGTTCTCCTTGAAGAAAAGTTTTTTTTCCAGAATCTAAAGCCTGTTGCCATGTGTCATGTTTTACAATGTATGTTACGCTACTTAATGTATTACAATATTCCAACTCACATTGCAATAGGCTATGTTGTACAGTTTTACGGTAATGACTCTCCGTATTCGCTTTGAAATTTCAGCTGACAAGGTAAGAGTTCTAGAGTTAGATGTAATTTCCTCTGGGTGTCTGGTCGTTTCTTGATCTCTAGACATCCATTCAAATCACCAATTAAAATCCAGGGGAAAAAAAAAATGCATGGATGAAAATCTGCTTTGCTAGCTTTTTCAAAGTTCCATATGGTTTGTACTTTCTGCCGCTGCAGATAGTTTTTGTCCTGTAAACTCGTAAGAAATGCTGTACAAAGCAAAGTGTGATCAACTGTGTGACAGTGGTTGTTACGGAAGCATTGCTCGGTCAAATTGTTGAATAATAATTTTTATAAACCTAGGTGATGCTTCTGAGGCTGCATGAGCTCCCTCCAATTTTAACAACAGAGCAGAGCTGCTTTTTCTATCAAATTCAGTTTGTGAAGAGGAGCAGTTTTTATTCAAAGGTCATGCAATGCTCATTTAATGGTTGGTGTACGTTTTTTTTAGAAACATACACGAAATATTAACATACCTAGACATGGTAGCAAAAGGTAAAAATCCAGAAGATATTGTATGAAATGTCACCACGGTTTACATCTAAGAGGATCTTATTTTGGCAACATTACTTCTTTGTAATGTTGACTGTGAATAATTAAATAGGGTTTCATTTCATTTTGGACTTTCAACGTTTTAGGTCTGACATAAAATAAAAACAAATTTGGGACCAGAATTACAATAAATCAGCTATGTTTATGTACAATATGTGAACTATGATGCTTTAATGGTTCAGTGAGCACTCTAACTTCTCACCTGTTTCTGGATGACATGTTCCGTGCTGGTGGCAGCTGCACGGCACACATGTCGAGAAAGGCCCTCTGCCGGGGTCTTCTCTGGTGAATCCCGGGGCGCACCGCTCGCAAAACTCGCCCTCAAAGCCTCGAGGGCATGAGCAAGCTTCTACCCACGGAGCGGGAGCACTGGCTGGACTGGAGAAGCTGGAAGCGGAGGTCAGAGTTACCCCCGCAAGCTGCGATGTGTCTGGAGAGGGAGGAATAGGAAAGTGGGATGGGATTAGTCATAAACAAATGCCCGTTGCATTGCTAGTTGTAACTGGTACATAATTTTTTTTTTTTTTCAGAAGGACAATCAAGTTTGCAAAGTACGTGCCTCTATGTGGGATTCTGTTTGAAACACTGTTAAACCCATATTTCTGCATTGTGTCATGGTGTGTTTATTAGGATTTTATCTGACAAGCTAGTCCAAAAATTATTTAGAACTCTTTACTCTGAGCATCTAGATTAAAAAACAAAAAGACAAAAGCTACCAATTGTTGCCTAATTGCTAATTTGTAAACATATGTAATTTTTCTCCCACTTCATAATTATGCACTGCTTTGTTTTTTTGTTGGTTCCTTCCATTTCCTCAGCCAGTTTTTTGTCTATGTTGTTCAGACAAGAATATGCAGAAAGAAAAAAAAAACAAACAGATTCATCCTCCCACATGTAACTGGACGCCACACCTAATTCTCTCCCCAGCGCAAGTACACATATGCCTACGTGAGCCCACACACATAAAGTCATTTAGTTGATCTTTGATATTGCAAATGGGGAAAAAAAAAAAGGTGTTTCGGCAGAGAGTGACATGAGAAAATGGAGACAGGAGACCAAGTGGAGGAATGTCAAACATGCAGGTCCCTCTGGGGGTTTCGACATCCCTCTCTCCTCTCATGAATAGTGATGGGGGCAGGCCGTCCTGAACTGAAACCAGCGCACCCCGCTTTGGTCTCAGAGCAGAAGCCACAAAATTACTTTTGGTCCTCTCGTGTCTATTTCTGCGTTTCCTCTCCCCATCTCTGTGATTAAACACATAACTGGATGGCTACACAGACAGATATCAAGCATGAATGAGATGCCGCATAATGATCAGTGAGAGGTGAGAAATGTGCGAGTACTGGAGTAGGAGGACGGACCCGGGATTTTAACAAGCCACAATCCCGCCGCTCTTTCAACAGTGATGAAACCCACTTCATTTGCACCTCAGAGGGATAACAAGTACGCGAGCCTGTCCTCCTCCCAATCCCCCGATGAGCCTTAGCCTTCACCCTCTGCTCTCCACTTGCTCCCCATGTCTCTTAGCTCATTCAGCACGGGGGATATCTGCAATTAAAACATTTTTCAGGCACCAAAGTCTATATTTATGTTAATTGAAAGCTTTTCATTTGTAGTCACACTGCGCTGGTTGTCTCCATCAATCCGTTATTTCAAAGAAGCCTTGTCAAAGCTGTCGAGATTTTTACTTCACATTAAAAGGCTCGCTGCAACCTGGCGGACTGTTAAGGTACCTGAACGTTAAGCCATTAAACCGCTGATTTCTCTTAAACATTCAATATAGCCACACACTGACAGGGACTTACTTCAGTGGAAGAGAATATAAAGTGACTACGAGATTTTTGTTTTAGGACGGGTTGGGTTTTTTTTTTTTTTTTTTTGGCAGAGAGAATTTCAAAAAGCCAAATCTGACTGGAGATTTCAAGTCTCTCCTCAAAGCCTGTGGCAATGAGACATATTTGGGACTGCTTAAGAATGACTAAGACAAATCAATATCTAAGTTTTTCCCCACTGTACAGTACAAGAGAGATGGCACAGGGACATGGTGGGTACAGCGAACAGTTTCATGGAATATGTGTAACTTGTGCCTCTGTTTGTTTGCGCACAAACGTCTGTAGCACTGTTTGTATGCGTGTAGGAGTGGGTGTTGTGCTGCCTGCTTGGAAGAACTAATTAAAATGGTGCAAGTAAATGTGAGCGAGCTGGTAGTTTGGGCCAGCTGTTCTTTTCTTCTTGCTGCCCTAATCCGTCATAGTGTCTCTCAGATCCTGCTTGATCATTACAGCACGCTATCAGAAAGATGCGTCACGTCGAGAAGAAAAAAAAAAAAAAAAAAAAAGGGGAAGACAAAAAAAAAAAAAAAAAAAAAAAAAAAAGGTGGATGTCAAGAACATGTGATAAAGGAGCGGGTAATACATTTCTAGCTTTTCTGGAAATGCAGGTATTTCAAAGCCAAGCTGCTCTCTGAGCACTGTGACAATGTCAAGGAAGCTCCCTTCGGTGTTGCCTTTTTTTATTTGTGGCACATTTCTTTTTCCAAACAGAACTTTTCTATGCAGAAGTGACATAATAGTAGTCAGTTTGTTGACATATTCAGCGAGTATTCAGCCTCCTCTAGCATGTCTTTTTTTTTTTTTTAAATAAATGACAAGAGACAAATGTAGAAACTTTTACTGGTGTTTGCATGTGTCGTTTTTGCTCTAATCTGTGAGTAGCCCTTCCTGATGCCACACCAATTCCAACAGGTTTTCTTGATTACTTGTGCCCGCATTGAAGAAGTTTTGAAACACACTTTACTTGCAAGAAGTATCGTCAGCAAAAAGTGGTGTGTTGCCAAAAAAGTAGAGTGCCGCGAGAGAGAAGTGGAAGAAAGATAAAGCACCACCACAACTAAACATGTAGGTCTTTCCTGTAGAGGAATTTAGAAGAAGGCGAAGGCGTCCGTGAGTACAGTCTACCTTCAGAATCAAAAGGCACGTAGGAACTGGGAGAAAGTATTGACAGGATATCCGGTATCAGACAGAAAGCCGCAACAGTGTCCGAAGAAAAACGTCTGTGCATCAACAACTGAGGAGAATCAAAGAAATACAGCTTCAGGCACACTTCAGTTGTGGCAACCTTCTCTCAATTTGAACTGTAAAGAGGCGGCTTCAAGCTGCAGCAAGAAACTCATTGCTAAGATATCAGGGGAAAAAAAAAAAAAAAAAAAAAAGATTAACGTTCATTGCTTTTGATGGACTCATCTCAAAATTAAAAATTTTGATTCAGCCAGCCGAATTTTCATTCTCTGTAAAGATGGCTAAAGAATTGACACAGTGCCAAACATGGAGGAGGAAGCATAATAGTTTATGATGGTTTGCTGGATCCGGTATTGGTGACGAGAACAGAGTGAAAGGCGGCCTGAACCAAATCGGCTTTTGCATTTGGTTCCCTATGTTGTTTGTCACCAAATATAAGTTCGAGTTATACCAGATGCACGTTGGGGAAAAACAGAGAATTGTTTGTTAGTTTGAAATCATGGACTAATCAAAAAACTCAACCAGACTTAAAACCTGGTGAGTTGGTTAGTGGTGAACTGGGCAGGAGAGTAAAGCGACCTAGAAGTGATTTATAAAATAATCTATAAAAATGTAAAATATTTGATATTAATTGTAGAAAAAACACCACAAGTCTGTTCAGCTGACAGTGATTAATTTGGTGAATCAAACATTCAGAAAACATTTTACTTCATAAATGAGTTCCATTAATACTTTTTTTACTTCGGTTTTTCCCATTTGTGCTGGTTTTGTTTCAGGTTTTGGACCCAATGATTCAGTTCAAAGACAATTATTCCTGATACTAAATAAATGTGCGTTGAACTTCTGAATTAAAATACAACAAAAATAAAAATAAAATTATTGACATGTATTCTAGCAGTTAGCAAATAATAATTTGGGTCATTCTAACTGACCTAAAAGACATTTGGTCTGATTTAACTTTGGATGGTGACAACAACCAAAAAAAGTGTATCTTTTTATTTAGTAAATATAACATGTCTGGTTTCAACTATAACTGATTAAGGTATTGTGTCTAATAGAGTGATCTTATGACACTTACAAACAGAAATGCCCACTTACAGTTGTGTCCCCCAGCATTGCTGATTTTCAGAGCCGTCAGGTTGTGAAGGAGGCGCTGGAACTCAAAGGCAGACAGACGAGGCCTGAAACTCGCCTCATATTCATGGAGCCTGTGAAATGAGCAGACAGGTGACATCAGTTACTGTAAATTTGTACAACACATGCACAAGCTGTGATTAAACACCTGAGTGGATGCACGGTGGCAGTGCAATCGTAGCACATAGAGGTAATTTGCATTGTCATTTGCAGTGTCATTTATTGCTTTCCACAACGACACAGACAGAACATTCTCGGCTATCTATGTGATTTTCTTTGTTTCTGCTATGTGCTATATAAAGCACAACTAGCAGATGTACAGGGAGCACCAGAAAAAAAAAATTAAATGTGCTGACTTCAACATATATTCAGGGTCTTGATCACTGAGCTTTGCCATCTGCTGAAAGATGTTCTGCAAAGCCCTTCAGCACAGCTGACATCTGCCTGTTTTACTCCGAGTCTTGCATCAGTTCCATCTCGATGACAGGTGCTGTGTCAGCTCCTCAGAGCTGATCTCAGAACGTAAAAAAAAAAAACAACTCTCATTTATTTTCCATAGTTCTGAGAAAGCAAGCCTGTATATTTTAAGCTACTCATTATGTTTGCTAAATCTGAGGAAACCTTAAAAAACAGCATAACCAGAGATTGTTAGTATTGTGTTACTAGTTTCTGTAAACCCATTATTAGTTTCAAGTGTAGTTTTTCTAAAAAGTTACTCATGTAAAAGTAACTTGTTATCCACCTTTCAGAGCAACAAGCAAAGACAGAACTGTAAGTGTGCACTGCAGATATCTTTTTTTTTTTAATGTAGCATATTTTAATAAAGCAGAGTATGTGATTTAGGAATACATATGGTGTAAATTTGTACACTTGAAAGCTCTTACCATTAAATCACAGACATTTGAGCGACATAAAATGAAAAACAGATTTCCATGTTAAATATTTAAATGGTAACAGCTTATAGAAAGAATTCATGTGTAATCAAAAGACTTATGCAAAATAGCGTAGAGGTTTACATGCTTTTCTGTAATGCACTGTAATTGTAACTTTAACACTATGAGTCCTGTGGATACATAATGCCATAACAATGTATTTGCTGCAAACAGAAACCTCATAAGCAGACTTAAAAAAAAAAAAAAAAAAAAAAAAAAAAACTGTGCAAGTGAAGACAAGAGTTAAAGCTCAACTCTATCAGCCAAAAATTTTATGTTGGTTTTAAATGGCCTCTGTTTCATTAGGTCAATTGTTCTCAGCCAAACACCACTTCATTTTCAAAATGATTTATTTTGTGCATGGACTCGTCCTCATCACTTGTATTTACAGTGCGCGTGCCTGCATGCGTGCGTGTGTGTGTGTGTGTTTGGCTGTCCACAGTCTCTTGATGCGGCCAGTCGTCGTTCCCTGCCCTGACGTGGAGGGACAGTAATAAAAAGAGGCAATTACAAACTGGGCCTCAAAGCCACGGTAATGGAGCTGGTCAGGCAGAGATAAGCAGAGTGTGCATGAAAGTGAACAAACTCCCGATGATGCTTTCCCCTATGGAGTGTCACTGTCCCTTTTAATCAGTGGCGAGGCGAGCGCAGAGAGCCAAACAGTAATTGAGGCAGTTCTACAGAGGATCATAAGCAGAAATAAATAAAAAGCAAAGATGGAAGCAGACACTGAAACCCCCTTAGTAGCATCCGGAGGATGATGTGTCAGACTGAGATGCAAGTGAGAAACCATAAGATCCAAAACATAAACATGTCGCTGGTGTAGAGTAAAAACACCTTCATATTTGCATAAATATGCCACTGGTGTGAACACATTGATAGCAAAGAAAGGACTCCATTTCATTTGCACTGAAGATTGCTATTAAAATAAGATCTGTAACATGAGGCAAAATGTAAAAAAAAAAAATAAAAATCTTCACTCTCTTATTCGCTATGTCTAAATTTGTGTTGCATGTTTTTGTATTTTCACTAACACCTGCCAACACCCAGTTGTAATTCATAGTTATGCACCACGTAACATGCAACATGCCCCATAAATAATGATCACCAGGATAAAACTGAATACATGGTTAAATCTGAAGTAATGAACTGCATGATTTTCATCCTTTTGGATGTTTAATTAACATCATTTGTCTTCATAAAGTCGATCGGTTGCATTTTTTTTTTGCTTTGTATTCTATCCTCTCACTGAAACGTGAATTGCAGCTGTAACTGTACCACAGCCTTAGGTGCCAAATAAGAACATTATCCATAATGAGTATGTTTAAGATGATCTTTGGCTTTAAAGTTGCAGATTATCACATGTAGAAATAATCCAGAGGCGTCCATTTACAGGTATTGAGGTACAATATGTTACTGTTGCAACTTACTGAGGAATGTACCACAATAATTTAATGTAGCACCAAAATAAAATGATTTACACTGTACTGATTCATTTACCAAAAGGTTATGTATATACATTTGCATTTTATGATCCATTAATATGTGGTAGATAATGTGATCCATCAGTAATATAGAAAGCAAAAAAGCACTCACTTTTATTGCC
This sequence comes from Poeciliopsis turrubarensis, assembly GCA_010277015.1. Classification (NCBI taxonomy): domain Eukaryota; kingdom Metazoa; phylum Chordata; class Actinopteri; order Cyprinodontiformes; family Poeciliidae; genus Poeciliopsis; species Poeciliopsis turrubarensis. Next base: position 621,312 of record VMRN01000004.1, on the reverse strand, counting down.
AGCATGTTATCCTTTTTTCTAAGAAATACACATTCAGGATTTCCTAGATTTGACTGAAATGCATTTTATCTAAGAAATTTTTATGATCAGCTCAGTAACATGAATATTTTTGGTAGTTTCTATGACATTATGAAAAAGTAAACAAAATATTTAATATTCTCTATACTTGGAAAAACAGTGCTCCAAACGCCAAAAGCAACATTTTTATGGTGGATGACTTTAGGTTTTACTACATCCAAAACAAATGTGTTTTTTAATGCTGGCTTGTAGTCTTCCCATGACTTTCACTATGTCCACTCACCTTGGACAAAAATACTGCCCCCATCCCCCTTTTTTAAGCAATTTCATCTATGTTTTGTTAATATTGCTAAACATAATCCTTAATCAAATTTGTAGATTTTCCAAAAATAAACTGGCCACAATGAACCAAGTTCCGTCTCTGCTTCATGAACTCTGATTCCTGCAGCAAAGAGTCTTGCAGTTCTCATAGACATCTATAAATGTAATTTCCTGGGAGCCCCTTGGCATCTACAACAGAAAAGAGCTGATTAGTACCGACTTAATAAAGCAGTTTGTAAAGAATAGGTTTATTTTTTCCAGCTGCTTCAGGCACCGACGTATATTTACATGCTGCGAATGTACACTCGCGCTACCAGAAAGGCAATAAAGCTCCCACACCCACTCAATTCAAGGGAAGAGAAAATGAACAGAGAACATGAGAGAGATGAGTGGATACTACGTTTTAAAAAACAGCATTCACCTCCTCCTCTCATCAATTCCCCTCACATGAATCCCTGAGCATCCATATATTCCTCAGCCATCCGATTCTAAAATGATCTCTGCATCAGGTGGGAACACAAAGCCACTTTACAGGTTATCACATTTACCATCCATGAATGCAGATGCTGCCAGTCAGGAGAGAGATGAGGAGTGTGTGCGTGTGTTTGTGTGCGTGCTCAAACTCATGTTTATTTATGCCTCCCTCCTCATGCTTTTTATCAAAACACTCAGAAACACATATTTCCATTTTCAAAACATGATTAATTTTAATGCCTGTTCTCCATCTGATTTCAGGGAATCAAAAATGTAAAAAAAAAAATTTAAAAATTCAAATAAATAAACCTGTGCATGACACGGGAAAAAAAAAAAAAGAAAAAGGAAAATTAGGAAAATACAACAAAACTATGTATCATCGTGGTAGTAAACGAAAAGCTGCATGCGAAGATGAGCAGCAACTTTCTTGGGAAAAGTTTAATGGATGCTGTCGTGACGCGTTGGGTGAATTTCAGAGGGAGAGGCAGCATGTTCCTTTAGCCAGGGCTCTGGGAAGAAAGGGACCAGTCATTACTGGTGCAGAGACACAGTGAGGCTGGGAAATATTGGAAGTGACAAAGTCTAACCGGGATCCCCTTGAGAAACTGGGTCCTCTGATGGCCGAAGAAACTGTATGTCTTTTTAGGTTTGAGGTCTTTCACTGAACCTTTTTCCCACCGCTTCTGAATACCGTATAATTACACACACCAACCAAACAGCAGACATACTCTGATGATTTGTAATGCCACATAGGTGCAAATCTATCAGTGTAAAGAACGTTGTGTTAAAAAAACGATCAAGGATAATTAATACTAAAACCGCAAACCTGTTAGTAGCAGAATATTGCTAAAAAATGAAAACATGGTGATAAATGTGCAAAATGGAGAAGAATTAGTAACATTAACTGTATGTCAATTCCGCTTTCCACTGTGTGTATTCACTGTTTCACAGCATTTGGGATTGACAAAAACAGTATTTCTCATCAATGGAATGAGTGATTTCGTATGACTAATTTATCTGAACTGGTTATGAATAAATGATTATGAACTACCAATGCACCCTATTGAGCCATGCAAAAGTTGTATCACATTTTGATACAACTACAGACTTTAATGTATTCTTTTGGAACTTGACCAACACAAAGTCGTGCATAGTAAGAAAGTAGTTGGAAAAATGTTAATGGGTTTCAAATGTGTTGACAAAAAACAGAAATGCGTCAGATGCATCTGGGCAACAAGCCACTTTTAAATATCCAGTAAACCGTAGGCGATTAAAGCTGAGGTTCTGTGAAAGGCTTTGAGCAAGAAGAGAGTACCTCAAAAATGCAAAACTTATCAAGAGATGACCATTCACTTACACTGACAAGCTGGGCATGGACAGAATTTAACAGAAGACAAGCCAGAAGTCATCTGCAATATGTTTTTGTAAAACAAATGTGAAGAAATGCATTATTTTTCTCCTAATTATGCACTACCAAATATCTTATGCCAACGTTTGCTGTTAAAATGTGAAAAGAAAAGTTAAAAAGCATGAAAATATACAGTTTATAAATTGCAAATACCTCCTGAAATATCTAACACAGGATCGGTCTATGGTCCTTTTCCCCATGCAGGTGCTGGTATAAGTCTCTCTGCATCTCTTTTCCACCACATAATGGCAGCTGAACTGGACATTTCTACCTTTACCAAAAGAAAAAAAAATCTATTTCAACCAGACTGACAATTCTCCTGTCAAGTTCTGTTTTTAACAACTACAAACACCTTCGTAGGTGCAAGGCTCCTGTCTGAACTGCCAACAATCACCGTGGGATTCTCTACACCGTGCAGCCTTCATTACGACCCTCGAGCTGAAACAGCAGGTTTCCGCGTTGCAACATTCATCAATCAGTCGTTTCCTTGTTCAAGATTCTGTCCGGCTTCCTTCTACCTGCTGTAACCATTGCCCACCGAACACAGCACAGCTTTTCCTCACGAAACAAAAACTACGTACTCATCACGCTGGGAGGTTTGGTAGCCTTTCCTCAAATTTCACACACTTTAACATGTTTGTTTTCTAGTGTGTTTTCCAGCAGCCAACAGGTAGCTGTCCATTATTACAGAGACTTCAGAAGAGGGATCCCAGAGGTATTAGGGGGCTATAAAGGACTGTTTCTATCCAGCAGACTGAAACGTCGTCTGTCAGGCACAAAGAAAATATTACACCGTTGCATAACAAGGGCCCTATCCATGTGGACTCTTCACCTCTATTAGACAATTTGCTTTGTTTCAAATAAAGCCTTAAAAACCAAAGAAAATGAAAACCTCGCTTAGGGAGTAAAATGATGCATGCAAGGTTAAGTTGGTCCAAGGCTGCTGAGGACGACAATTAGGACAAAACATAGGGAGAATAGGAGACAAATTGCAACAAACAGAGTAAAGGAGGAGCAGAGTGGGATGAGAGGGATTACGGGGCGGCGGATCTCCCAGCCGAGTGGAGGAAAAAGAAACAAAAATAGAGCGAATAACTTGAGCCTGTTTTTGGAAGAGGCTCATTGTGGGGGACCCGACCACCTGCAGCCACTCGTCGAGGTCGACAAGCCTAACGAGATCTCTCTGCGACTGATTAGCCTGCCGATCCCCCACAGGCTGTCACACCGGGCTCACCTCTTCAGCACCGCTACGCCTTGGTGTGCCGGCCGCTTCTGCCTCCGCGCTGACCGCTTTATCCCGAGAGGGGCCAACAGGGAGTCTTGTTAGATAGAAAGACGGCGCGAGGAGAGCGGCAGGAAGTCTGACGTGAGATGAAGGAGCCAATAAAATAAAATAAAAATGTTCAGCGAAGAAAGTAACCGATTCACAAGTTCACCCACACGCACGAAGGTCAATGGAGCACTGAACTTATTTGAGAGAAAATAAATATCGGTGGGCATTTCCTTACAAATATTGACCAATTAGTTGTGTGAAAGCATAACAAATTAACATTAATTGTTTTTTTTCCATAAGAAAGGTTTTTTACAATATTTAAAAAATTTGATATAACTATTTTTAGCAAGGTATGTCCCCAGATAATACAATTTTTATCCCTCTATGATATAAGAGTAGAAAAACTGTGGCGACTGGGTGAAGTTTCTAATTCTCTTCAGGATGAATTAGAAATTAGATCTTGCTTTATTGTGTTTTTATTTGTATCATGATAAACAACAAGGGTTTCAAAAGTCTACAAACTTTTGTCTACAAACTTTTGTCACGAGTTAAGAGACGAGTCAAGTCATCACAAACCAAGGGTTTAACTCGTCCATTCTCATCTATTTCAGCTTCAGCTTTTTACCAGGCACCCAATGGCTTTGGATTAAATCTGTCGCATTTCAATTAGTCTCCATCTAAGTAGGGAACTCCAGATTCATCTGAAGAATAGAAGCAGCAGATTGTGACGCAGACACATCCACATTTCACTCCTTAAATGTTCTTGGCCGTTTTTCTTTTTGACTTCATGCCGGCTCATTATTGTCTGTTGTGTGTTTGACACCGCCGTCTGACTGGGAGCATTACTGCAGTCAGAGCGCACTGTTCGGACACAAAAATCTTAGCAGCACATGAACATCCTCAGAGAGTCCGAGAGGAGCTTAGTAGGCTGGCACAGATGATGAATTTTATGTCACACAGGCTTCGCAGTGAACGGGCAGTGCAGAGGACTCAGAGGCAGGAATTAGGCCTTTTAGCATCCTGGAGACTCAGCCTAAATTTAATAACATGGAACCAGGCATCTGTTCCAAAGAGTTGTGAAAACCTTTTCTTTTTTTTTAAATAACTTCCAAATACAATATTGTATTAACCATTATTGTTATTTGAAAATATGGAGACACTCTTTATTACAACTAGAAAACTGAAAATGACATGGATAGTGATATAAGAAAAAAATGTACATTTAGGAAGGCAGGTAGTTTTATAACTTCTTCATTTTAACATTCTCCAAAATGCTCCATGTAATTAGGGCAGGGAATATTAGTCAGAAAAAGAGTACTGGAAGACGTGAGCAAAGAAAATCCTCTCTTTTTCTGCATCATGACAAATGTGCTTGATTTTGATTGTTGGATTGTCTTAATCACAACATCCACCCTGTGATTATTGCAGCATTCACACAGGTCCTGTTCCTGCATATTTGGCAGGTCAGAATTCATTAAGATCCCAAATGTTTGCCTCAGACTGACTGAACACAACATGTTTATAAATTCCCTCTGAATTTATATATAGACGTACTTTTTTCAGTTTTTTTTATTTTGCAAAATACGATCTGATGCCTGCGGAACCAAGTATCTGTCTAAACGTAGGAGGATACTTTATGCATTATGCAGTAAGAGAGTGAGTGAAACCACTCAGTTATGTGAAGCTGCAACTGTTAAAAGCAAAGTGTTGCTGTGGGTCACAGATGTTTTAACTTAGACACATAAAAATACAGATAAAATGTCTAATTCAAAATCCAAACTACTGAATTAAAAACCAAAAGATAAATAAACCAAGTCAAATCCAACAGAGATACCGGAAAGAGTAGCAACAACTAGCTAATCACACCCTTCTTAATGAATCCCCTCTCATGAAATATTTGTAATATGTTTACCAACAAGGAGGAAGGTCGCTCGTGTAAGGTAAAATGAAAACATGCAACAAGTTAATAAACAGCAGAGAACAATGAGTCACATTTCTGGTAAACATGTGCGAAAAAAAAACAAACAAACAAACAAAAAAAAACTGTAACATTGATGTGCTATATAAATATCTTATCTTCATCATTGTTGATTTTTCTTTCCCTATTTACTGAAGAGTATTGAAATGCAATCTGCCACTTTACCTGTAAGAAACCACCAATCCTTTAGAGGTGGAATACAAACTTCTGAGATTATAAAGTTTAAGTAAAATATATGTGCATTTGACACAAGATACATATATACCCCGCATATAACACTACATGACATTTATGTCTTAGTGTGTCCCTTTGAACGAGGAAGCAGTATGCTTGAGAAATTGCTTAAAAATACATCTAGAGATGTGTCTCCAATTTCCAGTAATGTTTTTTTTTTTTTTTTTTTTTAATCAAAAACTTACAAAGCCATGACATGATTATCTAGCCTTCCTGAAATGTCCTAATGGTGCAGTAATCAGTAATCAGTGCATGCAAACTTCTGGATTTGAAAAGAATATTGTCTCCCAATACTTTGGTATCTTAGCAAACCTACATAATTTTCATTCTCCTAACTCGTCTGAAATAGGAATGGCTTAACCTGATCTGAAGTCAAATACTGAGGCATTTATAAATATGTGCTATGTGATGAACAGACCAATGAAAAGAAAAACAAAGAAACGTGTACTCTGTTTTTAATTGTCTTCTTACAGCTTTGTCACTTTTAAATTGTTGAAGTCGTCAAACAAATTCCAATATCAGCCATAGATAACCTGACTGAATATAAAAACACACAAATAGGCTATTTCTAGCCATGTGCCAGCATCTCGATTAGTTTTAAGTTCTAATTTTGAATAGGCCAAAAAAAAAAAAAAAAAAAAAAAAACTAAACATTTTGACTCATTCAAAGGTGGACTTGGTGGTTTTTGTTTTAGAACATTGTCTTGCTGCGTGACCCGACCTCATACACTCTGAAGACTCTTTAATTAACACCTTTCAGTTGAAATGTACAACTTTTTTTTTATCATTAACCGTATCTCCTTTCCAATTATTAGTCTGGTGTGACTGCAGCTCTCTTTCTGTATTGTCCTTGGACTTTCAATGCCTCCGCTAAAGGCATAACATGTATAAATGGATATGTGCTGCAGCTCTGTACCTGGCAGGTCTACATGACAGCCAGCAGATGAAGGAGCCGCCTCATTACCACATTTTCACCCTGGCATTCAGCTGGGATTGTGACAGCAATGTCAATGTGGGTGAATACTAATCCTAACATGTTTGTCCTAAAAGGCCTGTGTTCTGCGGGCGCTAAATATAATGTTGCAGAGAACAACTCAGACAGAGGGGGAGCTACACAGACGCGGAGAACAAACAAACGTCCTTACATCCGGGCTATGCATTGTGTGTTTGCAAACAACGCGTGCACACAGCTGCAAACTGACAGCCTGACGCCCGCCTGCTCCTACCTGACACTGAAGGAGCGCCGTGGGGTGAGGCTGGGGTCGACATCTGGCAGTGGCTGGTTGGAAAGGTCTGCTGACAGGGCAGTTCCAGATCCTTGGAGCAGCAGTGTGACGCGGTCAGGGAGCAGCTCGGAGGTTTCAGAGGTGAAGGTGATGGAGAGGAGCTGGCCGTAGCTGTTGACTTGGTGACCCAGGAATTTCTCTGGTCGGAAGGAAAATGAAGGATGGATGTTATGAAGTAGAGTCAAGTGAATTTCATAATTAAAGTCTGAGCCAGTCTGCTCAAGTATAAACAGATTTGTGTACAAGCTTGTTGTGGTGAGAGCCGACACAGTATATAATACACAAAGTCCACCTGCAAGTCATTTCATCGCAGTATTAATCTAGCTGTTCCGTAAACAAAGCATCATGGAGGCAAAGGGACACGCAGCTGTGGAAAAGCTTAAAGAAGGGCTATGTTATAAAACAATATGAGTTTTCGAGCGTCTCATGGAGAACTACTCATAATCTAAAAATTACCAAGACGTTGCCGTCCACCTACACTGATGGATCAGGATACAAAAGCAATAATTCAGAGATGCAGTCATACGGCTCTAGAGGAGCTGCAGACATCTATCGACAGGACGACTACCAGTCTCATCCCAAATTTGGAACTCATGGGAAAAAAAAAAAAAAAAAAAAGGAGGCCATTATTGAAAATCCTTTCAAATAGTTTACTTCCACGAAAGCGTTTCCTAATTTTTGTGTTAATGCATCACAAGCTTCCGTTATTACATTTCCAGAGGATTTTGGTGATGGAAAAATCTGGTATTATTGCTGGTTTCATTTTATGCAAAACGTCCCATATTATTACAACTTAGCAGATACTGAGTAAACAGCTGCTATGATATAATTGCTGCCATTTAGTGGTCTGGTCAGATGAAACTAAAATTGAACAGCTTGAACAAAATTCTTTGCAAGGTGAGAATATTTCGCTCGACATCACTCAGAACAAACCATCTAACATCCTGTGAAGCAAGGTGGTGGCAGCATCAAGGTACGGGCCTGACAGAGACGCTGATCAGAGTTGATGGATGATAAAGGATGTTGAATACAGAGGAATTCTGACAGGAAGTCCATGAGAGACCTTTTTGTGAGTTTGTGAGACAGTAATCCTAAACATATAACCAGAGTCACACCGTAATGTTTTGTATCTCTAATTATACTTAGTGTTCATGAGAAGCCGAACGGCACACTGTTTTGGAAGTGTTTTAGAATACTTTCCGCACTTATCTACATTAAAATTATAAACTATTTTAATGTAGATATGTGGTTTTGAATGCATTTGGAAGTCTCAGCCAGATGTTTAGGCTTTTTTGCGCATAAAATGAGAAACAGGGTGCTGCTTGTTAAGGTCACAAGAAGAATCATATGCAATTACATATTAGCACATTTTTTGCTCGGTTACAATAAATTAAAGACACCCTCAGACATTTCTACCACAAGACCCCAATTTCCCACACTTAAAGCAGCCTAAACACAGAGAAGAAGAGTTTTTCTGTCTTAGTGTGAGGAATGCAGTCTAAATCCCCCTCCCTTAAAGGAATATGCGACATGTAAACAGTTTACTGAAAGTCTTACATCAGTCACAGCACAACTGATCTGGTTTTCAAAGAACATAAAGTAAAAAAAAAAAAAAAAAAAAAAAGCAAGATTACTTCCTGGATTCTTTTTTTCTTCTTCTTCCTTTTATTATTTTACAAATCCAAAATAAAATGCAAAAGCTTCCAAGACATGTGTTGTTGTCACATTGAGTTGTAAGTCAGCCGTCAGACTCGTCAACACCCCTGCTGGCAAGTATGACAGCATGTGAATGCTATTCGTTGGGAGCTCATAGTTATTCTGTTCTTGTTTGAAGGATTTCATTCTTTTCTTTTTCATCCAAAAGGCTTTTAGTGCTGACAGATTCTAAGGAATTTGACATATTCATCTTCACCTTTATTCCATTCTTCCATCTCTCGCATGTCGTGCCCGTCTAAAGCATGAATAATCCACCTCCGTGCTTAACAGCTGGTGACATGTACTTTAATGTAAGCGTTTATGTAAACACAGCATTGCTCATCAGCACTGTACATATTAATCGTAGTCTGCGATCCTCCAGGGTCCCCAAAAATGATGTCACTTTCCATAATTGGTACATCAAAATGTTTCACGTTCTAATGTAATAAAAATAACAGCTTTTTAAACATTTTCTCAATCCAAACTCAGCAACATTTTCATGCGTTTTAATTTTGCTTTAAGGTGAAAAGAAATGTGTTAAACATCGCCTTTAAATCAAAGTGATTCGATGCTTTTGTCATTGTTTAAGTGACATCAATGTAAAATGAATATATTTCTAATTAGTTTAAAGATCAAATAGACTTTGAACATCTACCTTCAATAAGCTTAGAATGATTCTTATGACAAAAACAAAAGTCTTAAAAAGTATGCATCCTATCAACAAGTTACTGACACCATTAGCAATTTTCAGTAAAATAAATACATTTATGCTTAAAAACTATAAACCCCAAAAAGTCCATTGAATAAAGACTGTTAACCAATGATTATGACTTTATAGCTTTGTTAAAGCACTATGTGGTGCATCTTTTTTCAAGAAGTGAGTGTACGTAAAATACAATGCAGTCCTTGAACAAAATTCACTTGAACAAGATTCACCTCCTGCAATGCATGAGCATACAGCCAGAAACACAGTAAACTGGTTTAGATAAAAGCATTCTGATGTCTTAATGCTCCAACATACTTCATCAAAAGTGACAGAATTGGCTCTCGTTGATTAGAAAGCGCGACAAACATTTCTCAACACCAGGCCCGGATCAAAATATTTCAATAGAGCTCTGTGCGAGGTGTTGTGTGAGTTGTTGGAAGGATTGTCTCCCAGGTGGTTTACGCAGTATATGAAAGGTGTGTACAAATACAAAGAAATCAAGACCGCAAATTGTGCGTGGAGTGTTAGGCTTCCGATGAAGCCTTAGTCAAATGGGGAATCCGTGGAAAGGCGTTTGTAAGGATTTGGTTGCTTTGAAACAAATAAAGCGAATTAACTACAACAAAAAATAAATAAATAAATAAATAAGTTGCCCAATGAGGGTTATTAGTAACCAAAATTACTAACCCCAATGTACTATTAGGATAATTAAACATACTATAAAAACCAGGCATCTTCAAATTCTGTGACCTCAAATTTTAAGATGTAACAAACGTATTTCTGACCTCATTTTTGTAAATGTTGCCATCATAACCTGCAGTTTTTTTTAAGTTTGTTAATATGTAGTAGACCTGATAAGATATGCTTTTTAATAGTATTTCTTGCTTATATCGAGAATACAGTTTTTAATAAACATTTTTTCTTTTGCGAAAGACAACTTAATATTCAACTCATTTCGCCGCATCCTTTATTTGCTCTTTAAAAATTGATAGAAATGTTCATACAATAACACAAGGCTACCATTCTCTACCAGATGTGGTTAAGTGAGAGGGAAAAATGACAGGTTGCACGCTTGGTTGCCATCTTGTTTTTGTGCGTAATCGTGTGTGAAGTACATCCTGAGCTCCTCGGGGGCTTAAGAGGGCTTTGGAATTGAGTGGGTGATTTTGCTTGTGAGGGGTCTGTCGCATCATTCAGAGCAATTCAGCTGTCTGATCAGCCAATATCTGTTCAACCAGGAGTCAGCTTATATTTTTCGTGCAGTGCCCTTGCGTGGCCCCCCTCTCATTGGCAGCCACACTGATGAATGTTTTTATCTCAACTGCTATTTAAATTGACTTTCTGATACCCTGAAATGAGGCATTTTGTGGCATTGGTAAAATATTACCGACTGCGTAAACAACAAGAACCGTCTTATTTTAGTGGAATGCATTATTATGTCAGATTTGTCCTTTCCTCTCTCAGTCTCATATCGTGAATTTCATTTTAAATGAAACATTATGTCCTTCACACATTGCAGTTGTGGTGCTTTACAATAAATCATAATACTATGTCAGCACAGTGAATGTTATTGCAGCAACAAGAGTGCGGCAATAACCTTGTTGCATAATTGTACATGCTCCAATTGAAACTATGTGCAATCTTCTGATTTCCTTTTTGTATTCTGCCTTATTTTGATCTGACAGCATCCTTACACAAAGCCTTTTGGGAGTTGCAAAAGTCTCTCCAGATCTATCAGATTGGTAGGACGGCTTCTTTCCATAACTTCATTCAGCTGAATCCAAAGATTTTTCTGTCCAATGTGGTTGTGAACTCTGGCTGGGTCATGCCAAAACTGCTTCTTTTATTGATACAGATCTAGCATTTAGCTCAATAAGAGGCAACAGACACAAGAAAAGTTACTCTTCATCTTCAATCTTCTAGCGTGAAACTAAACTAAGTGTCTGGGGAAAATCTGACTTAGAGTTCTTCATAATTTCATCCAACTTTGGAAAGGCAACACAAACAGCATGATGCTGTCGCCACACTTTTACTGCTCTGGGTGTGATGTTCATCTGGTAATGTGCTGTATTGTTCTTATGCCAAACATGCCTTTTGAATTTGAGACTGTTACGGCCCTGGGCCTTATGGGCTGTCTTGCAGGTGTCTTGTTGTCCATCTTTGTGTCTTCCATTTTGTTATGACTTTGAGGCAGTCGTAACAGACATGAAATGCGCTAGTTTTGTTCCACACAGTAACAAATTCTTAAACAATCGAGTGAGATTATAGGCAGGCCTGATGCTTTCTTCAAGAAGAAAATAAATGTATCCCAGAAGTCCAGCTGTAAGTCCACAACAAAGGGGATTGCTGTCACATGGACGACACAACCAGTATTTATCCAGAATTGCCAGCAACATCTTCAGACGTCTGGCAGCTTCAATGACCAGTTTCAGTTTGATCTATTTTTATCAGTCTCGCAGACATATCACATTTTAGTAATGTCCTTCTGGTTCCATGTTTTCTTCAAATACCAATGAGTTTCTTTACTGTGATGCAGTATAAAAATAGACCAGACACTGTACATCTTTTTATTCCTCTCCTGACTGATAACTTTCTGCAAAGTGATTCTATCCATCAATTTATCCATTTTTTTTTCTAATATTTTCCTTCACACGCAGGAGGAAAAAAAAATAAAGCTGAGCTTTCCTTTATGCAAGTAGCAGTGACAGGTTTACTGTGAGGATACATTAATGAGAGGAGCAGAGGACACGATTATTTATATTCATCATCCAACTTTAGGAGCGGGATTTGGAGGAAATGAGAACCAGGCAGTGATTCAATGACGAAGGCTTTTGTTCCATGGGTAATCGATAGTACTTTCTGTTCAATCCCGTAAGCCATCGCTCATGTCAGACAGACTTCAGATGCAAAGGAAATAGATAATTATTGCTAATCAGACACAAAGGGAGTGGCATGATAAACACCTGCAGTCCAGCCATCAGCATGGAGGACACAGACAGCATTCTTGCTTCGAGCAAACATGTCTCTGAGGAGTTTGAGATCAATACCAGTTGAAAAGGCTAAACAAATTAAAACAGAAAATCTGTAGTGAAAGAGAAAAAAGGCTTTCTTATTATATGCATTTTCAATTAGTGAGAAGTTCCTCAGACGGGCTGAGTCACAAATTTACATCTGAACTAGTTAAGCGAGGAGGAATTACAAAACAAGCAACAGATCGAAACACATTTCCAAGTTGTTTTTTTACTCCCATTTTTGCAAGTTTAAAACAAAAAAAAAAAATATAGAGAGTCGTTTTGTTGATAAATTCCATTTTAACTGTGTCTCAGATGAGTAGAGAACAAAATGTGTTATAAAAAGAGGTGAAAGGTAAAGAATTTTATACAATTGTTTATGCAGAGCATTTGTGTGAAAATGACATCTGTGGTTGTGAGAACCTTTGCTGTATGTCTTCCCTCCTTTTATTTCTATCTTTGTCATGAATGATTACCAGGGATAAAGGCCATCAGCACCTCTGAATCGTAGGATGAAATGTGCTCTATATAAAAATCTGACCTGATTTAGCCCCTGTACATCCAGAGAAGTTTGAAAACAACTTTTCATTCCTGATACCTTATAGCATATTTGGGATTTTTTTTGTCAAAATAATCACATTACAAATGAAAACCTCCAGTTCTTTTATTGCAGGTAAGTTATTTGCTCTAACCGCTAATTTTTTACCATTGCTTTAATGAAGTAAAAATGTTTTTTTTTTTTTTTTTTTTATCTTTAATTGTTACTTGTATGCGCAATATTTGATGCTTACTTACTAAAATTAATCCAAAATAATGCCCCATTTTCAAGTTTAGGACAAAGGATTTCCAGTTCCCGAATAAGAAAGCCCCGGAAAAGTGTGGTTTGCATTTTAATCCAGCTTCTTTCATTCTGAGAACATTAAATAAAATCCACTGCAACCTACTGTGTTGATAGTTCATAGAACTACTCACTACTGTGACTTGAACCTCTGTATATTCTCATTTTTGAAATTTAGATGGAACCGTTGCTGTACAAATATATCGCTTACAATTAGCAAATTCTAAAAAAGGATAAAGATGAACTTTATTGTTTTGTGTTGCAAAAAATTTGAAATTGGAGACACTGTCAGTAACACTCCATGTCAAACCAAACCAAAAATAACTGGTTATGATGACACACAGGAGTCTGAAAACACAACACCTCGATTTTAATGCACAGTGCTAAAACAGTTTCATTATTCTCTGTGATCTACAGAGGCAGTGCAGTCAGTGCATAGATTTAATTCTCACAATTCACTTGTTTTGGAACTCTAATACAGAGTGGTGAAATTGCTACAAGGCTTTTAAAAACCTCCTCCGGATGCTAATTAAGTTTCATCAGGTGCATTAGTAGCGCCACCTGCTTTTTAAACAATTAAAAGTGGTGAGTGGTGAATACTTTTGCTTTATGCACATTGGCAGGATTTATTTGGTTCCATATTCCTTTTTACAGTTTAGGACGTTAAAGCAGGAATTAATTAAAACAGCCACACTTCTTCAGTTTTTTGTAATATTTTAAACATCTAGGGGAATTCCTTCCTTGTATATTTATAAATGTTCAATAAGGCACTATTTATATAACCTTTTTCGGTTTTAAAGTCAACATTAATGTTAAAGTGAAGTTGCAGGTACACCAATGCTCTGTGAGTGCACATGTTACTTTTTCAAAATAAAAAGTCAAGCTTGTGGTATCATTTTCTTTTCTTTCTTTTGTTGCACTCAATTCACATCGAACTGAGGCCAAAACAGGCATGTGGCAAATTGCGATTCTAGGTAGCATTACACCCCCAAGTTTTATACATTTATATGCATGTATTCAACTCTTCTGTTCACTCGCATGTCTGAAACTCTGTAAAACCACCTTGTTTTAAAATATGCTCTCTCCAGTGAGTCACTCAGACAAACACCACTCAAGCGACACTCAAAAGCGTAGCCATTGCCAGCAGAAGATTACTGTTGTTTTAGAGAACAGCCCCAGTAGAGCCACAGATTTTGAGGAACAGACAAGAGGAAATTACCCACATTTGGGGAGTGATGCACTGTAATACAGAGTAATGGGAGACTTTCATGTTCATAGAAAATAAAAGTCAATGGTTATTACATCTAAAGTGATTAATTGGAAATATATATGGCATATACCTTGCATAACTGTGGTTAATGAGCCCAGTAATATAACCGTGCGATTAAGCAGGAATTTGCACCTAATGCTCCCTTATGATTTCAAACACTTGTGTTCAGATGTAGCTTGTAGGTTGTTACAGTGCCTGGGTGCCATTCATTTAAAATTAGGTGGGGGTTTTATTGTATGCGTTAGCAAAGACAGGACTACCAAAGCACAAGCGCAATAGAACAGCAAAAACAGCGGCACAAGTTTTCCGTGTAAATCATTACACAGAAAATAAAACATATACAACCAGCAGATTATTTGTTTAAAATTGTGATCTGGTGCCTTTACATGGCCATGAATTTATATAGATGTTAAATAGCATAAATTGAAGGAAAATGGCACTACATGGCTGATGGAGCAGGTGCAGAGGTTACAGTCCTCAACGTAATTGTCTCCGGTTCTATTTCCAGCCATTCACTGCATGTCCTCACCTTCAGTCTGTCCTTCTTACTAATGAATAAAGTCCAGTGGAGCCACAAAAACAAGAAAATTAAAGAAGTTTCATTCATGCCAAATTGATCACAAGATTAGTTTACATAAATAAATCATTATTTTATGTTTTTGCTTGCTTGTCACATTAATACGTTTCAGAGGATCAATACAATTTTAATATCAGACAATCATATGCAGTTCAAATGACATTGACGGTTCAAATGATGTTTTTGCTTTTTAAAGCAAATCAAGCTG
The DNA here is from genome assembly GCA_010277015.1 of Poeciliopsis turrubarensis. Lineage (NCBI taxonomy): Eukaryota > Metazoa > Chordata > Actinopteri > Cyprinodontiformes > Poeciliidae > Poeciliopsis > Poeciliopsis turrubarensis. The sequence continues at coordinate 606,015 of VMRN01000004.1, read as the reverse complement.
ACCCAATATGGATAAAGTAATTGTCCCCAAATCGTAATAAGTGCTTGCACCACCACTGGCAGCAACAACATCCATTATGCAGTGCCAACCACTGGCAACGAGCCTGTACAATTATTGAGGAATTTTTAGTCTATTCCTGTTTGCAAAACGGTTTTAAATTAGATTTGAATGCAGGGCTTTAGAGCGTGAACAAACTGTTTGAGGTCATGTCAGAGCATCTCAGCTGTTTTCAATCTAGATTTTAAATAAGCAACCTAAAAGCCAACTTTTTCTTTTGTTTTGGGGGGTTTTTTTGGAGTTACTCAGAGGTGGAGTTGCTGGTTTCAGATAATTTCCTGCTACACTTGACTTGATGTCCAGTCATATTGCTCCAGCGTTTTCTGGTGCTGAGCAGAATTTGTGGTTTATTCTAGCACCATGTTGTCAAACAGGATCTAAATTTACTGATACAGACAGACAGAGCGTGAATTTTAGATAAAGCAAGAATATGCCACTTGCTTACTTCCTCACTTAAAAAACAGGACAAAGGTTGGACCTCAGAACATTACTTGTACAAAATCTGAGCGGGCAAATACTATTTTCACAACAATGAACGTACAACTCATACAAGGTAGTAACCCTAAACGTTTTGGGATTTGCCTCACTACATTCAAGCAGGCCGCTGATGCTTTCATTTTGCGTATATGTATACGAACCGCTGATCAAAAATACCAGCTGTGTGACTGAGTGATTTCTTCAAAATGATCCCTTGGTTACCCAGAAAAGTTTTCCACCTTTTCTCCTCTGATTTTCAGCTAGTTTTCTTTCTCCTCTCGGAAAGATTAGAAGCCTGCTGACTTTGCCACTGTCGACAGTCTGCCAGGAGCACACCAAGCCGCACTCACAAGTGATAGATGTCTGCATAACTTTTGGTGAATAGTGGATGAGCTCCCAATCAATCAGAGGATTTAGGCTTCTCTTCACCTCAATTAAATCAGCTCAGTCTGATTAAATCATTGCTGCCTTGCATAAACACCAGTGCCACTGAGGCTTTATCACTGGCTGCCATGGCAACAGTTTGAGGGCGAAGGCTGCATGGACAAACTGTTAACTTTTAAATATTGCACCAGATACCTGTGTGTGTACTTTAGATAAGAGAAAGCCCATCTATCAGGCCATCAATATTTATATACATTTGTCAGGGGTGTTTTAAACAGCAGTTTCAAGTTTTGCCACTGTGCCTCAAAACTGCTTAAAAAAAAAAGAAAAATGTGGAGAGAAAACTGGATAAAACAGGAACAGTCACTCCAGCAGTTTGGGAGTAGTTTAGATATTTAAAACGAAAAATCTAATTAATCGTTGCAGATACCCACTGACAAACTTATCGCGATAAATTTTTATATCGTAATACGTTTTCCAGCCATATCGTCCAGCCAAATCCAGATATGTTTCTGATGAAGAGATAACAAAGTATGAAGCTCAAAAAGTTGATGTAAAATTATAACCCCAATACCCAACCTCCACTTCCAAATCAATTAAACAAGACTTACTGTAAGTGATTTGACAAATTTGGCAGGTGTTTGGAAATTAAATCAGAATTAGTGAAGATCAGTATCAGACGCCCAAAGCTTTGACAAAAACATCAGAACACAGCCAATTAATTATTTCTTATGGGGGTGACTGCTTTCTTAAATATTTAAATGAAGTCAAATTTACTTGCGAGTAAGCTACTTTAAATGAAAACAGGCAGAATATTTATCTATCTCTCACCCATTTATTGAAGTATCTTTTCTCTTGATTTTCTCATTTCCTTATGAGTTTTGATTTTGCATGTTTCCAGAAGCCAATGCCACAAGAAAAACTTTTAAGCGTGCCGGGCTGCAAATAGCCTTTGCAGCAGCTGCGCTTGAATGCAAGTGTCAGGAAGCCAAGGGATGTTTATAAAGGGTCTTCTTTCTCTGATGAGTTTAGCATAAGGATAACCATATTCTGCTCCGCTCCTTTCTGCTACAGGCAAAGTTCATTAAAATTCTGTCCTTTTCTTCACATTTGCCCTGTTTTCTTTGAGCCCTGCTCCCGCTTCAGGCTTGGCAGGTTGGGTTGCTCTACCGATAGGAAGGAAGATCAACATTACAGGCTTTTCAGCAGATGGCTTCGAGGTCTTGAGATGCTCCGTGTCCCCGTTGGTATGAAGCGCCGCTTCGCCAAGACAGCCGCAGTCGCTGTCCAACATATTCAAGTGGCAACTGAAAATATTGAATGCAGGACAAAAGAAAGTGTTTTGCTTTTGGTTTTTGCTGGGACGGACTTTTTTGTTTGTCAGTAACATTTTCTGGCAGCCACGCTTAAAGTTGCTGAAGGGACTGGAAATCCATCCTCCAAGTGTTAGGCAGACATTCAGGATAAGAAGGTGGGGGGAAAAAATGTGGCAAGGCTTGAGAGTACAAGTTTCTCTAAGTGTAGACACAAAAACGGCTCTCTACCTGCATTCATTTATGATGTGACGGATTTAAACTGAAGCAAAAAGAAAAATAAGGAAAAAGAAAAGAGCAAGAGGAGGAAATTCAATATGTTTACAAAAATGAAACCTCTTCATGTCGGGGGGGAAAAGAAGGAGCAATTTTGGCATCCCAAATGGTGTATCAACATGTTGGCTTAACTGTCAAAAGGAATACAAATAAATAAATAAATAAAAGGCGAGTACAATTCCACCTTCCAATTTCTTTGGCACTGTCTGAAACACTTCCAATTCTGGCCGCCCCTCTTTGTCAATAGCTGTTGAGAAAAACAGCTGCAAAGTACTGTCCACTGTTTGGCAAGGGCTGTCAGTTTTGGAACTGACCAAGCTAAACAGTTCCTCATTTCCCAGGGAAACCAGTAAAATGACCAGTTACTAAATATGAGCAAGCCCAAGAGAAAATAAAGTAAGAAAAATAATATATAAAAAAAACACTCATTCAATCACAGAATGGCATTTTGTGTGATGATAGACGCCGTGTTGTCACTCAGAATTATCTCCCAACGCTTGTGAAGTCGCACAGTGGAGGGATTTCAGTGCAAAAATGCAAATTAAAAATAAAAAAAAAAACAGCCTTAGCAGAGAGAGGGAAAACTAGAGCCGTTTCCAAAGCAGCTGCCACTTTGGTGTAATCTTTAAAGTGACTTTGCACATGCACAACTATAAAAAAGGCAAGAGAAAATGAGATCATTATTAGAAATGCCAGTGCAACAGATGTATGTATACATTATGTAGAGAAAAAAAACATAAACAGGCGCTGCACAAAGTAGATAACTATGCTGTCATAAGCTATTCATAGGCAGTTGGGATACGAATCTGTGCAACGAAGTCTTCAGAGACACCAAAGACGACTGAGAAAATAATGGCAGTTATAAAAAAAATAAAAATTATCACTAACTGTACATTTCCGTGTTTACTAATGTTTACTATCTGTCACGGCAAATAATTATTCATTTTAGAGTTATTTGCACAGACTGACAAATTCAAACTGGCACATCAGTGACTTAGCAGTTCATTTCTAATAACGTTTGACAAATTATGCCAGACCACCATGCTTTGTCGCAGCCTCTTTCAGCACAGCTCTTCTCATCCGTCTCAAAAAAAAAAAAAAAAAAAAAAAAGACGCCCCAAGATGAAGTTGTTCTCTGTGATCACGCATTCTGGGCATTAAAAACCCCAAGACTTGAGGGTTAATGGGATTGCTCCTGTTTTGCTTCTGGCCGAGGTCTGAGTGATGGCCGGAGGGAATCTAAGAAGATGGCCAAAACCGGCTTAGCGGAGACAAGAGGAAGTCAAGCCAATTTTCACTTTGTTGGTTCTCCAGCTTTGCCAAGGCATCCAATTCCATCAGGCGTTTGCTGCTGGGGCAGCTGATGAAAAGGGGCTCAAAGTCTAGTAGCTTGGACAGATTATTCTCTTATCTTCTAATGGCGCTGAGAGGAAATTTTTTTTTTGGGAAGTAATGATATCAGAATAACCATCATATGAACTGCAGCCAAAATGCAGGAGTACAGAGAGGAACAACAAGGATGAGAAAATGACATTACAAACTATTACATCTGCCAGCTGGCAGGTGTTTTAAACATATATATCATATCTTTCAACAACCTTATTTTAAACATATTTAGTGCATCATAAATAACAGTAAAATTTCTTAAAATTAATTGTATGGAGAACAAACCATTAAAATATGTCTTCAGTGGAGATTTGTGTTTGTACACATATAATATTTAGAGGCAGACTATTCCAGAGTCTGGAATAGTCTGGCCTAAAAAGTCTCTGTCTCATCAGGTGGAAACTTTTGAATTTTCCGAAAAACTGTCATTCGTGCAGATCACACTTTTTATTTTTATTTTTAAGTCTGCAGTTTTTGGAGGTGATCCAGCTGATAAGGTGTATTGATACATACAGCAACCTGAGTTGAAGTAACATATTATAAGTATAAGCTATTATTGATAGTGCCTTCACAGAACATCTCATTAAAAGCATGACCTGTGGTTTTAAATCATATTCATAACACAGAAGTGATTTAGTTTTTACAAGATGACTGCTTTTCAGTAATGGAAATTTTTCTGAGTAGCTTAATTTGTCTTTCATTTAAGGAGAAGAAAAATGTCTAAGTGGCCTGGTGACAGGCAGTTTACAGCAACTAGTGGAGGACTGGCAGCTCTATATTCTCCATACATACTAGAGGAAACTCCAATCTCTCCAGTACCGTCTTGCACTTCATGAAAAGAAGTCAAAATTTGAGAAAGTGCAAGTCAAAAAAATGAAACCAACATTAAACCTCTATGTTTTGTTCAAGAAGCCAGCCTATGCTCAGTCTCAATGCGACAATGACAACATGTTGAGTTGACAAAGTGTTCAAATTACAAAAATCCACATGAAATCATTTTTAAGGACTCTACATTTCTTGCAACTTCAGGAATCGATGACACAGGAAAAACTGCAAAAAGCCAGATTCACCAAACTCCTGCCGCAGCAAAATCAATTTAAGTTCCACATTTCAACACAAGCATTTTTTTTTTCATTATACTGAATTATATTCCTCCACTGAGTTTAAAAATATCAATCCAATTTTATGGATTTGTTGATATGTTTGGTGTTTTGCTTTCTGACTCACCGGGGGCTCTGTAGAAACCAGGGTCTTTCTCATTAAGAGGCAGCAGGTAGACTTCACCTTCCTTCCACAGCAGGGGGTACTGCAGGCCTCCGGAGAACTCTCCCCACCAACCATCCTGATCTGTGACCGAAGGGGGTTTTGAAATTCAAAATATTATCCTCTGTCATTGTTGTTAATGATGATATCATTAACAACTATCGCTGGAAACGTAACGTTGCTGTACAGATGACTTGAATTTAAAGTTTTGAACATCAAATTGGTTCATCTTTTTTATAAGAGCCACTAGACACCAAAGCATCAAGGCAGTCCACATATCCACTAGTGTCTGATTGTTTGGAGGATTTCTATTATTTTAGGAGGCTTTTAGCATGTTTTTGTGTTCAATTCTTGTGGTTTTTTACTGTTTATACATAAAAAAAAATAAAATGGATGTTAGCTGTGTGCTCATTTGTTTGACTAAATTTTCTTTACAAACAAACAATTTCAGCTTTCATTATGTATGATTCTATTACTGAGTGCACTGCAGGTGTGAATGCTCCAGTTGCATGATAGGTGATTATGCTGCTGGTAAAAAAAAAAAAAAAAAAAAAAAGAAAAAAAGGGTTTTTATTTCATGCTGTGGGTTGAGCTTTTAAGAGTTTCCAGAACTAACAAAGAAAACCACGTTTATTGCTTCCCTCCTGCGAATGAGATAGTGTTAGGATATCATAGCGCTTTTTTACTAACGTTCAAAACTGTTTAATCACCTAGAGACAAGATTATTTTAACTGAGCAAATGGTCTCAGTTAATATTTTTGAACCATTTACATAATTTGATCCCAGAGATTTGACACCTAAATAATAATAATACAAGGCGAATTCATTTTTATTTCAATACTTAATATTCTGCATCTATAATTTTCGGCTTAGCAGTTTGGGTAATTTACTTGGCTGCTCTTCAAATAACTAAGATAATGAAAATCATTCATCAAACGTGGCTTGCAGAACATCTTAGGACAGTACCTACACATAAATTAATACATTTGATGTCTTAGGTGATTTTGGTTCATAAATGTTTCACATGCTTCAATGTAAGTTGAGATGCTATACAAAAAATAAATAAATAAATAATTAAATCATATTTTAAAATCCTGCATATTACACATTTTGTAACTTACAGACATGGTTTCAGTATCGCTTTGTATTTTTTGATAAACTTTCAGATGCGCTAATTCATTTTGGCATCTGATGTGGTCCTCTAAATGCAAGACCTGATCATGAAAGTTGAGCAAATAGCCAGCTGAATTAAACATTCATTCATAGCAAAGAGTGTACCACAACAGAAATGTATGTATCAAGCTGAATGTATGCAGAAATAATTTATCTATGAATGCAGGTTGATTAGCTTTGACATACCTTCAGTGAAGTCTGAGGTGATGTGAATGGCTCTGTAGTGATTGGATGAGTAGCAGGCGAATGAGTGGCCAAAGCAGAAACATGGCTGGCACCCTGCTGGGTGCTCTCTTTGCATGTTGAAAAATCCTGGCTTGCATCTGTAGGTTCATGCACAAATGCACACACAACCATAGTCAAAATGAAACCCAAGATAGCCCACATCTGCTTTCGAGCAGTTTAATGCATCCCACATTCTCACTGTCTCTTAAGGTTTAGCCACAGAGACCCTGGCTGATGCATACTGCGGGGCTGAGGAGGAAAAGGAATAAGTGAGTTCAGCCGTGAGGTCCACAAGCTCTGACCTATACACAGCTACTGGCATATGGGTGGGACAGGAACACTGCTAAAAATCACCCCTTGCACTAGTCACATTACACAGGAGAGGAACTTGTTCAATGAGCTGTGAAATTCAGTGGGAAGAAGAAAAAAAAAAAAGTCAAACAGGGACCACGGTATGATTCAGTGGTCCAGGAGTGGGAGATTTGGAGCCGTGTGTGTTTCCAGTGAAACAATGAGTGTATCAGTTTGATCGTGTGTCCTGGAGGAAAATATAAAAGAGGGAAATGGTTGAGTACACTAGTAGTTGGGAAAGTAAACAGCAAACAAAATGGGTTAAAGTTTTACCTTTTCTTCCTTTTCTTTTCCCCCCCCATTTTGCTGCATCTGTGTAAAGTCATGACCTACCTTCTGAGGATAATCGGTACAATTCATGTTGGGGAACATTATTTCCCCATTATAACAAAATATGTCATTTTACAGTTGAAACCAAAAAAAAAAAAAACATGAGTTGTTCTTATTATGAGGGACTTAAATAGTTACCCTAGCAACCACAAGGTACATACGCACATAGGTCCATCCATCCATCCATCTTCTGCCGCTTATCCGGGGTCGGGTCGCGGGGGTAGCAGCTTAAGAAGGGAGGCCCAGACTTCCCTCTCCCCAGCCACTTCCTCCAGCTCCTCCGGGGGAACCCCGAGGCGTTCCCAAGCCAGCCGAGAGACATAGTCCCTCCAGCGTGTCCTGGGTCTTCCCCGGGGCCTCCTCCCGGTGGGACGTGCCCGAAACACCTGACCAGGGAGGCGTCCAGGAGGCATCCTGACCAGATGCCCGAGCCACCTCAACTGGCTCCTCTCGATGTGGAGGAGCAGCGGTTCTACTCTGAGTCCCTCCCGGATGACCGAGCTTCTCACCCTATCTCTAAGGGAGAGCCCAGCCACCCTACGGAGAAAACTCATTTCGGCCGCTTGTATTCGCGATCTCGTTCTTTCGGTCATTACCCAAAGCTCATGACCATAGATGAGGGTAGGAACGTAGATCGACCGGTAAATTGAGAGCTTCGCTTTTTGACTCAGCTCTCTCTTCACCACGACGGACCGGTAGAGTGCCCGTTTCACGGCGGACGCTGCACCAATTCGCCTGTCGATCTCACGCTCCCTTCTTCCCTCATTCGTGAACAAGATCCCGACATACTTGAACTCCTCCACTTGGGGCAGGACATCTCCCTCGACCCGGAGAAGGCACTCTACCCTTTTCCGACTCAAGACCATGGTCTCAGACTTAGAGGCACTGATCCTCATCCCGGCCGCTTCACACTCGGCTGCGAACCGCTCCAGTGAGAGCTGCAGATCACGTCCCGATGAAGCCAATAGGGCCACATCATCCGCAAAAAGCAGAGATGCAATCCTAAGGCCACCAAAACGGATCCCCTCAACACCCTGGCTGCGCCTAGAAATTCTGTCCATAAAAGTAATGAACAGAATCGGTGACAAAGGGCAGCCCTGGCGGAGTCCAACCCTCACTGGGAACGAGCCCGACTTATTGCCGGCAATGCGGACCAGACTCTGACACCGGTCATACAGGGACCTGACAGCCCGTATCAAAGGGCCCGGTACCCCATACTCCCGGAGAACCCCCCACAGGGCACCCCGAGGGACACGGTCGAACGCCTTCTCCAAGTCCACAAAGCACATGTAGACCGGTTGGGCGAACTCCCATGCACCCTCCAGGACCCTGCTGAGGGTGTAGAGCTGGTCCAGTGTTCCACGACCAGGACGAAAACCACACTGCTCTTCCAAAATCCGAGGTTCGACTATCCGATGGACCCTCCTCTCCAGTACCCCCGAATAGACCTTGCCAGGGAGGCTTACGAGTGTGATCCCTCTATAGTTGGAGCACACTCTCCGATCCCCCTTTTAAAACAGGGGGACCACCACCCCAGTCTGCCAATCCAGGGGAACTGCCCCCGCAGTTCGCAGAACGCACATAGGTGACATAACCAAAGTTCTCACCCACCTATTACAGCTCTGCCCCTCCACGTTTGGCTTACAGTAGCAATGCCCATCCAGGGGGGAGCACTGATCCAAACTCCCGCTGGGCTCGCACTCACACGGCCTACAGACAAGTGATGTAAAACGGAATATTTTTAATCTGCTTATGAACACATATTTACACAGGAGAACAAATATTTCAAAGGCTAAAGCGTCACATCTGAAAGAAAAAATAAACAGCTTTACATTTTAGTGATTAATCTTCACCGTCATATGAAGATTTACCAGGGTCTCATTTCAAGAGGGAGTTAATGTCGGGGTTATTGCTGCCATTGACGCTTCTTTGTTTATCTTTTATATAGATAGAAACCCCTGGATTAAAGCCTCTGTGTTTAGATGTGTCTGTTTCACACATGAAGTCATTCACAGAGCTATTCCTGTCGTTAACGTAGGATACTCCGTTTCTAATGAAAAGGACTCCCTGGATTTAATCGTGTCTTGTTAAGACATAAAACTAATGATGGCTATCTTGCAGCCATTAACTATATATTATATGTTCTGGTTCAGTGTTTTATATTTGTTTTAGCAGAGTCTTTCCTGCGCCGGTTCAAGAGATCAGTGTTTACATTTCTAAAAGAAGAAACAGACCAGGAAAAAGCTGCATCTGTGGAGTTCATGGCACAAAAACTACTGCAGACCAAAAGGAATGTAGAGATTTTTACTCCCCCCCCAAGAAACATCTTGTTGAACCCCATGCATGTTGTTTACAGGCTCTCCTCATGTACCTCTCTTGGCACTCAATCCTGCTTTTGCCTGCAGTCCAAAAACATCCATGTTAGGTTAACTTGTCTTCTAAATTGCCCTTGGGAGTGAGTGTACCTCTGCATGGTTGTTTATCCTGTGTCCCTCCTGTTATTCTGTGATGAACTGGCAACCTGTCTATGATGTACTGTCACCAATGACCTCCTAGTGCAGCATTTTGGAAAGACAACGTCACACCAATGGTCAAGCACAGCGGTGGTGTGATGGACTGGGTTTGATTTGTTGCTTCATGACCTGGATGACTTGCCCTGATTGATGGAGTGATGTCCCCTGGAAGGAGAACATCTGGCCATCTGTTTGTGACCTTAAGTGCAAACACACTTGGGTTATTTGGCAGAACAGTGAGCCAAAGCAGACCGACAAGCCTATGTCTGAAAGCAGCACTGACTAAAATCTGACTGCAGGGAGGCTGTGGCCTAAACTTAATTGGACGGCAATTGATCAAAAGTCCTTCATTCTGAAATATTCAAGGGTGATGAAAAGAAAGAACAGAATGTAAGAGGGGAAGTACTTTTTCTCAGCAATGTAATCGAATAGAAGATGGACAAGTTTGCAATGTAAATGCCTTCTGTGAATTGGCGCTACAAAAATAAACTGAAAGAAATTACATTTAAAGAGATATAGCACATATTGCTATTTTATAGCATGATAAACTATGTTAACTTCAGCTGTTACAAAATGCTACATACACATTAAATATGACTTAAGTTTACTTTCCAATTTAAAGCCTTGAAATTGGGCCTCTGTCTCTTTAAAAACGGTCTCTTTCTGAAACTCCAGCATTAACCCTTTAACAATGTTTAACCAGCATTACACCGAGAAGTAGCTCCTATAATGAGCTCAGCAGATGCACAGTTCCATCAAGTGTTTGCTAATTGCTGTTGGATAGTCTGAAGGAGCTGAGTGATGGAGTTGCAGGAGAGTGCTGCTGTGACATGGAAGCTCGGATGCATGGAAACTTGAAGGTCCACCCAGGCGTTTTGCACAGCTGAACGGTTGCCATGGGAGATTAAAAAAATAGTTCAAACATGGATGAAAGAATCAAAGTAATTCTCCAAGTATGTGTTTGATGAATAAACATTATAGCAAGATGTAAAGCTTTAAAAAATTTAAATTTTGAATGATACTTCCCCTTTAATAGAATATGCCGGAGTAGTAATCATATGTTGTGTGTATATAGTGTATATTTGGGGATATTTTAGTTGGAATAAAACATTAATATACAAAAATAATTATTATTATCTATGCTCATTTAAAGGACTGAGATTTCTCCTTCAGAAGGCCCAACAACATCGATGCAGATATTTACATTGGAAATTTTATCCAGATATCTCACAGTTAGAAAGACGTATTCTGACGAATCACGTATGTGATTTATTTACACAACAAACAAGATGTAAAAGACAAGCTGCTGAATGAAACAAAGACTGTCTCGAGTAACTGATAAAACTCAAGAGAGAACGCAAGCGAGTCGACAGTCGCTTGAAATTTGTCCAAATGTGTTTGATTGTGTTTATTGATTGATTCCATGTGTTTGAGACTCTAACATAGAATCTATTTCAATGAGGTCCCATTATAAATAATTCAATTACCCAAAGGCAAGCTGCCTATACTTGGTTCTGCTCTAGTGGTCCGGGTAATTCACACCTCAGCTAAACAGCCAGAGTTTGCTGCATGAATGACAGTACGCAGCGTGTGTGAGTGAATGCATGCTGCCATAAGCTTATGGACAGTATTCTGACAGACCGTCTCTGCTTTAAAGAAGAATCTCTCTTATCTAGGACAAATTTATGGAAACAAATCAAAGTCAGAATAAAATTGAACAGAAAGTATTTAACATAATTTAAAGAATATATTTTTAAAATCTATGAACTATAGCTAAATAATAATATATATATATATATATATATATATATATTCTTGTTTGGTTCTGGAAGTTTCTTTACCGCATTTAAAACAAAACAAAAAAAAACCAAGAAGGACAAGAAGGAACAAGGCCAACACACTACCATGTTTCAAAGAAGGTCACAAATACAAAGCTGTGATCCAGTATTTTGCTATTTTGTCAAAACCAAAATAATCTGCTCACTTTACTTGAGTTTATAATGCATTTACTGCCAATAAGTGCATTATTATGAGTGTAGGAAACAATGTATTTCAATGTTCATACTGAAATGCAATAAAGTCAATATTGTGAAACAAATGCTTTGTTTTATCTTATGTAGTATTATTATAGCAACTTTGGGAAACCTGCTTTTGAACCCGTAGTCTACCGTCTGTTATCACAAAATCCAGAGTGAGGTAGGAGAAATAATAGTTGATTTAAGCAATCATTGATATGCAATTCAACACTATAATAACTTAGTATTCATCAGACAGCTACACTGTGTGCAAGGATACACTTCTCAGGAATTTAAATATGGCAAAATGCTGCTCTGGCACACATGTGCACCATCCTGTACATTAGCATGCTGGGTCACACACACAGTTATTTAGTATGAGCACTTCAAGGTCAGACAAAGTTGAAATGCCCCTTTTATCATGAAAAACGCATGTAGTGGGTCAATGCATCTTCAAGATGCAAGAAAGGTGTGCAGAGAAACTCTAAAATTGGCTTTTAGTGTTCAGAGTCTGAGGTCTAAATGTGGCTCATACCTCAGGAATGAAAGCAACTCTGCCCGTCTTGAAATCAATTGAAACCCTCTGAGCTCATTCTTGTGGCATGCTGGAATTATCAATAACAGAGGCGAGTTCAAACGTAGAGAAACAATAAGCAATATGTCAAAGAATGCAGTGCTTGAATAGAGTTTTACCGAAGCGACACTGAAAATACCTGAAGATATCTGTCAGTCTAAGGTCATATCAATGGATAGTTTACAAAAATGGAAACTATCGCTTTAACACGTTCTGGTGAAATTGTGAATTTTTGTGAGACACAAAAACAAGAAGCAAGTCAACAGGCTGCTGTAATTAAACTTTCAGCAAATTAAAAGTTTGCTGAGAATAAGAGAAAACAAGAGCAACATTTCTTTTGGGTGGGTCTTCAGCCTTGCACCGTTTGCCATGTGTCACATCCTCACCCAACTCAGGGTGATGAATGTTGAGAATGTCAATGTTCACAGGAGCAGCAGCTCCGGTATTATCATTAAGACTGTGTAGACTGGCATTTTTTAAAGCAAAAGAGGAAAAAAAAATTGCATTTATAATTGAATGGAAAGGTTGTTTCTATAACCAAGCAAGTTTATACCAATGTTTAAGTCCTGTACTTTTAGACTGAAAAGTCAACAAATCCAGAAAAGGCTATTTAATTGAAATATACACAACTGTACATATAATCAGGCCAAGTTCAAATAAACAACATTTAGTGGATAGGTTTGCATTCAGGAAATGTAAAGGGAAACACTACATAGAAGAATCCGGTCAAGAGGCATTCTTACCTGGGATGTATTTATTAAAATAGTTTTATTGCCTCACACATAAGCAACACACTTGACACAAGGTGGTAATTGTTGGTGATCTCACTACTTGATTCAGTTAAAAAGATTTTGGACAGCAAACCATCAACTTTGCAGTTACACAGGACTTGGAGATTATGAACAGTTTTTTTTTAGATGATGAACTTAAAAGAAAACAAAAGACAAAACATAATAAATCCAGTCTTTGATTAAGTACTTAATGCTAATCTACATTGTAAATAACTGTAAATATGTGAAATTTTAACTCCTTATGATAGGTATTTATGAATCTGCATAAAAGAACAAACAGACAACATAAGTGAATTTTATAAAAGCTTTTGCAAAAGGAGAAAACTCAGAAAACTGCTCCTCCAAGCCGTTCACTGAGCGCTCTGAAGACCCTTTGTTAGAGCTTTCTCTTTTATTAAAAGATAAGGGAGGGCAGTAAAAAAAAAAAACAGTAGAGACAGTCACAGGCGGCCTCCAAAGTAGGGAGTAATCCGGTTGATAAGGTCTGAGGAACACCGTTAACTGTTTCACATGGAAACACAGGAAGAAAAGGCCTCAAAGTAAGTTTATATATTTCGGCAGAGGAAGAGAATACTTTAAATTGAAAACCACAATATAATGCTGGGTTAAGGATCTAGGTTAATGATCTAAAATAATAATAATAAATGTTGAATGTAAGAATGATAACGCAGAAAAATCCTAACACTTTACATATTTTCACGCTCTAAAAGCTGTGTGCATAGACAGCTGACTCATGGATTACATGTTTTTCCCTTTTTTAATTTTTTTTTTTTTCTACACACAGCAGGAAACCACTTGACACCTGTTTGTGGTCCAAGTAAACAAAACTTCCAGACTCTAATTTCAACTTCAGCCACACTTCCTACAGTCAGAAAGGTGCACAGCACCGTCTGTGCATTTCACATCTATATTTATTGTTAGCACCTTGTCTTGTAAAATACTTGGCTCATCAGAATGCCTTAATCCTCTCTTCATAACTAAATCTATGGGATCAAACTAGCTTTCTTGAACACTGGTGTTCGTCTGCATTCGTGACGGTGCACTTTTTTTCACCTGCAGCTGCCTGGACCCAGTGAGTGGAAGCCAGCCTGACACGTGTCGCACTTCTCTCCTGTCACACCAACTCGACACCGACACCTTCCTTCTCCATCACACTGCAGACTTAATGAGCCTGCAAGGGAAACAGACAGATCATACAGGAGCATAAAAGAAGGAAATACCTCGTAAACAGGAGAGAGCGGAAGGCACTTTGAAAAGAAAAATCACCCCAATAAAGATTATTGAAAATCACATTAGACAAATCAATACGTCAATAATACCTTTTCTCAATGGGATTAACAGGAAATCTTGTTATTGACTTTCCTTTGACAAACTTCAAACATAATCATAGAAGAGCAGGATGTAATCTATCTGCGAATTGTGTGACTTCAGCTAATGGACAAAAAAGACCAGCTGGGGCAGAAAGAGGAGAATAAAGGGAGCCTGATGGAGTCTGTTATAACCTTTGATCAATATAATGGACTCCAACAGCTCAGTGCAATCACCTTACACTATTTATATGCAGGGCAAAGATGGTGGATATCCTCGTTCTTTTCTGTCTGTGACCTGATGATGGTGGCTGAACCAAAAATTCCCCATGGCTTAATGAGCAATGAAGCACTTCCCTGATAATGTTCAGGGACTCGGCTGGATCAAATCACACCTGCACATCTGATTGAAGTCATTCTTTTAATGGTCAAGTGATTATAAATCTGATGAGATGTTCAAGGTATTAGATGACCAATATTTCTTAAACTATAAGGAAAAAGAACTTCCTCTGTCTAGTAAAGTTTGACAACTGTGCAGTCAGTGGGATTAAGGGAACGCACCATCATTAATATTTCAAAACTTCTGGGCATAACTCTTGTAAACAGTAATACCACTGTGCAATTTTATTTGTTGACTTCAGTAAATCATTCGATTCTGCAGATTATGAACTTTAATCAAGATGAGTGCTTTCTTCATGATTTAGTAAAATGACTCTGAATTGGTTCATAAAATACTCACTGCAATAAACAATGATTTATCACCCGTTACAACTAACGATGGTATTCTCACCAAAGAATCTCAGTTTCCCCTATAATATTATTCTCCAGTTTCAGAGAAGAGTTGGGACCGTAACTAACAGCACAATTAATTGTGCCAAATTTTACTCAACATGCTTTTAAATATTCAACAATTTGCAAGTCGTTTGTTTGGCATTCGCCGCTCTATTTCCTTCTTTGACCTGTCCCCAATTTTTTTTAGCATTTCTGACAGGAGTCTTAGGATCATGTTTGCACTTCCATACTGAGCAAGACTCCAAGCCAGAAAGTATCATAAGGTCAGGCTACATAAAAAAACAATGATATTATTCATATTATAGCACTGAGTCCGGTAGGTTGTCTTTATTTTTCATGGGAATACTCACGAGAGCGGCAAAATTAGCAGGCAGTGATGGGTTGCAACAGAGATTTAAGGTGTCACATGTGCAGCTTACCATTGATGTTGCAGTTGCAGGGCAGGCACGCCTCCTCGGGATCCTTCCTGTAGTGATTTTCCTTGCATCGCTCGCAGTGGGGACCATTAGTGTTGTCTCTGCAGCTCACACAGCGCCCCCCGCTGCCAGTGCTCCTGTACTGCTCCACGTCGAACACGCACTCGTCTGATCTCCCGCTGCAGTTACACTCTTGGGTGATGCAAAAAAAAAAAGAAGACAGGAAAAGAGAGAAGGCAGAAGGTCAAGTGAGGAGAATCAGGAAAAGAGAGCCAAGGAAGAAAAGGAGGTTATAAAGAAACCCGTCAGAAATAGATGCAAGGGGAGAGGCACACAGACAGGGAATACAGTATGTGTGAGGGATTATGTGTTCTGGGATTGGATCATAATTTAGAGGCTCGTTGCTAATCTCATTTCACACGGGCCTAATGAGAAGCCAATCGGCTGTCAGGGGGCACTTAGATAACAGTAATTCATGTTTATACAAGAGCAAATTACTCAGCTGATAACGCACCATCAAAGCCCTCGTAGCCCTTGTATCAAATCCCTCCTTCGTTTACCAGTTACCCTGAGGGGGGACTTAGGTGAAATTGCCCATTTTATTATGAATCCAGCTCTCTGTTGTGCTCAAAATAACCATATGATAACTGTTTCCTTTTAATGAGACGTCTCAGCAGTATTCACCTTACATAATCGGTTTATATAAAACCGAGCATCGCAGCGCTGGGCTTAATAAATTTTATTTTAAGTAGCTGAAAATGTTTAAAAATATCTAGTAAATAAAAATAAGTTGTGTGTTTAAGGGTACCCACACTTAAACAGTCCCCATACAAGTATCCCAGGGTTCAAATATCTTACAGATATTTAATCCGGAAACTTAGAGAGCATGGCACAACTGATAACCAAAGACTCACCACTTCAACTGGTAGGTGGGAATGGGCCGACCACTTCAACCTATACCAGCTAGTTTGAGAAGCAAATGTGATGGAACTAAATGTTGTATCTCATTTGGTGATTAGCGTCACTAAAATAAAAAGAGCAAAGCATAATTTTTTTGGTATCAAAACCCTTCAAGACCAAGACCAGACATATCACAGACACCTCCATTATGAGTACATATTAATCTCTCTCTCTGTTTTTTATATATATATGTTTGAATAGGTAGCCAAGAACTGATTTGGCTATTACATCACACTTGTCAGATTTTAATTTCTATTCCATGAATCACACTACATTAAATATTTAGAAAGTACATTTGGAATTTTGTTGATCTGGAAACATGTGGAAAGATTTGTTTGTGTTTAAAATCTTTTAAAGACTAAACAGCCAGTGTTTAATTCTATACATACACCTTGACATAATTCTACTTTGACCTGCCAGATTTTAATATAAATGCATTTTCTGTCAAATAAATTTGTTTTTGATTGGAAATGGCATCTCTCTAAAGACAGTACAATACTGAACAAAGGGCAACATTTTTGAAAAGAGCTTCTCTGCTTAATTTACATTTAACGCTGCGGTTCACTGAAGTTCTTTGCCGTATCACACTTGTTTAAAATAATGTCTGCGGTCTGCAGATGATGATAAATCAGGTCTATTATGTCTGCTCATGGTGCACGAAAAGCACAACTACCGCAGCCCGAGAGAGTTTTGGATCAAAACTATCAAACGACGGCAGACTGGCTAACCTTACAGATTCCTGGCCATAACGCAGAGTTAAAATGGTGTCATTCTAATGCAACATGTCATATTATCTCACAGCAAATAAGTTTCCTAAAATAACTAAAGAAATTCCTAAAATAACTAGAAGTAGAGTCCTTCTCTTCATTCCCAGTTCTGAAAAAAACTAAATAAATAAAAATAAAAGGCGATATTCAGCTCTTTATTTTTATCCAAGGGATTACCAACGGATTTTTACAGCAGAGGAGTTTTCAACCATGGAGTCCTTCAGAGGACAAACATGAGGAGAGGACTTAAGAGGCTAGTTGGCTGATGTCACTGAGAGAATGAAGCTACCCTGGAGTAAACTCGCCAGTGTCACCACACACGGATCACCATATTTAACTTGGAAAAAATGTCAGGAGTCTGACATAAAGTGAAAGTCCTGTCCCCTGTCACAAGATCCTGAAACAGCATCACAGGAGGAGCTGCTGGAACTGGTCGATATTCAGTGCGACTACATTTCAAAGAAGTTCAGCTCACTTACACCGAGTGACTTTTACGTTTTCCTTAACGAAGTCACTTTTCTGACCGGCGGCGGGGGGCTCAGAAGATGCCGGTGTTGTTTTGCTCGACCTACGTGTGTGAGCAGAAGTTTTGTGTCATAAACATCAACAAAGCCCGTGAAAAATCCAAGTTAACGAACCAACTCCTCAGATCTATCCTGAAAACTGCAGCAGCAAAGCCAACTTCAGCCTTCGACGAACCGGCAAAAAAGGGAGCCCACAACACTGTTCCTACTGTGTTATGAAAAAATAACTTTTGTCAAATAATTTGTACCATAAGCCTTTGTAGGCGCATGCTTTAGTAATTACTAAACCTTTGAGATGTGATTAATTTAATAATTCACACAAACACATTTGCTCCGGGCCTGGCTCTGATGTCAAATTTTAGAACCCACTGTGACCCACAAGTCAAAAGGTTTCCCCATCCCTGTTCTATTTTTATATGCAACTACAGAACAGAATTTAAATCTGTTAAATAGTCCAAGATTTAATTGGCATAAATATGACACAAACTGTTTTTATGAAAAGCACAGGCATAGATAAACTGTGTCCATCCCAATTATCATCCACCTGAAAATGAAATACAATCAGGCTAAAATGATGATGGCACACAATAAGAGTATTAAGGACTACGTTAAAGACGAACAGTAAAGCTCCTGACAGTAAATATTAAAGTGAGAGATTCACTTCAGTTTTTCCGTCACTATTTTATTTTAAGTGCCATCAATTCAAAAGGTTGGAGAAAATAAATAAGCATCTCTCTTCAAGAAAAAAAAAAGACTGTTTTCTGTAGACATTACAGAACACAGGCTTTGTAAACCCACGTTTGGTATAAAATCCATTAAATCAAATGTGAAATGGCAGAGAAACTTATTCACACCCCATTAGATGAGAGCAGCTTGGACCTAAAACTTTTCTTCTTCTCATAATGCTGCTTCTTCATAACAGCCCAAATCCCTTTGGATTTCCTGAGCTAAAAGTATATTTTCAAACACTAAATGCATTTTTCTGACAAATATTGATTCCCCTTGCTATCACGTTTACAGTCCCACTGGTTATAGCGGAGCCAAATCTGACAAACACTGTCCTCCTCCAACGCAGAAAGTTGCTGCATGAGTCAGGCTCTGATTGGCACTGGTGGGCCGCCAGTGCACAAATTCAGCTGTCTCCACTTGTCACCTCCCATCCACTCTATCTTTATCATTCCAGCCAGTGGTGCTGCTGCCGCTGCAGGTCAGGCAGACTGACAGCCAGGCGGTGGCACCTTCAACAGCAGCCTGAGCCACTGTCGCATTTCTGCTCGTGTAGACTGCAGAACGTGGCATTTAGTGACATTTTTAGAAATTTAAAGACATCTGCTAAAGACAGACTTGTGTGAACTTATCATACTCAGGGGTTATTGAGTAATAACAGCCGCATGCTAGTTACCATGTTATTTGCACTAATTTAGGTTTTTGCCAAAATGTACTCTACTTGTAGGCTGAGATCATTTGGAAATGTGACTCATTTCTATAGAAAATGGACAGAATAAATATTACTTCATAGTGAGAAAGTTCTAAGTTGTATTGCTTAATGTCTCGTTTTGGTTTATGTAGTAAATTTGTTTCTATCAATATGCTGAAAGTGATATTTAACAAAATGCTTAAATAGTTTTCAATGCTGTGTAGTTTTAGGTGCCAATATTTGGTGCATTAGCTATCTGTAATGGAATAAAATTGAGACCACTTAAAATGATCAGTTCATCTGATTTTACTCTTTAAAGGTACAGTAAAATGAACATTGTTCTTTTATTCTGTGAACTACTCATAACATGTTGCTTAAATTCCAAGCAAAAAAATAATAATATTTGCAGAAAATGAGAAACGGTCAAAATAACAAAAAAAGATGAAGCGCTTTCAGACCTCAAATAATGCAAAGAAAACAAGTTCATATTTATATAGACACAGTAATACTAATGTTTTAACTTACAGCTCAGAAATCAGTATTTGGTGGAATAACCAAGAGGTTTTCAGTGGGATTCGGTGCATTGGTCTCTGTAAATACTACAGAACACAGGCTTTGTAAACCCACGTTTGTATAAAATCCATTAAATCAAATAAAAAACGGCAGTG
This sequence comes from Poeciliopsis turrubarensis, assembly GCA_010277015.1. Classification (NCBI taxonomy): domain Eukaryota; kingdom Metazoa; phylum Chordata; class Actinopteri; order Cyprinodontiformes; family Poeciliidae; genus Poeciliopsis; species Poeciliopsis turrubarensis. The sequence goes on along the minus strand of VMRN01000004.1, from coordinate 586,036 downwards.
AAACTATTAGATGAGAGCAGCATGAACCCATAATGCTGCTTCTTCATAATTCTTAAAAAAAAGCAACAGACTGCTAAGTCCTAAAAGACTTAATGGCTTGACTCCACAGTTTCCCTCTTAACCCTCTCAGGCTCAAATTACTTGCAAGGACTCGCTAAGTAGCATTTAGCTGTTGTTAGCTCCGCTGGCGAGTTGTTTTTTGACGTCTCCAGACGCAGACTAAAAACCAACAGGTGATGGCGTATTTTCAGACGTGATCCACTCCGGAATGACCTGGCTTTGAAAATCTGTCACCTAAACAGCTGATCAATTTAAATCGCTGCTAAAAAAAAAACGTTTTCAATCACTTTCAAGTAATGAAGCAGGACACCTGTGCTTCTTCTGATACTTTTATTGAATGTAGTTTAGTATGAGTTTTTTTTTAATCACTTTGGTGAATTGCAGTTGTTTTTAAATTTGCCATATAAACAATCTTATCCCTTCGCTTTGGGCAAAAGGACGTTCAGCTCCCCAGATTTAACCTGGATGGGAACAGCAGACTTATTGAGTCAGAGGCACTAATGACTCACAGGAAGACAAGTGATATAATGAGTCTTTTTAATTTAGGAAAACCTCCTAAAAGAGAGATGAATGTATTCTTAATAAGTCAATAATCTTTTTTATTGGTCCACTAGATGATGTGTAATTAAGTTGACAGCTGTGACCTATAAAAGTATCCTTAAACATGCAAGGGGGGGAAAAAAAAATCTGTTCAGGAAGGCTGTTTCTAAAGCTGAAGATAACATATGGCATTCAGAGTGTCCCTGCTGTTCCTAAAGGATAAATAAAACATTTGTTTCAGCCTAATTTTTATATTACTCCTTTCTTACTCGTCATGGGAAGTTTTCTTAGAAAACACACTGCTATTATTATTATTATTGGGTTGTGTGGTGCAGGTTTTGAACTGAGCACCTTTTTTTGCTGGAGAATTTAGATGGATGTGGTTTACAGTACATCGCCACAAACACTATCAAAACATTACATGGGTGACATGTTTTTGGGGAACTACTGCAGGATTCAGGAGACTTGGAAAAAAAATCAATATCGGGTTCCTCTAAAGGCACATGGTGGCATTTTGTGTTGGCTTTACTACTAATCTCCTTCCTGTCTGTGGGATGAAGATGGTTACAAGCTGTACACATAGTTGAAACAAACCACTTCATGGCATTTCCTCCAACATTCTTCACCCAAGACCCCCCACAGAGTTTTCTTTAGCTTGCTCTGCCATCTTGACCACATTTACAGCTCTGCACACCCAACTCTTCAGCATGCCGTTTTTTTTCTGCAGACCACAGAACCTGTGCATCACCAGCACTAAGAAGGTTGCACAGACATTTGAAGGCACATTAAGTTTTTTTTTTTTTTTTTTAACATTTTTCTTTTTTTTCCACGACGAAGCCACCTCCTCCAACAATACAATTCTGGCTAAACATCCGAGTTGAAACTTGGAGAAATGAACTCAGGAAAACTTTAACTTGTAACAGCATTGGCATAAATTCAGTGTTTCTCAATAGCAGAACTGAAGTGGGATGCAGTAGAGTATTTGCATAACTCAAAATGCTGTGTCGCAAATGCTACAAAAGTAAAGGTTTCCGCACATTTGAAGATGTGTAAATTGGCAAGGGTTTTATTTTAAAACTATAAACAAAGAGTGGGAGGAATTTAACAAGTATATTAAAACTCTGCAAATATAGAAACTGCTGCTAAGGGTACAGCAGATTTCGCATGCAAGAATACATATAAAGATTATTTGAAAAACAGAATGGTTGCCCAATATCTGTCTAAGTTCTGTAAAATTAATGCAAGTATTTTAAGAAAATATAATGTATATACTTTGTACATCATGCAGAAAATAAGCTATTAACCATATCTTAATTTATTGATATGTCACTCTCTTTTTTAGAGGCCTGACAAAAATTTGGGTTGACAGAAATTAGTAGTCAGTGTTGTGAGTAAACATTCATCGATTAAGTGGACTAGGGAAAGCCTTCGTTTCTGCTAAAGTACCAGTTTAGTTTGTGAAAAATTGTAGTCCTGACATTGATAAAGCTAAATTATAACCTTGATTAAATATAGAAATAAAACACAAGTGACACGGAGCATAAAACAGAACACATGGCGATACGTAAGGTCAGCAATTTGGCAGGCCAAAGGGCAATCTGTATCCACATTATCATGTGTCTAAATGGGCCTTCTGAGAGTGGTTGTAATCTAATTAAATGCCTTTTCTCTAGGAAACCCCTATTTCCTCAGTGAGGGGGAAAACTACTCCTCACAAAAAGACGTGAGCCAGTGGCACTAATGTTGCTTTGGAGACTTGTACATCAGCAGTTCGTACTCCATCTGAATATCTCCAGCAAGTTTTATTTTTTGCATATCATCCATATGTAGCTGTCTACATTACCTCGATAATGCTGCCTGGGGATCTATTTCAAACAGATTAGTGTGGACACACGGCAAGAGAAACAATCTACTTCTGTGGTTTTAGCCATCAATATCTTCTTACAGTTCATAATAACCTGTGAAAACGCTGTATAATGTAGCTGTAAAAATGCAGTGTCATCACATTCAAAGTCAAATATACTGTAAATATATGTGTAGGTTGGTTCTACACTTTGCTAAAACAAAAAGAATAAAAGTTTTTGCCAGCATGGTTAAAAGGTGAAGTAAAGCTAAAAAAGGAAGATCCAAACACAGCCTTTAGAAACTAGTTTTTATTGTTGTTGTTTTGAAATAGACATGTATGCATATATTTTTATCATTATTATTATTTTCAATTTTACTGGTAGGTCTGTGGGTGATGATGGTATTCTATTTTCCAAACAAATTATTTACACTTCAAACTCTCCTACCTGTGGGGCAGCTACTGTAAGCTCACAAAAAATATGGCTAAGAGTGAGACAGGAAGGTGTTTTTTTTTTTTTTTTTCTACATGCTGTTTGATAGAATATAATAAAATAACAAAATAATACATAAAAATTCAATGGCAGGTTTTGGCAAACAATAAAAAAAAAAAAAAGAACTCCACACAACTCTACACATGATTGCATATTCCTAAATATGCAATCATGCTAAATGCAGTCACTGGCAGCAGGTTTCATTTCTCATTAGTTGTAAGCTAATGACTAATATCAATTATCAACTCATTAAAGCCTCTATTCTGCATCATCAATCAGAAGCAGGGCATGATATAAAAGAGTTTATATATGTGTATATATATATATATATATAAAGGCTGTCATCTCTTTTTGCTAGAGAACTAATGCAAACAAAAATGTTATTTTTTCTGTCCAATATATTAATATTTCCATGGTATAATAGAAGAACAGTAATGGTGCAGAATCCCTGCAGGCACAATAATTTCTCTCCTTTACATTTAATTTGCCGGATGAATGAGATGTCGGATTGGTCAAGAAACCTAAGGTGATGCATGAGCATTTGTGGCGTCATGTTGCACATGAGATTGTTCTACATAAATGAGACCCCTTTGTGACCCACAATCTGTTGGCATTTACAATAAGATTTTTTATTTTTTTGCTGTTTACAAACTGAAGTTTTTCCATTACGTTTCTCTTCAATGGTTGGTTAACATCTTCTAACACTGGGACTGGTAATTCATTTACTGCAGCAAGATTAACTCACTGCATTAAAGTTGTTGTTTGGAGAAGATGCTTTAGCTTTCTTGACAAATATTGTACTGATGAATAGGAATGTCTTCTCTCCGTTTTAGTAGGATCAGTGAAAAACGAAAAATGTTTATATTCATGCCAAAGACAGAAAATGCTGAATGTGATTTTCTACTTTTAAAAAATCTGCAAAAAATTTCACTTTTTCCACATATTTGTGTCTAGAATTTTGAGGAAAGAAATTAAATTCATTCAATTTGAAATGAGGCTGTAACAAAAAATGTGAAAAAAGTGAAGCACTGTTAATTCTTTACAAATACACTAAGTTTTGTACATCTCATCTTTGTCACACATTCAAGGAATTGCAAAGAAAAAAAAATGTTTAGAACGTAAAGGATCTTATGAAGAGAAAAGTCCGTTTTGTAATTTTCAGAGCGGCTTCTATCAGAGAACTAAAGTGGAAAAGTGGTCTTTCAGTAACTAACTAAGGTGGTTTATATTGTTAGATTTATTATGGCTGTGTAATAAATATTGACAAGTGGTTGGCACGTTGCACCTCACTTGCTTAATCTCATTTATGGTGCTAGCGATTGCCCTCACACGTCCAATTGAAAAGGAAAAAAAGTCAATTCCAGCAAATGCTTCTCACCATTGCATTGGCTGATTTATTAAAACAGACAGCGTTTTTTTTTGGTCCTGAAGAGAAAGCTTCTCAGGTCTGAAAACATCATCATTTTTTGTAAATCAAATTAGGGGTGAGGGGTTTGTGTGGGAATTGGCCTCTTTTTCTCTCCCATTAAATTGTGTAACAGATATTGCAAACCTTTATCACTCTGTGATCAATTCTAAAGTGATTTAATCTAGGAGTTTTGGAGCACAAACTGTTGAGAGGTGAAGGAGAAAATCAAGACTTATCGCTCCAATGCCAAAAAAAATATCTTTGGAAAATAAGTGTGAGAAGCCCGTTTTAACATTAAAGATAATATACACATGAAGCAAGAATTTACAAAAAAAAAAAAAAATACTCAACAAATTAAAGGGATATTAATTTCAGCAAAAAATTCCGTACAGTTAAGCATTGTAAAAAAAAAAAAAAAGAAAAGTTATTACTTTAAAAATTTCCTTCCCTTAAATTTTCCATTAGTTTAAAAAATATATTTGTTAAATATTGCATCTAGTTTTCTAGGGTTTATCATCAGTTTTTGGTTATCTAATATACTTCTAAGTGTTGCGTAAGATTTTATTAATCACACAGCAGCACTTTTCTAAAAAATAACCACCGACTTGCAAAAATAAAAAATTAAGTATATAGTAAATTGAGTCTAATTACAAAGACTGATTTAAAAGTCAATTACATTTCAGCTTGATCCTATTTATTGAACTATTCAGTCAAGTTATAATTAATATTTAAATTGGTAGAAGACAGTTTCTATCCTGCTTGACAAGGATGTGAAGACATATTGTATCGAGTCATTAGGTTTGCCGCGATGCTTCACACTGAGATTGATTGGAGCAAAGGAAAACAAATCTCCGCCTGAAAAAAACCTGGCTTGGTTTGTTTTTCATAAGACTTTAGGTTTGCTAATCCAGACCGTTTAGTCTGTGTGGAAACACTTTAGGTGTAACAAAAATATTGCACAATCGGCTTATTCTTCAATAAAAGAAAAGAAAAACTTTAGAACGTATTATTCAACATGTCGCGTGGTTTCCTGGTTTTCCTCTCTAGAATTATAATTTTCAAAAAAATAAAAATAACTAAAAACAATAAGGGTCAGAATTTATCAACCACACATTGTAAATGTGAGATGTGGTTGATGTGTTTCAACAAGAAATATTTTATCCTTTCAATTTCTATACTAATTAACAAACAAGCCGTGATAAACATGCTATACCCAGACACTTTAAACAAGATTTAAAAGTGATTGCTGTACCTTTAAAATTAAGAAAATATATTTGTATTTGGGAATAGATTCACAAACTGAGGTTCTAACTCTTTGTTTTTAAATAGAGAGTTAAGAATGAGTAGAATTGCAAAGGAAGGCAGGCTAGGTAAAACGGCAATGAGACAAATCTTAACTAACTTATACTAAAGCATCAAACAGTGAAGATCTAATGTTTAGAGTTACAGTGCAACAAAAGATGAAAAACTGCAGCTGCAGTAAAAGCAAATTAGCTTCTTTTTAAAAAAACAAAAAAGTAAACAGAATGACAAGAAGTCCACCTGACAAAAACAAGAAAAATTTAATCGACTTTTACTCATCAATGTTCAGGCAGTATTCCGATGAGGCTAAAATAAGTTTTAAAATAATGACTTTTTATGGTGACGTTCAGGAAAATGACTCCCTTTTCTCTAAACAAATGCATATGTCAGCTTCAAAGATGTGATGATGGAATTTAAAGTGTGTCCCCATGGAAAGAGCCTCAGGCTGAACCTATTATAACATCAGGCAAACAATGAATTTTCCAGGGACCCACTGCAAACTGACAGGCTATAAAGGATTTAATTCTCAGAGGGGAGAATCTTGATGAGAATGGTATTCCATTATATCCCAACACATCTGTACACAGATTCAACTCTTAGTTCTCACATATTTTTAACATTACAAACTATGAAACTGTTCAGTTTCATCAACATTCATACACTAATTTAATTTAAAAAAAAAAAGGCTTTACAACATGCCTATTTCCACAACCTGCTTCTCATAGAGTCACGACGATACAGAAAGTTAATGGGTTATATCTCCAGTTTTTAATTTTGTATTAATTACTGTTTTTTTGTAACAACTTAAACTACTTCAAAAGGACATGTTTTTATAGTCCTTTAAAGGATTAAAAAAAAAAGAGTGAAAATATATTTGATGCTTCTTTAAATCTGAAAGACAGACATTTCTTTTTGTCAACCCAGCCCTAACAGCCATGTTTATGAAGATGAATTCAAACAAGTTCCACACATTGAAAAAGCATCAACTAATAAGCAAAGGCAAGTTGCAAAGACAGAGATCAAACACTTCAAATTAATTCATTCCAAATTAATTTGTCAGTAAAGACTCCACTACGATTGTAAAGTGCTGGCTTTGAGGTGTTCCAGAAGAAGATTTAAAATTTTTCAAAGTTTATAAGATTTGTGAGAAATATTAAAGTGGTTGATCAGTCAAGTTTTATTTTCTGGATATCCTATGAAGTTCTGCTTTATCTTGATTGTGATCCTATTGAATGTCTATATGGTTTTCTAGCACTGAAAAGGTCAAAAGCCTGTTATGAATTGTCCTTTCTGCTAAGCGACTGTAAAAGCAATATTGTCTGAAAAAACATACTTGGCTTCTCTTTATATTGTTAGACTTGTTTTAAGCAACAGTAATTGGTTGCTGCCTTAAAATGATCAGCAGTTAGTTGTTTGTGTATAATTATTTTTGTGGAAACAATCTTCTTTTAGAAGACTTTTTATGAATTGCTGTTCATCTATGTGGAGCATGTGGAGTCTGTTGAATAAAGCAACCAATTAGTCAATTAAAAAAAATATCTAGGTGGCGATATCAAAATATAATACAATGCCCTTTAAATTCGCCAACATTTACAACTCCAAACATTATATCTTTTTTCAAATTTTGTTTAATACACCAACAGAGAATAGTTGATTAATGTGAAATAGAAGAAATTTAAACATGATTCAGTAAAATCTAGCTTCCATTTGTAACAAGCCTTTTTAAAAATATCTGCCACTGCAATTAAAGGTCATCAGGTCTTTTGAGCAATTTCTCTTCTGGTTTTGCACGTCTGAACACTGAAATTGTTCAGACACCGAAATGACTAAAATTTCATTGTCCAAATCTTCTGTTATCGTGTGATTGGATTAGAGCATCTGAAAATACAGAGTTTCAAATCTTGTTACAGATTTAGGTCTGGACTTTGACTGGGTCATTTTAACACAAATAAGCTTTGATTCAATTATCACCTGGTGGAAAATCACAGTAACTGACCATCTCTGTGACCAACTCTCCTGACCAACGCTGAAGAAAAGCCTCCACACAGGATTGTTTCACAGTGGGGATGAAGGTCCTGGGCAGCATTGGATTCCACCTCACAACATTTTGTACGTCGGGCAAAAAGGTAAATTTTGGTTTCATCTGATCCGAGCAACTTTCATTTTCTTTCATTACTGGGTGACTTTTTAGTCTTTTTGTAGGCAGGACAAAGTAAAGTTTAACTTTAATCTTATTTGACTAGAGTACACTCTTTCACATATTTGCTGGGTTTCTGACATGGCTTGTGGCAAACTATAATTACACTTCTTACAAACTACTCCTATGACAAGTCTTCTTGTAAATAAGCAATATGCAATGGGCTTCTGATTGTTAAGAATGAGTAGGACTGCAGTGCAGCTATAATCTATATTTATAATCTTGAGCTTTATATGTTTGGAGCTCGAAACATTGTTTAAGAATCCAAATCTGTCTTAAACATCTCCACAACTTTCTGCCTAACCTGTCTGCTAAGTATCACTTTCTTGTTGTTTTTGTTTGTTTTCATGATTCTGCTTGCTCTCACTGATGTTTTCCAGATATATTTTCAGAGAAATTGAAATGCACCCAGATGAACTCTCTTTACTGATCTCTAAGCAACTGGTTGCATTGAAATTTACTTAGAGATATAAAAAGAACATGCAGAAGAATACCAATCATTTGCAGTCATTTACTTTACACATCATAATTATGCACCACTTTCTCGTCTCACACAAAAAAAGAACAGAATACTTTGAAGTTTATTGCTGCAAAGAGAAAGTGTAGAAGTGCAAGAATTAGGAGAGCTTTAAAATAAGTATTAATCACATGCATTCGCTCAGTCAGTGAGGCTTAGCACAAATGATTAAAAAAAATAATAAATTTCATTTAATGTCCTATGAGTGCACTGTGCTGATTTGAAGCAGAAAGTTTTTTTCATCTGTGACAAGAGCTGGGGTGACGATGGGAAAAAAGGGGGGCTGAAAAGGGCAAACTGGAGTAGAAAATGTACATTGCAGTAACTGTGGATTTTTTAACAGAGTATCTCAGGACTGAGTTGCAACACAATCAGAGCTCAAAATTGTGCTTGTTTTTGTTTTTTTGAGTTACAGTCACTGCTACTGACGTGCTGGAATTTCCTAACTGAGAAGCTGAAAAGTCTCTCCATCCTTTGGTAGCTGATAACGACCATTGAGAAACCCAGGGGCTTAAATTATGTTGTATTTTTACACATTCTCATTAAGTCACGTCTCAGTTTTTTCAGGTTGCACTGAAAGAAAAAAAAGAAAAAGGTTCCAAAGACTACCCTTAGGTGAGCATATCTGACATCTTGCACAGCATTTAAAAGACAACTCTAAGTGTTATGTATAATATTTGTTCCAAGGGAAAACACAGTGAGCCAGGGCTGTCACTTTACTTTAATATGGGTGTAGGTTTGAACCTGTCACCTGGCTCAGCTCCTTTTCTTTGGTCTCCTTCAAAATACCCAAATATATGCAGGTTATGGTAACTGATGTGAACAGGCGAGAGAGCAGTTGTCTGTCTCTGGGAGTCAGTTTTTGACTGGCTGTCAGAATACAGTGTGCCCACTTTCAGCTGGAATAATCTTCAACCACTTGCAGGCTGGGGAAAAGCCAGCAAGTGATGGATGTGTGAAAAATTCCAGTTTGAACGGAGGCACGACTGCAAAGGCATTCAGTGGAATGGTGACGTCTGTCTTGTAGCATGATGCTCTGACATGGAAACAGAGGCAAAGAGTGTCACAGCATTTAGGACCAGAAATAAAGACTTGTTCCTGTTGCTGGGTTACAAAGCTGATCATTTCAATAATCAGGGTGATACATTTGTTGGGGGTCTTTAGATCCTTTCAAGGCCCAATGACTCAAAGGAAAAAAAAACAAAACAAAACAATTAAACCTTGTGGAATCATCAGGAAGCTACTCAAATGCAACTTTACACCTCAGGCTTCTCAAAGCGGTTTTGTTGTCTGTACAAGAAATAAATACACCTTTAATATCATTTAATTCGTCTTTGAAATTACAATCCTCAAAACTTTTTTCTCATATATTTACATTTGCTTACAGTGGCATATTTCTGTTCTTAAAGCCTTTCATGACATTAAAACATGCACAAAACACACCACTTTTGAGTTCCTACACTTCCACAAAACTTCTGAATAATAAATTAATACCGATTCAGTCCTAATATCTTGCACAATGTTGCAAAATCATTACACGTCTTTGTCATTCCAAACCCGGCTGAGAGCTAAAAGATAATTTCACGACTAAACAAAGATGAAGAAGAAAGACTTGTAAAAAATTACTTCTGATCATTGGTGCCAGATAGTTCAATCCATCTCCTCAAACAGTAAATTGTTGATTTAGTGTTTTTCCATTTTGGAGGAGATCTATACGCTCTCCAATTCTTGACAAATTGAAACGTCCTGAGTTTTTTTTCTGAAATTCAAACTGATTTACCATAGCCTTAGACGGGCAAATTATGACAAATTGCTAAAACCTGGATAGAATCGGATGTTCCAACAGATCAATGATTCCCAAAACTTTTCAAAACTCTTCATAGGGCGGACAAAACGGGTCACTCCACTCTTCTTTCCTTCCACCTGAATACTGCTGAAAGTCTGTGTGAATTAGGCTGAGTCCAACTCAAGAAACTAAACAGTTTAAATGAAGAGGTCTTTGGATGCTTTTAACTTTTTCGTTGCTCTTTTCTAAGAAAAAAACATAGTTGCAACCCATTCCTCTCCTCAGAAATTAAAATATACAGAATATCAAATTCTATATTACTTATTGTTTAACATCTTTGAACTGATTTGGTACATAACTAAAATTTTTACTTGGGTTGAAAAGTACATTTTTGTGCATTTGTTGCTTTGTTCAATGCAGACTTGCTGATCAAAATCCATGAGCTGAAAAGGAAGTGTTTTGTCAAATTAGTTTGCCCAAACAATAAAGAATGAATTATGGCGACTGTTGTTGTGAGGCAAAATGAGTGAGAATGAGCTCTCAGCTGCGCAATTACACAAAGGAATCTGCTCTATGCTTTCATATTCTCTCTCGTATTTGACTTGTTCTTACTATATGGCATTGATTAAGTTGGGAGCAGCAGTATATTTAGGACGCTTACTCAGAGTAAGAGTAATTAAAACATGCTTGCTGTTTAATAGAATTCTAAAAGGAAAAAAAAAAAAAGTAAAGCAAAAAGACAATTTGGTAGACACTCTTCTTTCATTCCTCAGCCAATTACATTTCATCCTTGGCAGCACTTAGTAAAAGCTCATGGTTGGGTGAGCCAATCTGGATAATTCTCTAATTTATGTATACGGAAACGCAAATGAGTGTTCCAGCAAACATAAAGCACAGAAATGGAGGAAGAATCGATTAGCAATTTGCAGGGCCTTGCAGAAGTATTCATTCTTCTTGACCTTTTTTGCATTACTGTCACAAACCTAAATGTCATTTAGAAATGTTTGTGGCACACCATGTGAAGTGAAAGGAAAAGTGAATATCCTTTTCAATAAGTTTTACAAATAAAAATGTGATGTGAATTAGTATAGTACCATTTTAGTAGATGAGTCCTTGGACAATTCCAAGTTGCCTATGAGTGTATAGACGCGTGTTTGAAATAGCAGCTTAGTGAATACGTAGTGCAGCGTGAAAACTGAGCTTTTGTTAGGACTTGGTTGTAAGACTGCCATGTCTGTTTTTTCCTTACTTTCTTTCAATGATGAAGGGCGAATCACACTCATAGTTTTTACACAACCCCTGACAACCTGAGCTTGTCACTAGAATTTAACACTGCCCTGTGGATTTTCCAGATGGCTGCACCCAGCGGGTTCATGACAGCACCCCCAGAATCAAGCTACTCACTCAAACACTCGTTGGCAGAATCCCCAGTGGCCCTGGCCCAAGGTCTGTCCTGGTAAAAGGGGTGACATCTCTGGCAGTCGGTTCCCACTGTGTGATGTTGGCAGGCACACACCAGGCCACCCTGTTCCCCCTCAACACACTCGCTGGCATGGCCGTTGCACTTGCATCTAAAGGGAAACATAAGACACATTTTTTACACCTGCAAGTCCTTGTGTTTTCCTCTCTCCATGCTTATTTCTGACACTGAACGAACGTGCACACAGCGGACGGAGCCGAAGGCAGAGGAAAGAGAGAGGGTATTTCCACCATACGGAGTTGTCACTTCGCGTTATCCCTCACAGGCATAAATGTGGTCTGAGACGAGGTGGAGTTTTCATTCCCCCTCAGCGGCTGCACTTTTCAACTGTGTTAATGTGCCATTGCTAATATACTCATACGATCCAAAGGACAATGACAAAAAGCAACAGGGTTGTGCTGCGTGGAACAGCAACTGTTAGCTCAATATTTCGGAACCTCTTAATGCCTGAAACAGCCAGAGCTTAAAGCACAATATATCTGAAAGACCTTGAAATATTTTCTTAGAGAAAAATCAAAGTCATGTTAAGTCTGCTGCAATCCCAATTTCTTTTGGAGGTATACTGTAATGACAGTGTTGTGGCCACGTCTCGACTTTGGACCCCAATGATAGGTGGATTGGCACTAACGCCTATAGCAAATAAATGGAGATTCAATGCATTGATTAAGGCTAAAATTTTAATCACAGAATAACATTATTGGATGTTGACATACAAGCTTGTACTTGTCTGAAAATTCAGAGTTACATGATTACACATTGTTGGCAGTGATATGTCCACTTCACCATCCTCCGACCTCAGCCACCCCACTCCTCACCCCAAACCAACCTGCATTTAAACCATCCTTTCAGATTCAACAACGATCCCTCATGTCACTGTGCATCAGTTGCATAATACATATCTACTTTATTAGGCCTCTGCTTAATTAGATGCATTTCCATTTGATGCATCTGATGGAAAGTCCCATAAACATAAGACTTCAATCTTGTATTTAAGAAAACGACGAGGTTTTTGAGCATAAAGTCAACCTATATACGTTTTTATTACTATTATTCCAAAATTTTTTGCAAAAAGTATCAGAGAACCTTCACTGCAAGAAAGAATCAATTCTACAGTTTTGTGACAGACTTTTTTGAAAAGTCTGTCACAAACTAAAGTTTTCTTCTTTTTATTGGTTAACAGTTTTACATTGCTTCACCAAAACGAGCACCGATATTCCAGTGCATACTTGCATATAGTGTTATATTTTTGTCTCCAGCTGTAGCATTAGAAACATGCAAAAACTCAATTTTGCCTTCATTTAGCACCCACAAAATACTTTTACAAATTTCCCGCTCCCCTCCGATTGTCATTATTTGAGCTGACCTTTTTATTTAACTCATAAATAGAGGATACTGTTATGTTTACTTATAGATTCTTCATCAAATTATAGTTTGGGAAACTGAGAGTCATGTGAAAATGATGAAACATAAGAAAACGTGTTGATCATTATGCAGTTGTAAAATGCATTGTCTTCCCAACTTTACCAGCTTTTTTAAAATTTTAAACAGAAAAAGTAAGAGGTTTCTAAAATATTTAAGTTATTTACCCCCATTTCTCACTCCAGCAGCGACATGTTGCCCTTGTCACATAATGCAACAGAAGGCCAAGGCGAGATCAGAATGCACCCCATGCCAGCAGTTTAAATGTGTTTCTTGAGTAACATTTCTCACCTTCTTTTCTACAAAACACAGCGCTGCTAATTGGAGCAAAAATCCGTGCCTTGACTCATCGACCCACAGGACCTGTCTCCAATATGCATCAAGGCAGACATACGATGCACAGAGTTTCCAGATGAGATCTTGGAAAAGGTTTTCATCATCGGATTATTTTGTGGAAGTACAAGTGACTTTATAAAATTGCTCTCTTAGCAGGAGTCATAAACTCCTTGCTTTCTGAAAGCACTTAAACATTTTTAATAAAGTAAATATTTTCTGAATTTCTGACAAACGGCTACTTAAAATAGTGATTTTTTTCTAATTTATTTCCTCTACTTTTGCAAATTGACTTTTGTCAATTTGCAAAATTGACTTTTGTCAAGCTATGACTTACTTTTTCTGTGTGTATCATTTTCTGGCAGTGTTGCAGGTTTTTGTCAAGTTGCTGCAATAAGGGCCAGACATCTGTCACTGAATGGCAACCTCTGTCAAATTTACTCAGCTGTCCTATAATCACATGTCGGCTTGCCTGAGACTCAGACCCAGTTATTCCACCATCACTGAGAAGACAACAACCAAGTGACTATAAACTGCCTCCAATTTATACCCAAGAACTCTGTTAAAATTTATGCCATGTCTTGCAAAAGTGTTGAAGTTGTCCACGTTTTGTCGTGTCACAGCTCCCACATTCTAATGTGTTTTATTGGGATTTTATTTGATAGACCAACACACAGCAGTACGCAATTGTGAAGTGGAAGAAAAGAGATAGATGTTTTTGCAATTATTTTCTTCTTGCTACTTTTCCATTATGTGAAGTGCAACTCCTGTTCTTTCAACAGAGTCCTCCAACACAGCAGTGGTTGCCTGCAACTCCTCCGCAATTTCCAATCACGAGAGAAAATGTGTTGTTCTGTCACGTAATGTGAAAAAATGTCCCTACAAACGTTGAGCTTTGAGTTTGATCCAGAGTAGGGCAGATTTAAACTGAATGATAACAAGTTTCCATGGGAAAAACAAGGTCAAGAACTTAGAGACAGCTGGAAACATGGGAACGGGCTTAAGAGAAACAGGACTCACAAATGCCAAGTGCAGAATTCAGTGAGACAATAAGGGAAGCAGAGCAGGCTGAAAGTGCAGTGGGGATGGGTGCTTAGTGCAAACAAGGACCAGGTGATCTTAATCAATGGGATGCGTGGGTAGCAGAAAGAAATGTACTCGGAGACCGAGAGGAACTTCATAAGTGACACAGACCACTGAAAGCTGTGCTGGAAGACCCAAAGGAATAACCAATAAAATAATACAAATAAACTGAAAAGAATGTCATGGAGGAAGCTTAAAAAACACAGAATAAGAATATAAAGTCCAACAGACACGTCTGTACAGGTTTTCTACATGTTAGATGTAGTTAGGCCTGTCACAGAAAACAAAGAAAAACTTAATCGAATGATAAATTAAAATTATCGACTTCATTTTGATTTACTGGCTTTATCGTTGCTTCCTGGCTTTTTCTGGTTCTGTTGATGACACTGGATGAAAAATGGCTAAACTCTGGTTTGTTTACCAGTTCCAATGTTACGTGTTCTTTTGAAAATAAGGTGTATTTATTTTTGGCAGGATGTGCTTGCAATATGTGATTACTATTACATCAGTTTAAAATGTTCTTCAAACAATATTATTGTTTATCACAATCTTTTTTTGAGACAATTAATCGCTCATAAAAATGTGTTATCGTGACAGGCCTAGATGCAGTTACACCACAAAACCTATATAGTTAAACATAAGAGAAGAGATGTGGGTAGAAGTTTTACACAATTTCTGCTTATTTTGAGGTTTATTTAGTGAGGGCAATAGGACTGAATTAACCTCCCATTATGGATTAGCCGCTTAAGAGTTTGATCTGCTGACACATGGAGCAGCTGAGCTTTCGGACCCCGCTAACACGAGGGCACAGAAAGTGCTGCTGTGCAGCCAAGCTTTCAGTCAAAAACTATTTTCTCCATCCTAGAGGCCACCACATCAGCTCACGCACCGATCCATATTCAGCGGCGGCTGCATTGATGCTCAACTCCAAAAAAAAAAAAAAAAAAAAAAAAAAAAAAAAAAAAAATCACAACAAATCTTTCACAGCATCTAACTCACAGAGTTGACATGAGGCATCAGAGTGTAAAGGCATATGTTCTTCAACAGACTGTCCAGATATAAAGCTAACATGTTGCTCTGTGGGTTTGTCCCCCAGGTGTTGCGACATTGCTGGGTAATTTGTCACGCCAATGCAGTGATCCTAAACATTTATGACAGGTGTCACATCAACTTTATATTCTCTCAGAAGATTCCATCTCAACTACTTAATTGTCCACTTCTTTTTTTATATATATGTAGCAACCAAGGTGAAGTGTGGTTTGTGGCGACATGTCCGTTCTCATTAATGTGAGCAACAAATCCAAAGTGGAAGAAGCGTGGAGTATTTTACAGGTTCAAAATTGACTGGCAGAAAGAGGGAATGTTAAGGTGATAGTTGAACCATTTGGCCTGTGCTTTGAACTACACTCAAGACCATTTATGGGAAGAACAAGGGACAATAAGATTTTTAAAAAGTGTTCAGAAAAAAGGAACTAAAATATTGGTGCCTCTAACAAAAGTAAGAAACCGCTTGATGCAAACTTTTCTTGTTTAAGTTTAGTTGAGTGCTTAGACACTTTTAGTGAGTGGAGATTTTCCGATTCTCTTGTTGAGATATTATTGGGATGTTATTATAAAATTATCAATTGGGATACAAGTAAGATATTATAATATTTTCCATTTCTCTCCACTCTTCAAAAAGGGACAGACAAGAACACATCTTACATTACTTTTAAAGTAATGCAAGATGTAAGTTAATCTACATAAATCGAAAGCAGTCTGTATTAAAACAGCCACTCACATTCATCTGTCCAAATAGTTCAAACATCTAAAAGAGCTGCATTTTTAGGAGAGTTAAGGAGTTTTCCATATTACAGTAAATTTGCGGGTCTTTGGTCAAAATGCAAAGACATTTTTTGCTTCACCAATTGATGCCTCCAAAGTGATGGCAACAAAATTATAGCTCCAAATGTGAAATTACTGGATGTTATTTAAGAAACATTTTTTTGGTGTCTTGCTGGAGAAACTTCCCCAAACCTTCTGAACGACTTGTAGCAAAGTCCTCCTAAATTTAGATACAGTGGCAACTGTGGAAGCCGGTAACAAATATTGCATTTTTTTTCTCTATGCAGGACATATTTGTTTGGTTAACTCGAGACAAACATAAGTTCATTTGTAAAAATGAAAAATAGCAAAGAAATCTGTATTGCTTGTGCTAATTTAAATAATTATTATTCAAAAATTTAATTACATTTTATTTACACATTCTAAATTCAGCATGGAAAAAACTTTACATTCCAGCAGTGACCATAGGGGATTTAATAAAACTAAAAGCATTCTGAAAATTGTGTTGTTGTTATTTTTTAATTTTGGTTCTCTTACCTCCCACCCACAGAAAAATCAGAGATGGCATAAAAATACGAGCGCAGCACTTTGGGATCCTTAAAAAACTCGTCCCCAAAGGTATTCAGCCTGTCCAAAGAGATGAGCAGGTCAGTGGCTGTCACCCATTCCTGGAAAACACAAAAAGGAAGAGAAGACGAACATGTCATGAGACAATAAATAAATAAAATCTGACAAGCTGAGGAAAAGAAAGAAAAAAGAAGAAAAAAAAAAACGACTAAGGAAAAAAGACCAGATATATTAGCAGCGTGTTGTCAAATATGTTTTTTTTATGATCAATCCTGAAAGCAGCAAATATCCTACAGTTACAAAAAGGGGAAAAAAAGATATGTAAAGTTGGCAGAAAAGAGAGATTAGTCAGGATGAAAAGTTGGTGGATCAAAAGACATGGGTGATGGTATAACGACGGGGGGGAGAGCAGATGTAATGGGAAGATAATGAGTAAGGCAAAGAAAATTGAGCTGATGTTAGAGTGAAAGGGGTGAAAGACGGAGGGGATTAATGGAGATAAAAGTTGAATTATGAAAAAAAAACAACAACATTGCCGTTCTACTCTCCTGTAATGGATTGCACTTGGCAGAACCTCCACTCCGATAAGATTTAAGCTACTGCATTTTGAGCCCGATGCACGGGTAGAGCGGGATGAAGCAACAGCAGGAGAGAGTGAAGGAGGATAATGCAAACAGAAGGAAAGCAAATACAAAAAAGAAAAAAAAAAAAAAACAATACTGCAATACTGGGGTGGAAGATAAAAATGACGTCAAGCAAGGAGAATGATGAAAAAACAAAAAAAAGCCCATCCAGTACCATAAACCCACTTTTAAACAAATAACTGGAGAGATTTTTTTTTATTATTTTATTTTTTTATTTTTTGGGTGGTTTGAGACTTTGTGGCGGTCCTCAAAAAGCCTGTAAAGCTGTGTGTTTTGAAGCTACTCTCCAGAGACGTCTTTGAAGTGTGGCAGTGGTAGACAAGGAGATTGGAGTGAACGGGCCTCAGACTACAATCGCCTGATGATTTCCTTCGTTCTTGTCTTTTCTTTTTTTTTTTTTTTTTTTTTTCCCAGACAGTACAGCGCATCTTTGTAGCGGCAAAGCCCATCAAATAACACCTTTTTGATAAGATGGGGCTTTGCTTATTATAGAATACGAGGCATAAACCGAGCACGCTTTGTAAGTGATGTTTTCCATGCCTTTTTTTTTTTTCCATTTTGAAGTAAGCCATGTTCTTAACCATACTGGGGGGGGGGGAAATTGTATGAAAATGAAAAACATCCCTTCAACTATTTGTGCGAAATAAGTCGACTTGGTTTGACAACCCCAAACTTTTTCACTGTGTAGCAAGCATGTGGTCAGATGTGACCTTCAAAGTAAGGGATGCTCGAAAAGAACCAAGAGAGCAAAACCGTGCCATTATAACACCACCACACTGAAGCATAGACACAAGGCAGGGTCTATCTGGTACATGACAAGACCTAATCCTATTGTACAATTATTGTAGCTGAAATTAAGACCAATTGAACCAGTCTGTGCTTTTATCAAAATGTTATCTAATTCAGCTGACTATTACCAGGAGTCCTGAGGTGCTCTGTGGCTGTAACTGCCTCTCCAACAAGGTTTGACATGTCATGCATTCAGAGATGGTTTTCTACTTACCTTAATTGGAATGAAATACAATTCATGCTAGCATTTCTTTCATATTGAAGCAATCTGCCCATTCTCATCTGTCCTTTGATATGAGCAAAGCATTTTTGTTGAAATAACTATTGTTTTAGGACAGGGGTGGCAAAGTCCAGTCATAAAGGGCCACGGTCCTGCAGGTTTTAGTTGTGTCACAGGTACAGAACACTGGAACAAAATGGCTTAATTTCCTCCATCCTCGGTAGATAAGTGCTCCAGAGCCTTAATGAGCTAATTATTCTATTCAGGTGTGGTACAGCAGAGGCTTTTAGGAACATCTTCTGTAAACTTTATCCATTCTGAAGCTCAGTTTGAACCTCAGCTGGTTGTCCTCACCAGGTCTAGACCAAGACACTTAAATACCCAGCTGCCATCTGATTGGCAGATTGATTCATTTTGAACCCGGGTTCCTAACCAAAGAACTTGATTAGAGTTTATCGGATTTTAGAAATTTACCACGCTCTCTCTGGTACAGATGCTTCCACAGCATTAAACGTAAAAAAAAAAAAAAAAAAAAAAAAATCATCTGGATCTTGGTTAACAATACACGTCTTCACTCCTGCACATTAAAACCAACATGAATTTGTTGAAGGGTACCAAGCTGCCTATGGAATAAGTATTAAGTAGATTTTCATTTTCACACCTCCTAATAGCTTCCTTGTAAAACATTGAAGCATTAGTCTTTGTTCAGCAAGCAAAGCAATTTGTAGAAAGCTAAGAAATGAAACAAAGACGACACTTTGGGCCTTCTGGGAGTATAGTCATGAACATAGTGTGAATTTTCATAGCTTAAAATAGCCTGAACAGCAGAAAGAAAATGTTCAGAAGGAAAGTTGATTCTTGGGAGACTTTTTCCGCTTAGCATGACCAGAGAAAGAACAGAGTTTGGATATATTGTCTGCAGTTTGAGAAGAAACTAGTTAACAATCTGAAAGTGTGAAGCAGCTCCTATCAGACTTAATAAAGCTCTCTGTTTAGATCTTTCTGAGGAGAGAGAGAGAAAGAGAGAAAGTAGTGGTTACTTTCAGCAGAAGCCTGATTATGCAGGAAAAAAATGCTCTTGTACAAAAAGCATTATTTGATTTTCATCTTTATTTCCAGCCAATTTCCTCCACTAAAGGATCCAACTCCAGTTGGAGTGCACTTCTCCGACAGGCCTCCCTTTTGGCAGTCAGTCAAGGCCTGTCAAGCAGTTGCATGATTGCATAATGTAAGAACAGCATCAGATGATTGAGTGTGGTCACCTGGCATGCTGTTGTTCCAACCTTAACTCCAGCACATTATATATTGTTCACACGGCTCCGCAGGCTAACAGGATTTGGATGCCACCTACAGTCTTGAGGCAGTCGGAAAGCAGATCAGTCTTTGTCTTGGGTTTTACCAACTTAAAACGACAAATTTGCATTTATGGCTCGCAACAGCAGGCCTGTGATGTCAAGCATGATTTTCCTATGCTCAGGTTTTGCTTTAGTACTTGTCAAGTATTAGATAACATCAATTTTCTTGGCTGAAATCACAAATAAATTTCATTTAGTTATTCATTCATTTTCCTAAGTTCCAAAGGAGCTTATTTTTGGTCTCTAGTGGCAAAGTGGCGAGAGCTTAGATATACAACAGGCAAGTTTTAAGTCCATCACAGGGTAACACAGCAACAGACAATGTACTGACTCACAGTCTGTTGCTTTGTAAATTGGTTGCTTTGTAAAAAGAGTGCAAAGCAACCGATTCACCTAACCTGGAAGTCTTTTTTTCACAATGGAGAAAATTGCATCCATACGCACACAGGAAGAATATCAAAAGTTCACTTCAGTTCCCAGCCAGGATTCCAATCCAGGACTTTCTTACTTAAAAGAAACAGTGCGAACAGCTGGTCTATGATCTATTCTGTGACATCTTCACACTGATATGTAAGTAGCCAAATAAAAAAGCAAGTAACCGTGCAACTAGGTTTCAGGTAATGTAGGTTTATAGCTTTCCCAAACTGCAGACCGGCATTCAGAATGGTCGTGATGAAAGATTTAATGATTTAACAGAAAACTAAGCAAAAAACAGGAACAAGACATAAAGCTGGCAACAGAAAACAGGCACATAATCAGACGGAAATACAAATATTTGAGGGAGAATGCAGGCAGAGGAAAAACAGGTGATGGAAAACAGCTGTGGAAAGAAGAGAAGTAGCAGGCTGACGGAAGGTGAATAATAATGCTCTATTCTAGCTGTCCTAGGAACTGGGGAATTCCAGCTTCCCAAATGAAAAGAAAAACAAAAAACAAACCAACAACTGAAACGCTCTCCGCAGTCTGATTTCCCACTAGGAACTCAGACTTCCCACAGTTACGACTTGTAAAGTTGACTTTGCGTTTCAAGATGATTGTTCCTCGCATCAACAGCAGTTGAGATTTGGTGGAAAAATGTTTATTTTACAAGAAACACACATGTAAGACGGCTTCTTAAGTCAATGTAACATGTAGCGCCTTCAATTCTAAAGTGAGCAAATTAAAAGTGGGGTTTTCTTGTGAAAAGTAGTAGTTTGCTTTATTTTTAATTGCAATGTTACTTATGAAAAAGCAATTTTATGCACTGAAACCTTGGAAAGATCAGTGAAAAAAATGAAACCTGATTCTCTTACCACACTCGTTGGATGTGCATAGAAGTGTTGCGTAAAAATAATGGAATAAAATTAATGCAATTTAAGAAGTATAATCTGGAAGAGGCACTGAGAAGTATCCCTGACTTTATATGTATAGTTGAGATAAACTGAGTAGAGCTTTCTGAAATTAAAAACAATAAAAATTGTTCATGTGTTGTCAGTGTGAAAACATTGTTTCTACCTGCATCTAAATTATTTGGGTTGCTTCTTACTCTGTACAAATTTTCAAGAAACATCTGTTATCATGAAACGAAGAAACCTTGACAAAAGAAATTATGCCTAAACTGTCTTCAAAATACGAAGGCTCGTTCATTTAAAGGAAAAGCTGCAGAGACGTAAACTCTGTGAAATATACTTTGTTTCGTAATCCTTTTGTGGTTAATACACATTTTAATGGAAACAAAAATGGCTCGAGGCCATGACCTGCTATTATGTATCCCTATTAAATGAATTATTAGCACAAAATCCATTGCCCACTAATGATATTATGGACCAGATTTATAACTCCACTAATGAGGGGCAATTCTGGACCATGGTATTTGACTCACTTTATTTCAGACCTCCTCTTCTGCAGGCACAGTAAAAAGCGTTTTAAATATATTCCCAACACTAACACACAGAGTAAATGCAATGCTTCATTTATCAAAGAGTATAGAATGATCATTACTGAAAAAGTTTATGCTTGGTATAACAGTGCTAATTGTGTAATAATTCCAAATATCACTTACTCCAGTAAAAGGAAGCAGTTTCTTAGGGTTAATTAGGAGTCAGCTCATAAGTTATTATTAGTGCAAACCACAGCAAAAGCTTAATTAACTTTGATTCAAAGTCCCTTGGAATTTGGGCTCACAATGCTACGATGATGCTGACATAGGAATAAGTATGGAGAGTGGCAAGGAGCCAGTCCTTTGCTCAAGGCAGTTGCTTCCAAATGGTCAAGTGAGCAGGTTCACATACAGAGACATGGATCAGAGTAAAAGAGTTGGCAGTATCACTGCTGCAGAAGATGTCCCTCAGCATATAACCTTCGCCATCACCTACAAATTCTCTCTTTTCTCTTGCGCTTCTCTGTCTTTCTCCTTCCCTTCACCACTCTTCCTGTTTCCCTTATTTCTACGTCTGCAGGCGGTGACAGGAAGGAGAGCAGTGTCCCTCATTCCAAAGTTAATAACTTTTTAATTTAATTGCTTAAGCTCACTGTGCCCTCAATATGTACTTTTTTTTTTTTTTTCCTCTCTCCGGCTCATCTCATTGTCATTCAGAGTCAGAGCTTGGGTCTTGCCACACAGCTTTCTTGAGTGAGAACGAGGGGGTGTATGTGGAGAGAGCAGGGGGACGGTGTTGTGGCAGTAGCGAGAGACAAACCATTTTAATGGATGACTGAACAAATTAAATTTGAATTCATACAGCGGCTTTCATCTTTTTTTCCTGATTATTGAAAAAAAAAGCATGCTTTACAAAGTTGACAACAGAGCTCACTTTGAAGTAAGCCATTTCTTTAAAAGAAAAAAATAATAATTTGTATTTAAATGACAAGGTGAATGTTGTTTCTGTCAAATAAAATCTTATTTGGCAATAAAATCCTCCATAACAAAGCACCAGTCTGAACCCTTTTTTTTGTAAATGGTCAAATTTTAATGATTATTTTAATATATATATTATTATTTATTCTTGCTTTGCTTGTCTAAAATAAAGAAAATAAAGTTGTTTTTATAAAGCACGAGATGTAAAGTCAGATATGCACTATCCAAACTGCGGCAGAGCGGACAAATCTGCAGTGGGATTAAAATGCTAATAAAACAGGCTGGATGCAATTTCTGTTTTAAGCCTGATGAAATATGTATGGCTCTCTATGAGGGACATATGCAGCGGAAATGGCACACTAATATGGTGGATAGAAAAACAGGAAACTTTTCCTGCTCAGTTCACAATCATCATGTAACAAGTTGCTTTTATTTGTCGGACAAAGCTATACAGTTTATCCTCCTACAGACTTTGTTTGCTACCGTCTAATGAATTTTAATATCAGACAAAGAACGCAAACTTTTATATTATCAAACTAATATAAAAAATATTATTTCTAATGATATTTTATTGTGCTGAGGCCCATGGGAGGGCTGCTTTAGCCAACCTGGTCATGCATATAACCAAAGGTTCTCAGTCCCACTTATTAAATCAGGAATATAGTTTGGTTCAAATTATGTTTGAAAATGGGACAATATATAACGATGAATATTAGAATGTAAATACAAGCAATCATATCCAAGTGGCTAATTTCCATTTCCAGTCCCATTAGTTAAACGCGATTAATCCTTTGGTTGAAAAGCTGAGTTTATTTTCAGACTTCTTGAAACAAGAAATAATTTCATCTGAAATAGTCTGACAACATGTAGTAAGCTAAAGAATCTCAGAAAGAAATATGTCCCAGGTCAATGACAATGAAGATTGTCTAATGCATGCGTCACGTTTATTTATAAATGATACATTTACATGTGATGGGCATTTTGCAAAGCCGGTTTGCAAAACTGTTTTAATTGTATCTTCACTGAATGAGACCCATTTCTCACAAAAAAACAAAAGAAAAAAGAAAACATAAAAAAGAATCACTCGGAGTGACCAGCCTACCAAATTTACTCCAGATGTCACAAAGGAAAGAGCCTGGACCAAAATAGCTTCCAGAGAGAATAAGAAGGGGAAAACTACCGACCAGTCACAAAAAATGCCCCCAAAACCATCATGATGATGCCCAAGAATTTGAGGAAAATGTTGCGCACACCAACCAGACAAAAGTAGAATGCTTACGTAGGTGCGTGCGTTTTTTACATCTCATAAAACAAACACATTTCCGAAAAAAAGAACACCGTAAAAGGGTGACACATGGTGATGGAAATAAGAAACCATCTTTTAGAGTGACTCAGTCACAATCTTTACTCCAGTTTTGATTGAGATGCTTTGATGTTACCTTAAAAAGCTCAAAATTTGTCCCGTGTGGCTGGAATTACAACAATTCTGCCAGAATAAAAACAATTCTGGAGGAATAGTGGGCCAAAAATCCTCAGAAGTGATGCAAAAATTAATCATTGCCATTATTGCCTCCAATGGTGATGAACCACTTGACTGGTGTGAGAGAAAGATTCATTTGTACATCCAGATGGATTTGTTTGGATATCTTATCCTTCCCTTAAATAATTAAATCATTTAAAACTAGCTTTTTGTTAAGTTTCTTTGATATGAACATTTATTTTGTATCACATGTAAATGTGACAAAATAACACAAACCAAATACATATTACTCCACTGAATAATTTAGTTAGAGAAAAACAGGTCGTCAAGTCATTTCTTACGTCAGTGAGATATATCTAATTTGACGTTGCTTGAGTGCGCTAATTTTTTCTGTTATTCTTTGTATTAGAAATAAAAAGGATCCCGCTGTTGTAAGTGCCCTTGATTAAATCGTTTCATTTTCCTGTTGCTAGGAAACATCAGTAATCACAGAAACAAAATGTTACAAATGCGGGAAGTTTTACAAATCATTCATCAGTTTGGCTGGGAATGTCAACATAACTCCAAAATTATGACAAACAGTGATAAACAGACCATGTTTGCTTTGATTACATTCATTATAAAACAACATTCTCTGTTGGAGCAACAGCAAACTTTATATCGAAAACAAGCCTAGATTTTTTTTATTCAAACTTTTGACTAATCACTGATTACAATCACGAGACATTTTTTTTTTTTTTTTCCCAACTAAAGTTCTGCTTGCAAAAGAGCACAGGAGTGTCAGGGAAGTTTAAAGCTCCAGTATTAGTCATAAAACTCCATAAGGTACAAGATGTCTTACTTTCTGGCTTTTGATTTTTCAAAAAGTCAGCTCTTTACAGTGCCACACAGAGCTTAAAATTACATCGTTTTATCCTTCATAATGACTGGCTGGATGTCCTCCAATCGATACTTAACCATAGCCAGGACTCCCTTTTGTCACCTCTCACCACACATGAATGCTTGTCTATGACCAGAGTACTCCCAAAGTCCCATTTTTTAAAAAGAAGGCGGGTCTATTTGGAAAATATTTTCGGAAAGATTGAATAACGAAAGGACATAAATGTTCTTTGCAGTGCATATGGAAGATATAAGATGGCTTGCTTTTGACAATCAATTGTGTCATTAAAAGAAAGCAATTTAGACTGAAATTAATGCTACAATAGGCCTGGAGAAAATCTAAACATCTGATCTCATGCTTAAAAGGTTCCACCCTATTCCTTCAAATGTGGTATTGTTTTAGATGGGCTTAATTTGATTTGACAAAAGGTTTTATCTGCAAAAATGTACATTTTAAAGCAAATTCTAACCTGAGTTTTAAATCTTTTTCTTAAAGTGATGAATTTTCCCACGCAAAAAAAGATGGAGGTTCACAATTCTCTTCCTCATATCCCACCCAACACACTGGCTGGACATGCTTTTACAAAATCACAATCATCCTTCAAAAACGCTACTAAGAGTATTGCAGGCTCTAAGTAGTGTGGATTTGTATTGTTTCTCCAGCATAAAGGAAAAAAAGTTTGAATCAAAGCACCTGTAGTATGTAATTTTCTACCTGCTGCTTGTTCAATTCCTCCTTTCTTTGTACTTCACTCGATGTTCGGGAGAAAGTGTTGTTGTGCAAAGGATGTTGTACAGTGTTCCTCCCAACCCCACTCGACTGAGCTGCCTGTATTAGCACCTCAAGCGAGAACCTGTACCAC
This sequence comes from Poeciliopsis turrubarensis, assembly GCA_010277015.1. NCBI lineage: Eukaryota > Metazoa > Chordata > Actinopteri > Cyprinodontiformes > Poeciliidae > Poeciliopsis > Poeciliopsis turrubarensis. The sequence continues at coordinate 560,118 of VMRN01000004.1, read as the reverse complement.
ACAATTAGAGAAGGCTATGCCCCACCGTCTTTATTTTGAAGATTTCCTGCGTAAAAAAAAATAAGAGAACTCCTTTGCATCCCAAGAGCTTTGATTATGCTTCAAAGAGGGTAGATGCTTTTTTTTTCTTTTTTGTCTCTACGCCCATATGGCTCAGCACCCTTAAAGTAGAGGAGGAATGAGACATTTAATGAAAGAAATAGTGCAATTGATCTCTGTTATGTTCTAATGGGAAAAGAGATCACACTAAATTACTGGGTCCACCCCATGCCTTTAAAAAAAAGACACGGGGTGAGAGGTGGAATGAAGGAGGGTGGTTGTTTGCCAGGTTTGTCCAGAGATTTGCCAACCAATCCATGTATTCTTAGCTCATATTGATTGCCAGTGGCTTTATAATCAGAAGCTATACATCATCCGAAGGGTTTTGAAATACTGCCAAAAGTAGCATTAGTGTCAGTTTGTATGTGATTAAAGCTGCTATGCTGGTTACCTTTAAAATAAAGGCCCTGCTTTAAAAAGAAAAAAACAACAACAAACAAAAAATCCTTGGAAACTATTTTGCTCCAGTCCCCATTCAAACTTCTAATGTACAGACTCAGTCACTTGGAATATTTATGCATATATAAAATTACACAATTTCAGTTATTTAATGCAAATACACTCACTTATTTCAAGCAATTGTTTTTGTTCTTGTCTTTAAGCAAAAAAAAAAAAAAAGAAAAGAAAAGAAAGAAGATAGTTTCTTAGAGAATGTAGGTGTTTTGTAACACCAATTAAAATGTCTGTGCTGTTCAACTCCACATTTTCCCTGGAACTTTTTTGCTTGGAAAGGAACAATGCAATGAGGCGTGGAAGTGAGGAGCATGTGGGCCTGCCTGGGTATCAGAGAAACTGTAGCTCCACTCTTTGGCTGCATCAAAATTTGCAACATACATGATGTTGGGGGAACTTTACCTGCAAACATCTCAAAAAATAATAAATAAACACAAATAGAAAAACCAAACCTAAGTGATTTTAAGAAGTCATGAAATGTGCATGGGACTTTTGTGAAAAAATGTTTAGCTTTTGTTAATTTTGTATTTTTTTATTTTCTTTTTTTTGTTTAGCAAACCACATTACACAATGCAGAGTACGGTTGGGTAAAGGGAAACATTTGGTGGCAAGCTTTTCTAACATTTCTCATCCAATTTGCTGTTCTGTCTTGTATGACTAATTTGTCTTGCATATCTCAGAATTAAGAGTGAAATCAAACCAGACAAGTTAAAGTTCAAGAAAACTGTCAAAAAATCTAGGATCTGAGCTCTTTTTACGAACCATTGCTTACACTTTTTCCATTTGAACATGTTTTCTCCACCTGTTCAAATGTTCACCCTACTCTCTTCCTTGCATGTTTTATAAATCATCAAAACATCCCTTTCAGGGGAAGAAGAAGCACTTCTCTTTGTTAGTCCTTGGTGCATATTTTTCAAAATAAACCCAAGCTGCACAACAGGAGAGCGAGTCCAATCCTCCCAAACCCTTAAATTCTTTTGTGCTACTCCAGCTTTACCAGAGTGCATGGAAATATAGCAAATAGATAAGTGCAGGTTGCACAGTCGCTAATTTGAAGGGATCAATCTAAAATATATTTGTCTTGAGAACTGAGAGCATATGTTTTGTGGGTTACACGTTTAGAAGGGCTTTCAAGCAAAGGAAAACAAAACTGAAGCAGCATCGGCAGAGGAGCTGAGGGAAAGTCGTACACACAGAGCAGGAGAAAAAAAAACAGATGAGGCATGGAATAATGTGGCAGAGAGAGGAGATTCATGTACTGTTGAGTTAAGAAGCTCTTGCTAAACCTCAGATACATTTATTTTCTTCATTCATTCTCATTTTTATTACTGTCCCAGCGGAGGCAAATGAGCAAAATCTCCGGAGCCAAACCCAGTCCTTCCCCTTTCATGCTGCTGTTTGTCATCCTACTGGCTGCAGCCTGCCACACAATGTGCCAAGCCCGTAATGGTACTAAAGATAATCCAATAGTGCTTTTAATTCCAATTTTCACTTGCTAGAGATGCGAGGGAGCTTCACGTCAGAGAGCTGAGCGGAAAATGCACTGTTAATCCTGCTGCTCTGCGCAGTTTAGTGTACACTTGAGAGCAGAAGTGGCTTCATCCCTGCTGTCTACCCTTCATCTTTTTCAAGTTTAAATTGGGATCACTGCTAAAAAATATATATATATATTTCTTTCTACTCAGTGGGAGGTTGCAGGAGGCACAGCCTATTCAAAGTGCCAAGCTTGATGAGAGGGGAGGTATTGTGAAGAAACAGCAGCTGACAGGAAAAAAAAAGTGTTTTGATAGAGCAGGAGGTAGAGTTAAGGTGAGTTGAGGCATGTCAGCTTAATCCTTGTCTTTTTTTTTTTAGAATACCTTTTTAAATCAATGATGTTTTGAAGCACCAATGTTTACAGGTAATTCAGAATGAGCAAAAAAAAAATGGGTTGCTGTTAATACAGTAAGAGCCAATGATTCAACACTAAATCACAGTTAAAGTAAGAATCATCTCTTCCTTACAGATCAGAGTTTCTCAGTGATTCATTTTTTGTCATATTTAACTCTCATTCTTGAGACTATTGACATAAAATTGTTTTAACTCTGCCACTTTAGATATTGAGCACAATTAAGGGCATGTCACACCATCTCAAATAAAGTCCAAACTTTAACTATGACACTCTAAAATCAGCAAATTTATGTATTTATTTATTTTGATGATAACCCCAAAACATAATAAGCAATAGGACAAATTGGACTAACTAAATCCAAAACGCAACACAAAACGTTTAAACAGGGAAACACCCAACCTCACACGCACACACACATAATCCATCCTTCCTTCGCACATAATCGGCTAATATATCAGAAATAAATGAACAAAATATAGTATGTGTGTGATACAAACACTCTACAACAAGACAACAAATAAAACTTTGTGTACAAATACAAAGTACATCAGGAGTAAGTCAAGAACAAATGAGTGTTTGTCGTTTTTGAAAGCCTGAGCAAGATGTTTGACAAGAAGTAAGTAAAGATAATTTAAACATATGGAAAAAGGTGATACAGCTAACTGAGGGAGGTAAATTATTTCAATCTGAGCTTTAAACTGAAATGCATGATGCCCATTTTTTCCCCCCAATAGTTGGTGTGAAAAAAAAAAAAACAAAACAAAAAACTGATCAGTATTTCTCAAGCTATAATGTGAACTAAAGGGGATTAAACCTTGTTTTAAATATGGAAGAAAATTAAAATGGATACATTTAAACATACATAACATCCATCCATCCATCCATTTTCCGTCACCCTTCTCCCTAACGGGGTCGGGAGTTGCTGGTGCCTATCTCCAGCTGCGTTCCGGGCGAGAGGCGGGGTACACCCTGGACAGGTCGCCAGTCTGTCGCAGGGCAACACAGAGAGACAAACAGGACAAACAACCATGCACACACACACTCACACCTAGGGAGAATTTGGGAAGGCCAATTAACCTGACAGTCATGTTTTTGGACTGTGGGAGGAAGCCGGAGAACCCGGAGAGAACCCACGCACGCACAGGGAGAACATGCAAACTCCGTGCAGAAAGACCCCAGGCCGGGAATCGAACCCAGGACCTTCTTGCTGCAAGGCAACAGCGCTACCCACTGTGCCACTGTGCGGCCCCTACATACATAACAACCAATGCCAATTTTTTTTCTGATCTTGGGAGCTAGCCAGTTTAAGGACTCATATATAGGACCTCAGAATAAATACACAAAGGCAATTAAGTAGAGTCTTAAAGGGACGCAGCTTCTCCGCTGTCACCATAAACATCATCTGCATGATCTAGGATGGGAAGCGAATCTTGTGTGACAGCTATTTTGCAAACTGGAATGGAAAATAGAAAAACAATGACTAAAGTGACAAAGTAACCATATATATTCTTACAAACTGTTCTTAGCTTAGTTCCTAGCTTTTCCTCCCCTTTTTAGCTTTTCGTCCTTCGGGAAGGTTTGGTGCAGGTTATGCTATGCAAGGTTGCACTTCATATCCCCCACATATCTTCACTTCCTCTTCCTATTTAATGATGTGGAGGAGGACAGCTTTCTTTTCAGAGGTGCAAGCAGAGTCAGACATTTTTTCACACCAAGACATCGGAGAAAGGTCAGACAGAAGAACAGGCCGTTATAATCAATGCTCTGATGGAAGCTCTGCACATGCAAGAGGTCACGGCTAGCGGCTGATCAATGCAGTCAAATGCTTCTTCTGAAATTAAGCTAACTCAGTTGAAAATGTTCTTTCCTTGGGTTTTGTTGCTATTTTGAAGATGGGGAACAAAAATAGGAAAAAGGAACTGTGAAAAGCAGCAAAACGGGCAGGGGGAGCCTGAGGTTGCCCACATCACCTGACTGAGGTTTTGACAGAGGCAGGGGAACTAAAAAAAGGCTCTTCTGTCACATCGTTATATTTGCTTCATGTTGTTGTTGTTTTTCCATCGTGAGCAGCGTTTTGTGTTATCTGTGAATTTACCAAGTTTGAATGACATTGAAATCGCACCAGTCCAGCTTAATGTATTTATTTAACATTTTTCGACCTGTCAGCAAATACAACATTTTGCAGAGGTGTCCTTTCTTAAAAGTACTCTGCTACTTGGTGGATTTTAAGAATGTTTGTTTGCCAAACATCTTTTTTGAGAGAAAATAACCTTCTAGAGACAACATTAATTATTGACTGTTAGAAATTTGGAAGAAGAAAACATCAATAACATCTACAGACAAGATTGTGATTTTCTGCGGTCAATTTTTATACCATTTTCCATCCAGGGGTGTTTCACTTGTAAATGTTGGCTGGGCAGCAGTTGCTGGCATGACCTGGTGTAGCCCAATCTGATCAGCTAAATCTGTAACATGTTCCATTTCTACACTAAGAGCTAATTTCCTGATGAATCACTGTGACCTGAAACATTGAGATACAGAGCCTCTCTCAACTGTTTAATCTCTTTCATCTGAAGAACACCACTGGAATTTTCCTCCAGACAAAAGAAACACAATTCAGTTCTCTCATACTTTCTAATGGTATGTATAAAACAATAAGCATATTTGTGTCTTGTTCAGACCTGCTTATTTTAGTTGGCACCTTTTCACCAAACACAGACCAGCAGGACAAGCCACTCAAAGGTCATACAATTGGGTATTGATGAATAATTGCATCTACCTTATAAGCCAGTCTGAACTGTAGGTGATACTTTATGTAAAATGTCTGACAACCACCAAAGTATTTCAAACAGACATTGTGATATGGCCTGTGTTATGCTTCGGCACTTCTAGTGGTTTTCTGAGGAGTCTGGTAGCTGTAAACAGAAAACCTCTTTGCCTTCCAAGATCCGATATAAAATCACAACCCACTTTTTCGAGACTATACAAGGATGGAGCCAGAAAGCAGCTTCAATTACCTATTTAGTAGATTTGAGCAAACTTGACAGGCATTTTCCAGACACATTTAAGATTCACATTTGTTTCTGCTCACCTTGGCTGAGCTCACGACTTCAAAAACTATTTTTTTTTCTATCAGTACTTTTTACTCCCTTTCCTTTTTTTTCCACTGTTGAACGTATACCTTTAAAGCAAATTAATGAACTCCCAGGTTTTACATCATTTTCTTTGCTCAACTGGAACCTTTTCAACTCACACAGATGTTAAAGAAACTTCAAAAGCTGCCTCAGCCAATGTGTCTTGAAATTCTGCTTCTGACCAAAAATCTGTTGGCTGCAGAATATGACTAATTATTGTTTTTTTTTCTGTGTGCTGTTAATGAGAACATATTTACGTTACATAACTTGCTTTGTTTCAATGATTCTGGTCAGATTTCTGATTTGGTGTTTTTTTTTGCATTCAAGCAGACCTGAGACCTGCTCATGCTGCTGTGCGTCAGTATTTCAACTATGAAGTAAAAATAGTCACAAATATAGGCAGCAAACATCAAAGCTCATCAGACTTCCTCAGTTTAAGTCGCAAAGTACTTCAGTATGAATAGGTGTATGCATGAATGCTCACAGTCTTTTTTTTTAAAAAAGGCGGGGAGACTGGTGTAAGTGCTTTATTTAGTCACTTTTCGCCATGCTTTACATTGCCCACCCCTTTCAGATTCAACCTCAAGAGGCGGCCATTAATTCAGCACAACACTCTCAAGGCTTCATCAATGTTAATCAGAACTAAACATAACATTAGCTTTACTCCAACTCCTTTGAAAAGACTAAAAGCCATGCATACATAAGCATGGCTGTAGGATGTTTGTCTGTGTACAAATGTGCAGATTTAGAGGCAACTATTTTGAAAGTTCTCAATGACATTTGAAATAGTACATTAGAATATCACATGCAATGATTAGAACTAGCTGCATGCTGGGGAGGCAATTCAGTCATTTGATTAAAGTTTGAACTTTAATCCAAACAAGGGAAGATCATTGAAAGGATTGATATTTTTTACATGTGAGAGCTTCAACACAAATTAAAACAATCTGAGAAGCCCACATTTTGATGGCATACTACTGTTGTCTTCTAAAAGAAAAATGACCCCATCTGGGTAGATGTGAAGGCAAAATTATTGAAAAATGAGAAATGAAATAAATAAATAACCTCCATAAAGCTGGTTCGTCCTCGGGTGAACCTTCCAGGAACCATAAATTTTCTTTGTTAATCAGATCAAGTCGTCATACATCTTACACTCTAGTCTTATGTAAAGCCAAAATAAAAGAGTGAATTTTATACAGTGATTGAACATCTTTCTTTAACATGTTATATTCAAAGGAAAATATGCGCTAATCAGAATATGAAGTGTCTGCTCACCTGCAACGCCAGGCTTTGGTCAAAGTTGTAGGCACTGGGCCGACCTTCCAGGGTAGAAAATGCAACATTTCCTCCAGTGAGAGGGGAGATATCACTGAACTCGTCTGTACATACTGCGGTCCTTTCATCTTCTCCGGGGCGAATGTAACCTTTGGTATTCCTCCTATAGGTCTTCCCACATGAAGCGCTGTAATACTGGTATGGTAACCAAGGTCCGTCCTGTTCTGTACGCTTGTATATGGCAAAGCTCTCCGGCCGGCTGGTGTGGAATTTTAAACGGATGTATGTTATCTCAAAGGCTTTGCCTGTGGAAAACAACAAAAACATAATCACTTATAATGAAATCAGAACAATCAGTAATTTCCTGCTAATTTAGCAGATTCGTGTTTTTGTTTTCTATAGTTAGGCGTTCGATTAGTCAACATTTTGGAGTTACAGTTTAGGGTCAAGGAGCAAAGGAAAAAATATATATTTTGAGTAAATAATTGCTTTTTAAATATTACAGTAGTTGACAAATTGAATAAAAAATGGATTCACAATATTTTGCTGCATTTGCAGTTTTACTATACTGGAGCAATTGTTTAGCATAATCTCTCATGTTAATCAAACCTGTTTGATTAATGGTTTGTTTTTCCTTCAGATTAGTTTTTTTTTTTTTTTCTTTCAATTCTGTGGAATAAATGATGACATTGTAACCTCCAACACTGATTAATCCTAATACTCTATTGCTGTAGAAAACTTGAAAGACAACCTTAGAAAAATCACATTGGGGGAATCTCCTGAATATGAAAACACTCAGAAATAAGAGGATTGGCTGGGTAGACACAAAGTGAAATCACATTGAAACCAGGCAGAGGGGTAACTTGCAGAAACTCTCTTAACAGGCATCTTTGGAGCACGCCTGGGTGTTTTCATCTACATCATTAGATACTAAGCTCTGCACACTGGTAGAGGGCCGCCGTCCACTGCTGCAGCCATAATGACATCTGTTGCTGTATTCTGCCAAGTCAGAACTTGGCACACTGGTGTCTTGTCTTTCTAGAAACCTTTAATGGTATCTTTTGACTTGGAGCTCTGAGATCATTTAGCTTTCATTTATTTCCCCACATGAGGTGAGCTCAACCCTGCTGTGGCAAAAAAAAGGAAAAAGAAAAACATCAGATGAAATATATTCTGGGTATCTGTGATGACAAGCAGAGAAATTGCAAACATGGATATTTGCATGTTACTGTGGTTATCGCTTATCCCTTCTTGGTTAAAGTTTGTGATCTAAGGTAGCCATTTGCTGATATGAAAAAGAGTGTGCATTTGTTGGTTTATGCAGGCGCAGCAGTGAAAGGTTGAAGTAACTGAAAGCTATTTAAAATCAGTTTTTGACGACCCTGGAGGCATACCCCGCCTCCTCAAAAAGAGGCCAAACAGGCTGTTAGCACTTTCTCCGCACATTAAAAAGAATATCTCACTAAGATGATAAAAATAAAGAAAAATTGTGCATTTAACTTCATCATACACTACTTCTATCCTGCCATAAGTGGGTCTGTGATAGCTGGAGATATGAGCCAACTCTCCAGTGGCCCTGCAGAGATAAGTGGGTAGCAAAATAAATGGATGATTGTAATTAAAATGCTGGATATTAAATCAAGTACCTCCTGAACACTTATTTACTCTTAAGCCACACCAGTAAATAGATGCAGGATTCCAAGACAAACATTGTGGACAAATTGGAATAAAAAGTTGGAAAGGTTTGGAGGTGTCTGTTTGCAAAATGATCGAGCAGGAAATTAGTCTTGTTTCATGACGTTTACACAACGTCTGCTTCTCAGGGGAAGTGCTTATAAACACCTACTGTGATAATAAGACTTTTCAGGCTAAAGCAGTTAAGAGAATTACCATTACATTTCCAGGAAAGTACTGATAAAAGTAGTGCGATATCAAAAAAACTGCAATTGCCATAATTTTGCTGATAATGAGATACTGACATTTATTGTAATTTACCAAAAGTTTCCTAACCATTTTTTTCCCCTTATCACAATCCCCTCCACTCTTAGTTAGCTCCTTTCAGCCACTAAAAAATTAACAAGCGTGGGGATCAGTGGTGGTGAACGCATGTCAGGCCAAAAATAGTATTGACACACAGACAGTGAATGCATCACATTTGAGATACGATATTCTACCAAATACTGCATCCACGCCATCCTTTGCATTCAATGCGACACTATGCATGTTGACACTGCAGTGATGACTGCGGTTTGACATACTGTGCAAGTTCAACATTGACAAAACAAGACACACCGGAAGACAGCTTGTTGTATAACCAATGGAAGATGCAAAATTCTGAAATCCCATCCCTGCACAGAAGTATGAAAGAAAATGATCAAAGATCTAAAAGCAGCAAAAAAGCTGAAACCTTGACATTGATACAGAGATACATCCAAGTTAAGTTGGGACTTTATCATTCTGACAATGACCACAAAGAGTAAATTATGTCTAAAAGTCACATAATTAGCCCTCTGGTTGACCTGTTCCGAGTCAAACACAGCTGCACTTGTCTACCCAGACTCAGACTAAACTCTCTTAAGTACGGGAAACTATCTGCAATCTGTTTATTATTTGGGCTAAAAGTCTTGTGTTAACAAACAATCGGCTGGGTGAATTTATCAACTCATGCCAAATGCAAAGTCCAATCAAACAACTTGCTTTTACTTATGCATTTCACAGATGTAAGACCGTGATCTAACTGTGATCAGTCTGCCCCAAGGCGGCAGACTTCTTTTATCAATACTTTAAATCAGAAACAGGATGTTGCTTTTCTTTGACGTTCCAAAATGAGAACCAGCTGTAGACATCAATGTGCTCTGATAGAATGTGTGTTTGTGTGGGACTCTCTCTCTCTCAACAAGTCTTTGTGGGAAAAACCTGACCCCAATTCCTTACCAGCAAAGCAGAATTTTCTCCCACCCCCCGCATCCCTTTTTCTCCTTCCTCATTATGTTTTGTTTACTCCCCCTGAAGCTGCCCTAATCCTGCACCCCCTCACCTCTTTTTTCCCTCTCTCTCTCCATGTCTTCACAGACCCACACTGACCTGTCTGCTGCATGTGCCTCTGCATCCTGCTGGTCTGTTTATCATCCCAACATTTGCCTGTATTCCCCTCACAGAGATCTTATTTTGTTTGGACAGGCGAAGGAAAACAGTAAGGCGATGGCACCCCCCACCAGCAGTCCAGATGGACTACAAAAGGATGCCACACACATAATTCAGAGATATTGGGTTACATGATGTTATGTGCTCTGGAAACCGAATCAGAATCCGTTTAAGGTGGAAACATCAAAGGCGGCGAGTTTAGTGGAGCACATGCTTGGTAGGAGCAAAAGGTCAATTTGGTCTATAGGAGACAGATATGTGGGTGTTGGAATTGTTTGAATAATAAACTCTCAAGACAAGAAGGATTCTTTTGTAGCTGCAGCAATGTCCAGTCTCTTTGGAACAAAATAACGCTATAAACAGTGTCCCAAACATGGTCAGACATCAAGTCGCTATTGAAAATCAATAGTCTTCATATGATGGAGGCACTTCTTACTTTTCAGGACACGTGATGCGAGCATTCCTCTGTGGTCAGAGTGCTGACATTTTCACAGTCTACAGCCATGTTGTTGCTTTGAAGTGCAGCTGTTTGACAGCTTCGATTGTTCATCCTGCGGCGAATGCAGGGAGACATTTGACCTATTAGGAAAGTTTATCATTTTGAGCAGAAGTGACCATCCGTGACAAACACATATAGAATGGGGCTGTGTGCAATTAAGGCTATGCTCAATAGAAATTATGATTTTCAACGTTAAAAAAGATTCAAATTGAACTTGGCAAAGAGGTGTCCCCAAGTCTGCAGAGATTTACTGCATTTTGACATTAACAATACCGTCTATGCTGCCTGCAGATGAACTGGACCTCATGTTTCCCTGTCATGCTTCAACTGCATGTTTTTCTTCCAGTCATCCAGGTTGTTGCATTGTTCAAGATGTCTTCAGAAAAACGGAAACAGTGCGACAGAACTGAAAATTTATCATGCCATGAACATCCAACATTAGAAGTGTATGGAGTCAAACCTGAATTAGCTAATTAACTGTTCACACCTGCAAAGTTTTTATGAGCTTCTATTTGGTCTCAGCTTTCTCGAGTCCACACTCAGGACAGCCACCAACAAACTCTAGAACACGTTGTGCTTCCTTCTGCTGCCAGGCTTTATGGAGATGCCAATTTCATTTTCCAGCAGGATTTTGAAGCTGCCCAAACTACCAGGGGTTCCAAAGGATGGTTTGATTACCCCAATGTTATTGTGCTTGATTGGCCAACAAACTTCCCCAACCTGAACCCCTTGTTGGCAGGGGGGGGGAGATGACCTAAAGGGTGCCATCTAAGCAACCTGGGCTTTGACTACACCTCAACAGAACAATATTGATGCTCCTATTAAAGCAAAGATGCTCAACCAAGTATTAACTGCATAAAAATGAACTTGTCAGAATCCCTATTTTTTTAAAAAAAATACAGATTTTAGTTGATCTTTGGGATTTGTTGTCTGTAAGCCATGATCATTAAAAAAAAATAAAAATACAATTCATATAAGCATGAAATATTTTTCATCTTCTTATATTAAATTTACATCGTATGAGTTTCACTTTCTGAAATAAGTAACACAAATATTTAACTTTATTTGATGATCTAATTTTCTAAGCTTTACATGTTTTATTGAGCTTTACAGCCTGTGGTCTAAAATGAAAACTCAGTATGCAACCTGACAGTGACCCACACCTTGTTCCTTTTGCCTCAGGACAGAAAACATCATGCACAAACAATATATGGATGAGCAGCCAGTCCTACTTTGGGAAACATATCTGAAAACTTCATTTCCTCAATAACTAATTCACTTTTGCAGCAGTTTGTCATTACCTAAAATAAATTCATGTTAAATCATATTTACTGTGTTAATCTTGATAAAGGAAATACTCATTTTAATAGTGCATTTGAGTTGTACTAACAGATGTGGAAATCTATATCTAATAATCACAACAATAACAAAACATCTCAATAACCTAACATTTATTCCCACTTATTGATTATTATTGTTCTGATAGTTTTTTTATGACGATAAATTGTTTTCTAAAATACCTTACAATGAACGCTACACTAACAGACTCTCAGAATTAAACTAATTCACTCCGAAAATTGTTAATGTTCCAAAAATGTATGGTCTAGTCCAGGGGTGGGCAGTCCTGGTCCTCGAGGGCCGGTGTCCTGCAACTCTTGGATGTCTCCCTGGTCCAACACAGCTGAATCAAATCGCTGAATCACCCCTAAATGCAGTCAAGTTCTCCAGAGTTCTGCTAATGACCTCATTATTTGACTCAGGTGTGTTGAAATAGAGAGACATCTAAAAGTTGCAGGAGACCGGCCCTCGAGGCCTGGAATTGCCCACCCCTGGTCTAGTCCAACAGTGATCCTCCAAAGAAAGCAGGGGAAAAAAACAAAAGCACACTGGACATCAAGTACCTATATATACTCTTCTATCACTCCTTAGTGACTTCTCTGATGAACTCTGTAGGTTAATTTGACACAAGCATCTCCTGCTGGTAGCAGCCTGCCAATGGCAGAAATGCCAATGCTCACCTCTATTGATTACTCAGCAAATGGAAGGCCAAGGTGTAGGTGTGTTTGCCCTGCAAGCTCTTTGTTTTTCTGAGTCTGCTTATTTGCTTGACTGTTCATTGGCAGGATCCACCCACCACTGACAAGTCAGCTTCATGAACTGAGGAATAGGTGTTGGTGAATATCAAAAGAAAACTTTATGAAATGAGCTTACACCACAATGACAAAAAAACGAAACATTGACCTTGCACTCTTTAGGTGTGCTCCTCGTTTTGGAATATGGTGCTAATTTAGAGGGATATTCCAGATAAAAAAAACAACCAAAAATAACGCAACTCTTTTTCCACTGCACATTAGTAGTTTGATTCAATTTGTACAAGAGTAGCATGGTAATTACATTTTGGGAAGGTCAGCTTAGAGCGCCAGATTTCTCTTGTTGATAAGAGATTACTGTAATCACACAAACCCATGGAAATGAGAAAATAGAATTGATTTACAGAAGGTTTGCAAAAAAAATTTTTGGCATCACAGACCATTACAGTTAGGTCACAATTTAAGCAGCTTTTCACAGCACGGTATTGTGACTGGAATGTCATTGGATCAAACATGATGAATACCAAAAAGGACAAAGAAACTTGCAATAGAAATGGACACTTTGCACAAGGTTATTATAATATTACTGTCAGAATTAATTGAGCAGTAAAGTGGTCTGTAGTTTCATACTTGCAATTTTGCCAAAGCAATGAGAATGACTATTGATCTACCCCTCCATTTCTCCTGCGTTTGTGAACAACACCCGAAGACAATTAAGCCCCATTTACACGCAGTGGCTGTTCAGTAAAACAGAAATGTTTTTAATGAGATTCAGCTGCACGTCCATCGGAGTATCTCACGCCGGAACATTTTGAAACCAGGTCTAAGAGTGCCATTTTTGGGGAATGCCACCAGATGCAAAGACAACTGGGTTTTTCTTATGCATGCGCTACATAACCTGTTCAGTTTGACAACGTCTGATAAGAAATATGATCAATGAGCTATTGGTTCACTGGAAACTGGTCATTGTTTCCTAAATAAGGTGGAAGCTAAGGTTTATAATTGAAAGCTCGTTTAGATGACAATATTTTTTTCCAATTAGCTCCTAAAACATCATAGATATAATTTTATACTTTAAAGGACCAGATTTTCTTTAATTTGATTTTATTTTTTTTATTTTTTATTTTTTTATGGTGACCTGGCATGACAAGGTCACAACAAGGTGTATGTGGTCTTATCTCAACATACAATCATTTTTCATAATCAACATGTGAAAATATCAGCAGTGTTCAGACAGCATTTTCATTTAAATGCAGTTTTAAATGTCTCCTCCTGGGACATTTCTGGAAAAGGCACTGTACTCTTTTCCACCTGAAGACCATGGTCTCAGTTTTGGAGGTGTTGATTGTCATCCTGACTGCTTCACATCCAACTGCAGCTCCTCTAATGAAAGCTAGACATCATGGTCCAATGAAGCCCACAGAACCACATTTGCAAAAAGTTGATAACAGATACTGTTCCTGTTCAAGAAAAGCATCCTGAATGTATGGCGCCTTCATAACTGGATATGTTCCACTTTAACTATTAATTATTCTGGCAGCAAGAAAGCTGAGATTGAATTGCAAACAGGTGGGCTTAACTACTATATTTAAGTTATTTCTAACAGCAATTAGTTGCTTTGGTGTTTATTTGGGGTTGTGAGAAAATAACTGCTTTACTGCAAATGCATGTTATATTATTCAGAATAATTCCTCACACAAAATTATGAAAATCGTAATTTTTTTTCCACTGCTCAATAATTTTCACTTGTGTTGATCAATAATGTCAAATCTTGACTTAAAAAGTTGTAAAATTACGATATAAAAATAGCTCAAGTGATTGGAATAATGTTGCAAAGCGCTCGGAAATCAATGAAGTGGATCAGCGCTTGACCCGAATTGGGTTGTTTTTAATCTTGCAGTTTTTTATAGAGTATAAGGAAAGTTTTCTGAAAGTGATGGAAAAAATTTGCATAAATTGAAATGACAGTGGACTTGCCTTGGATGTCCCAGGCTATGAAAAAAATGACTGGCTGACGGGAGGTAATGACATTTCTGTCCCTCAAACATGAAGCTCATGAATTCCACATGCATTTTATGGAATGGGATGGCTGGTATTAATTTGTTCCCTTCCAGTTATCAAGACCTGTTTAAACCACTTTTGAAGGACTTCAGGGGTAAAAAAAAAAAAAAAAAAAAAAAAGCAATAATAATGTATTGTAAAAGCACAGATAGTGTAACTGCCAGATTGTGGTATTGTGGCGACAGGCAAATCATACAGCAGACATGCTTAAGGCTTTACATTTGATCAGATTTGTCCCCAAAGTTCTAATCATCTCTTTGGGAGCAGCACCATAGCTCAGTTTGAAATGTGGTCTAAATGAAGGGCCAGACCCAAAGGGCACGTCACTGCTCATGTTTTATTATCTACACTGCAGCAGTCCTGTCTTTGATAATCTGCCATGAATCCAACAGAGTTCTGGTTTGTTAAGAAGAATTTCAAGTCTAACCAATGTCTGGACGCGAGATTGTTTTATGGAGATGAGTCTAGACTAAATAATGCAAATCGTCTGTTGTTCAGAACATCTGTTTTAAATTGTCAACCTTCCTCCCTTCCCCCCATGGGCATCCAGAACACAAAACAATGCCTGAAACTAATTTCAAAGAAAGGGAAAGTGAAAAGTTAATGCCATGTCAAGTTGAGAATATATATATAAAAAATAAAAAAATAATCAGGCAAGATTCTCTGCGCTGGAAAAAAAAATCTAAAAATAGTCTGTCAAGCACTTTTGATCATAAAAGACATTACATACTGTAGGTAGTCATTCTGCTGAATCTGACCACAAACACCATAAGCTGAGGAAATAAAAATTAGATGTCAAGCTGAAAGCAGATTGTGCAGTTGCTCTTACCAAGGTGAAGTGTAAGGTTGACAGAATTGGGGTACTGGATGCCATAGTACATGGACTGGCTTTGCCACCATGTGGGCTCCTCATTCCTGTTAAAGTCTGTCAGGAGGCTGGCATTGTGGTTCAGCTCAGGGTCTGATGCATCACAGTAGTGACATGAGCGCGTTGAGCCGGTCTGCATGCAGTAGTCCTCAGGTGGAGAACCACACACGTTTGACACCACCACAGTGCGATTGAAGGCAACGTTCTCAAACTTGGGCATGCAAAGGCTTGAGACCCCCTTCTCATCATAGCAAGTGTCCATTGCGGCCCAAACCGGACAGTAATGGTGCAGGAAATGAGAAAAGACTAGAGCCAATATAGGAGAACTCAAAGCAAAAGTTGCAGCCATGTCTATGATTGCTTTGAACTTTCGCACTCACACTTCAGTTTTGAAGTTGCAAACACAGAGATCCAAACTTCATGTGAAAAGAGTAGTCCAACATCAAGAGAATGAGTCCAGTCCAAAGTCCTCTTTGTCTGCTTTCTATGTTTTTCCTCTGCCGGGTCTGAAACATGTGTTTTCCTTCTGTTGAATGGAATGAAGTTTATACAAAGACCTCCTTACTTTAGGAGCAAGTTGGAGAGAGAGGAGGGACAGGGGTGGGGGCTGATAGATTCAAAAAGGCCTTTAAAACTTCTCCCCCTGCTGGGTAATTTGAAAACTACACCACCTAGAGATTTAACTGAGCCAAGCGGATTTACATCTTGATAAGAGACTTTGTCACCTCTGGGCTTTGAGGTATTGCATAACAAAGCACTCCTCCTTGACTCTTATAGAGACACACACCTTAGTGATTGGAGAATAATACTTGACACTTGGCCGTGCAGCAGGACATACTGGCAAATGTAATTATAACAATTCAGAAGTGGAAAATTAGCAGTTCTGAAACTGTTGGGAATATTTCACCAGACACAAATCATCTCTGCTCCAGGAAAAGAGCTATGCCTTACAAAACACAGATCTTTACTCACCATAAACCTCACACATTTTTAATGGATGTTATTTGACAGACTAACAAAATGTTTGTTAGTCTGAATGTCTGAATTTCCAACACATTAACTTTTTGATTCAATTTCAGAATCACCCTGTGTTTGGCTTCCCCCCCATCACCTCTGATAAAATTCCTGTCCTTACTGAAGAAAAGAAGCCCAAATCCAAAACATGATGCTTGTGTTTCATGGTTTTGTCAAAGTATTGCATATGGTTCATTTACATGGACTGGGAGTTGCCTATTCTCACATTTGATATTAGAAAGCTAAATCTCCAGAGCATGGAAAGGTTAGCCTTCAGATTATCTGCTCCACTGCATGTCAGAAGCCTTCATGTTATATGCAACTGGATCATACCAGTTGCAGCCATGGTATGAATTGCATGTAATTTGGCAGGCAGAGAGATAATTCAAGGTGATGCTGTGGGCAGATTTTGCAAAAACACTTAGCAGAATTAACCATGGCAGCAAGAACTTGGCATTGTACAAAATATTTAGTCACTATTTTATTTTTTTTTTCACATTTCATCAAAGCTAGAGGCATCATGCTTGGAAATACATTTACAATGTTATTTAAAAATCATAAATAATGAAGGATTGTGGGGCTGCACAGTGGTAGGACTGTTGACTTGCAGGATGACTGTCAGGTAAATTGGTCTCTCTAAATTCTCCCAAGGTGTGAGGACGTGTGTGCACATGGTTGTTTGTCATGACTGTCTCTGTGTTTGCCCTGACAAACTCGTGACCTGTCCATGGTGTACCCCGCCTCTCGCCCGAAGCATTAGCTGGAGATAGGCACCGGCACCTCCTGACCCTAGGAGGGGCAAGGGTGTTAGAAAATGGATGGACAAGGGATTGTCCTTAGCAAAAGTATTACACACTTTCACTACAGTAATTATATGAGCAAAATGGTTATAGATTAACAGAGATGAGTTTTGATATGGTCATATGTGGGGAGAGGCCGAAAAGAGTCACAAACAAACAAACAAATGGAAATCTTTCATTTGCATATCGAGCAGATTTTTTCATGACTTAGTTGAGTTTGTACTGAATGGTAATCTACCCAACAAAATGTGAGTATGATGTTCCATCTGATTCACAGCGTCTCTTAGATTCACTTTTAGTTTCAAATACACTGCAAAAAGAGATGTGGGAAATATTGTAAACTTTGTTTCTGTGTCTCATGCATTTTTGTTTGTTATACTTTTAACAAAATTACTCACAGTGGGTAGAGTATCCAGAAGTAAGAGTTACATATGGCATGGTAAAACTACTCTAAAAAGTATTTGTATATATTTAGAAAAAGTTACTCAAGTACTGCAACTGAGTAAACTTAAATAGTTTGTCAAATAGTCTGATGATACCAAAATGAAAACACCCACAATAGTACAAAAACAGCTATGTGTGTGACAAAGTTTTGCCTTGTGGTTTATTTATTTTGTTGTTGTAGATCATTGTAGTTCTTTAACCATTTGCATGTCGTTGGCTATTTTGCATTTTGCTTTACAAATTTTGGTTAAAAACAGTGTGTCAGATACAGTAGGTGACATTAAGCTTGATTACAGCACATTTCCACACCTTCAAATGTTGAGGATTTTTCCTCCCTTTGCACATGCTGCGTGTATTGACACTGCTCTGCTGGTAAATTGATTAAGTTGTTCCATCTGTTTGCATGTATTTAAGCTGCGGTAAGTAGAGCTCTCTTGAGTACCGCAGGTGGAAGAAAGAAGGACAGGTAGAGTGCGCAAATGCATTTAGATGCCGTACATTTATGATCCCAGTGGGATTTACTGCAAAGTCTTTCCCATATCTCCTTGTGATTGCTTTGAGTTATTGCGGCTCTGTCAGCGCTCAGACAGGGACATTGTAAAGAGGACGACATCAATTTGCAATGAAATCCTCTTCTGGATTTCGGTAAGAGCATGCTGGGCTTCAAATCTGTTCAGCTGTAAGTGGATCAACCATCATGATGAACAATCTAAGCGATTTTTGCTTTCCTCTGGAAGAGTGGGTTCACCATTTCATCAACGGAGTCAATGGTATTCATAATGCTATAAGGAGGTATTATGCATTCTCTAGGAACATAGTGTCATCTTACAGCAAAATCAAGTGATTATGTTACTTTCAGTTGTAAAAAAATGATTTATATATTATAAATAAAAGAAATATGACTTGCCATCACATCTAATGCCTTGAAATTGGCCTCTGATTTTTTTAAGAATCTCTTACTAATTCCAACATTCCCCCTTCAGAAGCCATTCTTAGGAGCTCAGCAAACACACAGTTCTTCAAGGTTTTTGCTAATTGGTACAGCTAATTTCCACTAGTAGTTTCCACAAGCGTAGATAAAAGCTCAGCTGGCAATTGGCGCTCCATGGAGTAGCTCTGGGTAAGTAGGCAATACATTGTATAAGCAAGAATATGGCAGCCCTTAATGGCTGACAAGAGACTCGAGGTTCAAAGCGATACTACAGGTATGCATTTTATGAGAGAATAACATTATAGCATTTTATAAAGCTTTAAAAAGTCAGTTTTGCATAACACCCCCTTTACATTTAAATTCTCCAATTTCCCATGTTACAACCACAGCAGAATATTCTTTAGGATTTTATTTGATACAGTAAACAGTGAAACATAATAGCAAAGATGCATTATAATACATTTTTCAAATTTTTGCCATTGATACATTTTTAAGAGTGTAGAGAGTATTTGTATTCACCCATGTAGTCTGATACCTCTAAATATAACTCAGTGTAATTAATTTCCAATACAAGTTTCCCAATTTGTAAATAAAGTCCAACTTTATTTACTTCATCCAACTTCGTCAGTGTTCATTGGAGAACACTGATGAACAAATAGCATCATAAAGACCAATGAAAACAAAACAAAAAAATGACTGGAATAAGGTTCAAAAACAGGGGTAGGCTTAAAAATGTATGACTATCCACAGCAGCTCATTCTTGACATGCAACCACCCTGACCACCCCCACTGGTGGAAACCTGCAGCTCAGTAGAAAG
The DNA here is from genome assembly GCA_010277015.1 of Poeciliopsis turrubarensis. Lineage (NCBI taxonomy): Eukaryota > Metazoa > Chordata > Actinopteri > Cyprinodontiformes > Poeciliidae > Poeciliopsis > Poeciliopsis turrubarensis. The sequence goes on along the minus strand of VMRN01000004.1, from coordinate 540,597 downwards.
TCATAAAAACACTCAGCATGTCTTTCCATCTCCACAAGGATTCTCCATTTATCATTGATCTCTACAGAATAGCCCTGACCCTACACCTAAACTCAACACAATTTTCACTGTGGTCCTAAACCCAAAAGTAGCACAACTTTGTTTGGAGTCCAGGCTTTGGGCCACATAAAGAGCTGTTGGTCCTCACAAAGTAGTTGTTGGAAAAATGGCTTTACACACTCACTCCAGAAACTTGGATCTTTGAGGCTGTGCAAAATTAATGAAAAAAATAAGATAAAATAAAACAAACCAAGAGCTCATCTTAAAATCTGGATAGAGTGGTATTGAGGTTTACCACAGACCTGGGCATGCATTGAGAATCACAATAGGATGATATAGATACATAGTTTCCAAAGTTAGTCTTTGACCTGAATGTTGTTGTTACTTTCCAGTTTCAACACATGAAGCAAATCACTGTTCAGTTGCAGGCCTCTGCAGAACATAGGGAGGTAGTTGGAGCATGTGAATGAGGTGAGTAAAAGCACATGCACATCCAAAGCTGGTGGGACCCCGACACTGGAGAACTAGAGCTGGACACCCGTGCTTTAGATCAAAGCACATTCACATCTCAGAATATCCCAGTCATAGCCTAAGTCCAACTGAAATTCTGCAGCAATACTTGAAAACTGATGTTCACAGACATTCTTCGTTCAGTCTGAGATTAAGCTAGTTTGCAAACACATTTTGCACAAAAAGCCAGCAGATGTAATTTGCATAAATATGCATTTCTGCAAATTGTAGACTCTGCTAGGCTCAAAATAAGATGGTTGTATTGTATGTTGAAAATAAAGTATTTTCACTGAGTTATGCACTTGATACAGTAAACAGTGAAACATAATAGCAAAGATGCATTATAATATGTTGGTTTACGATATGTAATTCTACTAAAATAGGACAACGGTTGTGAGTGTAGATTGACAAAATGTGAAAAAAAGCTATAAAAAGTAAAAAGACTTCTCATGCAATGGCAAAAGAACAAGTTAACATTTCATTTAGACTTTGTCAAAACAGATCAGATAGAAGTATAATAGAGAACAAAATGGAAAATTTTATGAATCAGACTATGTCGGTCTTTTGAATCAGGACGACGCTTCAAATTTATTTGCCGAGAACTAGGTTTCTGACTTTACCTGACACATACAATTTTCTGGAGAATCAAAGTCTGACACACACAAAAAGAAAATCCTGTCAACTGAGGAAGTCTTATCCTCTCCTTCAAAACTGTAGGGAGCGTTTGGATTGGGTGAATAGAGTCAGCATGTGGCCTGCTGGAACTTAGTGTAAAGTCTGCAAAAGGCTCTAGGGTATACCATTGTGGGGACCGCCTACTGTTTCTGTAACCAGTCAGACAAGTCCTCCTCGTGCTTTCCTGTGATACAGGAATAAGTAGAAGAAAGACCAGAGATCTAATGCATGAAGTTCTGTTTGTCAGTTTTGTTCAAGCTGACTGTTTAAAAGTTAAAATGTCAAATACAAACAGCAGGACATAAATATACATTGTTTACATGTGTTTTGCTTTTGTCTGGATGAGGATGACAGTTTTACTCTGTGGAGTCTGCGCCTTTTCATTTGGAAATACCCATTCTTGTCACTTTTCTTTTAGCAGAAAAATGATACACATCACAGTGTCATGATGTGAAGTGATACGTCTCTGTTTAGGGCATTTAACAAAACAGCTATCATTTGCAGCCATCTGGCTGTTCCTGGCGAGTTCAGACCTCAGTTTGCTCTGTGTTTACCAGAGCACAGCCAGCTCTTTTTGAAAGGCTGCCTATGCGGCTAATCAAACAAAATGTCTGACTGTCATAGCATGTTGGTCCCATTCTTCTCAAAAATCAAAACTGTATATCAGCCACCTATTCATTTCAACTGGAGCATGTTAAAAATAAGATCATTATCAGGCCATTCATTTAGATTTTATCTCATGAATTTTTATTCTTCGTTTACATGACGCATTTCAAACTCCCCTTTCGTTTCTCACATACTCTAGTCCTTTCTCCCCAGTGCATCACCCCTCTCATTCTCCTTTCCCTTCTCACACTGCCACTGATCCTTTAGCCCCCACCTGCCACCTACTCCTTTTATGCTTCAGATTGGTGCAACTGGCTGTCATGATATGAGGCTTGTTGCACAGACACTAGCAGGTTCGGTCCCCTTTTTATGATGACACAGTGTCGCAGCGATAAGCTACGCTTTCAAATAGTGATTTGATGTCACAGCTGTCAGGGCTTCACTTAGCAATGCAGGCGGCGGCTGCCACAGCCCTGCAGGGAATGCGGTATCTGACAAACTAATGAGCGATGCACAACGGCCCTATCTTCCCCCAAATTCCAGGGCGCTGCACACCTTTATAAAAGGCCTTTCGAGCTTGATGTTGCTCTTTTGCATTTATGTGTATAAGCTCTGTATGCTCAAGGACGCGTTTTGGTCACAGCACAAGAGTGTAGAGAATTGCATCGGATCAAATGCTTGTAGCATTGTAAGTATATCATTTTCGTTGTTGAATTGGAAGAAATGCAATACGTAATATACACACACACACGCACGCATGCACGCACACACACTTAGTATATATACAGTATGGGAAAATCTATTCATAATACCGAGGAATTGGTCTTATTTTTTTATCAGTACTCCTGACGTGTCCCTAGATCCGGCCATGATAAATTGATTAACTGTGAAACAAAGAGAATATTGAGAAAGTACATCTATGAAGGACTTATGAGCTTCAGCACCTGAGACGGGAAAGACTCAGCATGCAACAATGGTTGCCTGGCTCTTCACCAGCCGGTTCAGATTCATGGTTCAGATTCATGGTAGAGTGGGAATGAGAAAGCTGAAGAAAACTGATATCAAGGCCAGTCTAGAGTTTGCCACTTGACACGTGGAAGGTAAAGGTAGAAGATAAAACGAATGCAACAAATTACAGAGATATCCTGGAGTACAATTTATTTCCATCTGCAACTACAGCAAGACTACGGCCCGAAGAATCCAGCTACAGCTACACAGAAATGCTTCAACACAACAGGTTCGGTTTAGACACAAAAGGATTTGTTTTGTTGTGCTATTAGCTGGAGCGGTAGCATTGGAAGATGTCAAACTGACAAAAAAAAAAAAAAAAAAAAAAAAAGATTGAAAATAATCATGGAGTGATAAAATTGGAAAATATTGTCACAAACTTAAAAAATGTTAAAATAACCATAATTGTCTAATTTTTTTTCTGGTTCTCTGCTTTTTATTCTGTTTCTCTACAACAAAATCTTTATTTTCCTCCAGCGGTTCTTGTCTGTGACTGGCTGTATTTAACAACCTCTAAACCTTTTCACTGTAACTCTACTATTACCGGAGCATGAGGCAGAATTTCCAATTTGGTTGCTGGATGTCCCTCAGTGCTCAGTGGGATTTTTATTTATTATTATTTTTCTTTTTCCACTGAAGTTTTTGAGTTTACACCATTTTGATGCATGTGACTGTGCAGTAAGCGGGACACCAAAAATATGTGGCAAGCACGATTTACTTTTTCGTTTTAGTGTAAATTTGGTCTAAATGAAAAAGAAACAACACTTTCAGTGGATTTCAGTGAATGAATTTTTTTTTTTTAATTTTATTTTTTTAGGGTTTTGCATGTTTTACACTTGACTCTTTGGTTTCAGTTCAAATGGAGGCCTTGGGTTATGAGCTCGGCTTGTGGCGGTGGGACTTTGTGAGGTTCAGAGAGATAAATAAATAAACATTAAAAATAAACTTTTTCGTTACTTTTTAAAGAGGTCCTAGAATCAAGAATAAAAAAAAAAAAAAAAAATATTAGAATAATTTCATTATGAAAAAAATATCAGTATTGTTACAGGTTCCACTAATTCTGATGCTGATGGTAGCTATAAAAGAATACATTTTGTTCTGAGGCGAAAGTTCCTATTCGAGAGGAATTTTTATATTTTTGCCAAAAATTACAAACAACAATATATAAACAAAAAAAATAAATAAATACATAAATAAATAATAATAATAATAATAATAATAATAATAATAATAATAATAATAATAATAA
>VMRN01000004.1:507040-531229 GCA_010277015.1 Poeciliopsis turrubarensis | reverse complement strand
ATCTATCTATCTATCTATCTATCTATCTATCTATCTATCTATCTATCTATCACACAGGTCTATTTCCTTAACTTCTTCAGGGAAGATAGGAGACCATGATGTATTTGATGGTCAAACTTTTTTTTCTTCAAGCAAACAATGACTTTTAAACATCATTGACTGATGATGTGAGGTGTAAATAACAATGATAAAATAGCTACATTTCCTGTCATGTTGTTTTAAAGAGCATTCGTCTCTCTGCTTAAACGTCCATGAAAGTTATTTACTGAGACTTCCTGTGAGACAAAAGCTATTTGATTTGTAGGAATGTTTTGTCGTCAGTGTCTCTACTAGCCAGATCTAGAGCTCTTTTATGTGTTTTTCAGATTAAATCAAAACTGCACAGGGTGGTTTGAGCTAAAACTGCATGTATGCATTGTTTAGACACAAACACTTACAGCAACTCACGCTGACAGCAGGACCCGGTCATTAATTTAATGGGTAATCCTCCTCAGATGAACTGGGAAATGTGGGTGCTTGTGTTCAGTCTTTGTAAATTTGACCTCACTGGGACGTGACCAAATCCTTTAAAAACATCCCATACACATGCAAACACGCACACACAACTGTGGATCAACTTCCCTCCATTCTTTCCTCTTTTCCTCCTTCTGTCGCTGCCTTTCACTTTATGTGAAAACTACACTTCGCTACACACAGGCTCGCACACATGCATCCGGATACAAACAAAAGGTACACTATCACAGGCCAGGCTGGTACCTTGAGGACAGAACAGGTTCTGGTTAATGGAGTAGGTGATACATCCGTTGGGCGTTCTGCTCATTTGAAAGTCAGTGAAGAGCGGACAGGAAGCAGGACGTGAGAAGGACGTGAGAATACTGAAAGGCAAGAGCCAAAAAAAAAAAAAAAAAGAAAAACACCACAAAGGGACAGGACATATGGGTGAAACAGAAAAGGTGGGGAGAGTGTGACAAATAGGTGCAAATAACGACATTAATCTTACATCAGGGCTATCACAGAGGGGGGAGAATGTGTATGTGCAAACAAGGCCAAGCAGGTGCCTTGAATAATACGGAGAATTCTCTGAGACTATCCAGGACACAGTTCTTTTATTTTTTTTTTTTTTGTTCATTTTTTTTTGGCATTTTATCTATATTAAATATATTACAATGTCAACATTGCAGGGTTAAGATTAACAACCAAAGCTTTCGACCTCAAATGTACAAAGGTTAGACTTAGGAAGCACAATTTTATTTAAGAGAAGGAATGAATGAAACTGTACAATTAGATAATTCTTAAATTCATAGCATCTTGATTTTTTTCAAAATTTTTTATAAATGTAAGGTATTCTGTAATATCAAATGGAAATTACAACTCTGAATTCTGAGAACAATTTTCAGTGTTTTTGCCTTAAATCAGAGTTCTGTAAAAATAAAATAGAGTATTTGTTATTTTGGCCATAGGTTTAATGTTTGAACATAATTCTGACAGGCCAATTAATTGGTCAGTATTACACATCAGTATAAGGTTTTATAAAAGCCTGTGAGTTAACTAAAAACTTGTTCATGGAGATAGAGAAAGAAAAATGCTTTTTTGTGGAAATATGTCATTAATAACCAAGAGGTAAAAAAATTTACCTTCCAACATAATTTTACAGCTTTTAACGACATTTTTAGCTGTGCATTATTGATACATCTTTTTTTTTTTTTTTTTATCCAAAAATATGATAACCATATTCTAAGTCAACATTGCAATAATGACTAATGGCAATAAACCTTCATTTTTCTCACTCTTATATTTTTACTGTTAACACAATGTTCTCATCACTGTGGGTTTTAATCTCTTGGCCCACATTATCTAAATTAGATGTATGTATTTAACATATTTCACGACATCGGGTTTGAAATGGAAATGCCATGCAAGCCGTCTATTATTTCACAGTTATTGTGTACACAGATGTTGCCAAAAAGCCATTTTATTGTATTGCATAGCCCAATACTCGGTGATGTAAAGTATGCTGGACCTCCAACATGAACCCTCATAAGTTGTTGGTGGGCATCAAAGGGTTTTTCCTGACAGTATTGTGCTGGGTTCAGTTTTGGTTTTAGCTTTTCATTTCAATCACAGTCTGAATCCTAGATTTACTTCATTGTTCACGTTTGATATTTGGGTGAAAATGATTCTCATTTCTCAGTATCTGACATGAAGAGCATTCTTAATCAAGAAGATTTTTTTATTTTGCTTTGTTATTTAAGCTACAAAGAAAACATGACTAAAATCACACCAGTGGAGGATTGTGTAATCTATTTCCTATTTTACAAAGAAACAGAGCAGATATGCTTTGGATCCCTTTTGCAAATGACATGTCACATGACCAATAACTCATGACCAAAGTGGGATAGACGTCACTACGACTCATCATGTCTTAAATTTGACAATAAAGCTGAATGAGGAGTGCACTTGTTCATTTCACGTATCAGTATGGGCTCTGGTATAAAAGACAAAAAGTAACCATTACATTTTCACAGTAACTTGGGTTTTGATCTTCTGGCCGCTCCCATTCCTTTTATGTGCCCATATACATTCTCTGGTTCCTTAATGCATAGTAATATGAACTTTTTAGTGGAAATTGTTTATCAGCTAATAGCTTTTTTATTGACATCTCAGTGTAGTAGCTGTGATCACTACTGAGGCTAAAAGCTCTGATATCCAGGCACCAATCCTCTTCTTTTCCTCAGTTATCAATCTCATTTTTCCTTTTTCTTTCCTCTTTGATTTTTGCTCTCGATGAGCCATGATCCACCAGGATATGCTCTATTCTTACGTGTAATCTCTTACCTTTTCTCATTTCATTTAGTATAAACAATATAAATGTACAACTTTACAGTGTTTGGTAAGTATTCTGTTAAAAATTAGGTGCTTTATTTGCTGTGAGTAGCTTTGATGTCATAATACGTGTAGCTTTTTCTGCATGTTTTTCAGTGTAATTGCACATCACAAGGCTGCACTTTTTTTTTTTTTTTTTTTGCAGATGACCCAATGTGGATATTTATAGAGATGAGCAGCTGAGTGCAGGGAAGTACTTGTTTGTTACGATTGATTTTTTAGATAAACTAACAAGCTCTGCATTTAACCAGAATTACACTATTTCAATGCTAAAGCCGGTCTCAGGCAGCCTTCTGCACCCAAATGAAGTAGTGCCATGTGGAACACACACATGATCCGTGCAATTTATATACACATAAGCTTAGAAAATTCCAGTGAAGTAATATACAAAATCAAATGTATTTATTTAGATTTATGGACTTGGCATTCACACTGCATCAATTAAAAATAGGACCTTTAGGGGATAATTCTTACAGGTCTTAAATTGAACTACTTGTATCTCACTTGTTCACTTTTCTAAAAAAAAAAAACAAAGCCTCTTTATTATCTTTTCAACCAAGGAGAACCCATGTGATACAAAACAGAAGAATTAGGATTTGTATCCCTATGGGAAACGATGCAATTATGCTTCGGCCTTTGGGTCCCAGTACTGCTGTTGCCGAGCAACTGGGTTTGAACACTTGATACTGACAGACAATTAAATGGCTGATTCGATTGATAGATTGTATTAACAGAAAAAAAAAAAAAATCATAAAACATGCGTAGATGAATTAGGCTTGACAGTTATGATGACCTTCAAATGCAGGGGTGAGATAAAGTGGCATATCTAAAAGTGACCAAGTAAGACCAATATGAGGCTAAATTATAGAGTTGCAAAGCACACACACAGATAGTTTGCATTCTGCAAACACAAAGCAGAGCAAAGAATATGTGGCTATATCCTTGAACATATGCTTTGAAAGTATGAATGGGGAAAAATCTGTGTTGTGGATGTGATCAGTGACAAGGGTTATACTAGGACAACGGCCGCCTCCACACGGAGCAAAGGGAATGTACGGAGTTGTAGTAAGAAGATTATCAGTTTTGTTTTGATATTTTTTAGAATTTTTTGACACTGAAATGGTAGGTTCCCTACTGGGGCTGACGTGATGCCAAAATGGTGTTATGTTTTATATTTTGAACCTTGTAAACACTTCTGCAGTGAGCATGTGCCTGCGCCAACAACAAACACCAAAACAGCTCCAGTAAGCCAGCTGTGCTGAGTGAAGATAAGAGGATAAACTTTGGTGCCAGGCTTCAGTGTATGAAAAGTTCAAGGGGCAATAATAAGACTTAGGGACAAGCCTACAGCGAGTGGAGACTTTAAGTGTGTCTGTTCAGGCCATGTTAGGAGTATTTTATATCTTCAAGAGTCTTTTTGTTTACAATTTAAAAAATTTTGTCTGTGCATGTTCAAATTTTTTATTGATTTATTCTTTTTTACAAAACATTCATGTGTCAATGGGAGAGGAATGACCTACTTGTGTTGTGCTCTACATAGACATCATAATAACTGATTTTAATTAAGTCCGGAGTTAATTTTAATATCATTTACTAAATATCATTAAGTATCATAAACTAAATATCTAACCTTTACTAAGAATGTTCTATTCTAAACCTCATGGTCAAATGGTCTGGTTTCCCGTCCTTGGAGCCATTGCTGAATATCTTTTCCCCTTCTTTCTTTACCAACATCCTGTCTAAATAGTGCAAATATGACCATCTTTTAAAAGATGTTAATATTCAAACTTTTTATACATTTACGTGACCCCAATATCCTCTTAATATTAGATGCTCTTGGACTTGCTGGCAGAGATATCAGAAAATGCAAAAGGACAAACAAAATAATTTAAAAAAGCACATCTATGTCACAATTTGACCTTGAACTAAGGTGAATGTCATTCATCCACTAAGCAATTCAGAGATTTCCCACTTACTTGTTTTTAAAAGGTTTTACTGGATCTAGTGGCCTTCATTTGATAGTGAATTGACAGGAAGGTGGATAATGACAGAAGGGGGAATTGAGGCAATGGTCACCAGGTCGGGAATCGAACATGTGACAACTGTGTTGAGGTCTAAAGCCTCCATCTGGATTGTGCTTAACCCTTCAGTGACCACAGCAAAGGGTGACAAAGGTGACAAATATAGTCACTTAAATAATCCGAATATCTGATTAAGTTCAACTTCCAGTCGCTTGTTTGATTTTATTGCATCCGTAGTGTTAGCTAGGTGGCCATGACCTTTTAAAGGGTCATGGTCTTTTTTTTGTGTGTGCAAAGCTTGGAAAGCAGTAATAAACGTCAAATGCATTATTTTAGAGTGAAAATAAATATTGCTTTTTCCTAGGAAGTGAACTGTTTTCTGCTCTTATTTGCAGCATTCACAGTGAAAGACTGTAGTGGCTGCAGCAACTGTCTGTATTATGTCACCTGCTCTGTGCGCTGTGCTTGAATATCCCTTGAAAGCTGTCCATGTGGGACAGTAAAACTTTTTCAGGAGCTTTTGTTCATGCAGAATATGCATTAAAAATGTGACAAGCTGAATCACAAGACAAAAACTTATCAGTAGTCCGCCACTTCAGCAAACTTCTTCACATGAAAACAACATCAGCAGATTAGTTTATATAATATAAGACTGTGCCTCTATGTGTGTTGCCAGGTGTCTTTTAAAATATACCATCCTATAAATAATATATCTTATTGTTGTTAAATGAAAATGTTTAATATTGTGTGGGATCTGCCACATCATAGTGTTCTACACAAAATGCGAAATATCTGTTACTGTCCTCATTTCAAAAAAGGAACAACAGACTTTTCAAAATGCGAGGTTTTGGAGCTCTCTTGTTTCCTCAAGACCATAACTGATGAAACTATACATTTTGTCCTCGACCAGAAAATCTTGCACTTTAGCTATGCAGGAGGACAAGATCTAAACCTGCCTCTAAATCCCCCCAAAAAACTTGAACAAAACCATTGAATCCAGTTCAGATGATATGTAACCTTAAACACATTGTTCATTCTCTATTGAAAACATTGAATAGAGAATTGGCCAAAATTCCTCAGTTGTCACAAATCGCTGATGTGAGTTTTTGCTAGCATTGGCACAACCAGTTTTTCGGTTTAGAAGAGAAATTAGTTTTTTTGCAGATGGCCAGATTGGGTTGGATAACTTTTTCCCATAATGAAATAAATCATCCTTTGAAAACTGCCTTTTTGAATTTATTCAAGTAATTTCTTCTGATACTAAACCTTGTTTGATGATCTGAGTCATTAAATGTGACCAAAAAATAAAGGAAATTGGTAAGGGGCAAATAGCTTTCACTTCACAGTACTTGGCCCTGATTTTATTATATTTTTCAAATAAGATTAGATTGGAACTTGGTATCAGGAGCATGAAATCTTAATTCCCTCAATTTTTTTTCAGGGGGAAAAAAAAATAAATCACGTTCAGGTACTTCCTCTAGTTTTTTTTTCTTACATTTACTCAACCTCACAGGAGAATGTGCAGCAGATACTGTACATCAGGCTGGAGCCTATAAGCACTACGGTATTTTTCAACAATAATGCAAAATTCCACGTTTTCCTTTGTCTTCTTTAGATGAAAAAGACGACCACCTTAGTTTAAAAAGTAGCCGCGTGTGTGATGAAAAAGACAAGAACAAATACATGGTGAATGGTGAAGGATGATTCAGAGATCTAGTTACAATTGTTTCTGGGGGAGGCAGAGGAGCAAAAGCTCTTAACACAAGCCTATTCAAACCTAACTTGTTTCAACACGTGTTTAAGAGCGCGAGAAAACGGGTTGGGTGTCGTCTGTGGAACAGCTTGTAATATTTTAACAGAAAAATGTGTCGTGTGGGTGCAGGTTATGATCACATACCTAAAAAATTATGGTAGGCGTTTACAGTAGAAAGGCTGTTCTGTTTAGGACAACTACATCTGATTTTATCTTGTTTTAGTTTTTATGTCGGCCCCATTTGAGCGGGGTTGGGGTTTAACACATACTCTATAAAATATCATGAGCTGGAGGTGAAATAACTATGCAGCGTTTTATCTGAATCTTACTCACTAACTGCACACACTGAGTTGAATCAATTTCTAACATTTTTGTTCGATGTACTGATCCATTAATTAATGTATTTATGCGACAGTCAGTATTAAAAGTAGAAGTTTAGCACGGGAAGGAAATAAAAGCCAACATAATGAAACCTTCTGCAGCATGGTTTACTTTCACCACTGACTGCAACTCTTTTGTTTGGGTTAAAGCTGGCCTGTCGTACACCAACTGTTGACTGTGTACTTTCAACTTGACAAATTTCGGCCCACGAGTCAAAAACTTTGACATAGTGGCTATTTTTGAACTATTCGAAACTCACCGACGAAAGCTGAAAGAACCCTGTGGATATTACACGTTCATGATAGTGTTTCTGCTGGATATGTGTGATGCAAAGTGAAATGCGATGCGACATCTCACCTTTTACATTTTTTTTACACAATCTAGCTTCCATCACCACCTCATGCACACTGTCAGCTTTCTCCGTCGCTGAAAATGTTCTTGTTGGTGAAAGCTTCTTTTTCGATGTGCAGATATACTAATCATCGATTCCAAACTATATCTCCGAAAAGTGTAAGTTGGAGTTGTTATGAGATGCATTTTCAATTTCAAGGGGAATACCTCAAACATTACTAATGTTTGAAGTATTAGTAATGTCTTTGTAACTGAATCTATTTTATCCAGTAACAAAGACATGTACCTTTAGCTTCCAATGCAAATCTAATCCCCATATGAATAAATGCTTTCACTTGTTTTTATAATTATCATAATTTTTTAGAAGAATTTGCAGGATAACATAATTGGAATGCTGAGGAGATCATGAAATAATTTGAATCTATTTTTCTGCAGCAGGGATATATTTAAAACATGCAGGGCAGTCGGCTCTGAGGACCAGGGCTTTTGGAGCACCACTTTGTGCTGTCCTGCCAAGTTTTCGAAAATTTTTTGCAGCCTTGTGTTTTGTTTTGATTTATTTAAACTCTGGTAGACTTCAGGTTCCTGTCTGCCTGAGTGGATTTAATTCTTTGCCCAACCTAAACTGGCAGTAAGTAGATAATCTCAGGCGCGTTATTTGAAATGTATATTGCCCCCCTTTTATGACAGAGTTTTCAAATAGTTTATTACACCTTGCTCGAAAAGCCTTAGAAATCTCTTAATATTCAGATCATGACGATGAGCGTAAATGTGGCCTGAAATCCGGCCCAGGTGTTATGTGTTTAGATGCAAAGCTTGTTATGCGGCGCATTACCTGTAACTGGAATGCAAATCACGCAGACTTTTAAAAGATGTGGGGAAATGTTGCTGAACATTAATTGCAAATTGGGTCTTTAAAATGAAGTGGGTTTTTATGTTGCCATAGTTCAGCTGTTCAGAAGTTCAGCCGAGACAATAAGGTGCCATATGCTCCTAAGTGATAAATCGGAAGGTAAAGATCATCTTTCCTTTCCTTCGTTGCCCCTTTCCAAAGTCTGCCTTCACTTCAAGGGAGGAAATATCCAGTATCAAAGAAGCTCCATGTGTCTTAGCTGATGTTGCTCCTTTTCACACACTAATGCTTTGTCGTTATCTTTTTTTTTCTTTTCCATTCTTGCAACACTCTCTAATGATTTCAGTCCTATCATAGCTCTTGCTCCACCCAGGCCTACGCTGTTTTGGTTCAGCAGTCTCTGCTTTCCCGTTTGCAGAGCCTCCCTCGTTGTCCCAAAAGTTTTCCTTTCCTCTGCCGTCTTTTAGTTAATTCCTTTTTTTGCCTCCCCCTTCGTTTCTTTACTCTCATCTCCCACTGTGGTCCCCCACTGCTGCAGTGCTCTCAGGTTGTCAGATAAAGGTGAAGATCTTCTTTAGAGTTCTTGGCTCTGCCTTTCTCCCTTTTGGGGGATTTTTTTTTTCCCCTTCCGTTTTTTTTATTTATTTTTCCCTCTACCCCGTCTTCTAACTATAGAATTTTCTTTTTGAGTCGCGATGGTGGCATTTCTGTTTGGGTTGGAGTGAGAGGGGAGATCTTTGCAGTGAGTGACCTTTGTGGATTTCTAAGGCTCATTATTCCTCATTGGGCTCAGTCGTGCTACTGTTGGGAGTGGCGCAAGTCTGGTGACAGCTACTGCTGAGCCACAGCAAATCCCGGCTAGTCTTTTTACTCTCGCTCCTGTTTTACTCCTTCTGCTTTCATTTTTGTTTTAATTCCCTTTGCTTCTCCTTCTGGCATTTTATTCCATTCATTTCACTCACTTTCTGTGCATTTTCATTCCACTAAGCCACTGTGCGCCTTAGTTGTCCTCTTTTCTCTTTGCCAGGCTTGACTAGCTCAAAGTAGCTCTGACAGAAATGTCATTATCGTTTAATTCATGGTACACATTCACATAAAGATGCAGCGCCCCACAGTTTGCGTCTGGAAAGGTTTCTATTAAAACAATCAGATTCTCAGAGGGAAAAATCTAAAGTCGTTTCCTTTTTTCTCCGACTCTGAAATAAAATCTTTTCAAAAGCTATGGTTTTAGCTTTTGTACTCACACATCATTTGATGTTACACTTTTTAATATATCTCTTGCATGGTTGTGCCATGTTATTATCAGAAGAAAAAAATACAAAACAAAAAAAACAAATACACAGAAAACTGTATCTTTTATAAGGAGACTGGCGGATATTGGATGGAAAAATCCAGCAAAGAACAAAGGAAACCAGTGAGCTTATGTTGCTGAGGCAAGAACCACATGCACTAATAAGGGGCAATGAGGAACAGGCAGCAGAATGCAAGCAGGTAAACTGAGGGTGAGACACTAATTAACACTAGGGAGCTCCACTGAAACTCAAAGAAACTCTAAATCAGAGAGAGGAGATAACATCTCCTCTCCTCTTGGGGACTGGAATAGGAGTTCAGCTTCAAATGGAGAAAATAGGAGCAGGAGAACAAACTAAGAAACTAAATCCAACAGAAATGAACTCATATGGCAACACGAACACTAACGACAACCTCATGAACGGTAAAAGAAAAGAAGAAAGAGATCAAAACACAAAGAATAAAACTCAAAGACCCCAGAATCATGATAATGTTTTTTTTTTATATTATGATGCAGATTTACCTCCTCCTGGTTATATCAAGGTTTGAGAGGCGTGTTACAAAACATTTGCCGACAAGCATTAAGACAAAGAAACACACCAGAAGGGTGTGGGATAAATTTGTGGAAAAGTATGGTGAGGTCACTGGACAGCATCCCAAGCTTTGAACATTTTGAAACACTGCAAAATCAAATACCTAAAAATACAAATGGGGTACTGACGTAAACTGCTGGACTAAGGAGAGAATCAGAAAAGTAACGGAGGGGTGCTCTACTGGCCGACAGGTTCCAATATGAAGCATTGGACTAATAGGTGGTGCTTTGTATGTATTTTGTGATATCCTGCAGACAACCCTGGCTTTAAAGTTTGCACCAAGACTTTTGAGGTACACAGCAAAGATGTGGTGGAAATGTGAGAACAAATCCAACTTTCACTCTATTTGTGAACATCATCCTCAACATATCACCAGAGATACAGATGCTCTGTAGATGGAAATGTGGAGAGAGCTAGAAACGGAAGAAAACCTGATTGAAACTTCAAAAGTTTTGGGGACTGGAATAAGAGTTCAGCTTCCAGGGCTACAATGGTTTAGATCAAAGGATGTTCAGTAGTGTGTACTGAATCTTTTAATGTTCAGTCTCCTTCTGTATGAAAAGATTGCTTCAGATACAGATCCATTAGTATAACGACTGATGAATCGGCACCCGTTTTGAAATTGTTATTTCAAACACAAGAAAATCAGAACTACAGCAGTATAAAGTGTGACAATGTCTTGTAGCAAATAGAGAAACATCCGGAAAATGACATCACAACATTTATATTTTTGCTGGAAGTAAATGCCCTTTGTAATAATTTTTATATTTACAGTGTTGTACAATGTTACTTTGCTTCAATGTAATGTTTATTTATTTTTTCACGTATTTATTTTTGCTTGTTGTTTCAGTCATGTGAAGTACTTAGAATTGCACTGCTGTTGAAAACGTTCTCTTCAAATAAAACTGCTGACTTTAAAGTCACCAGTATAATGGGAGATTTTCATATGTGCCTGAGTAATATCATGGGAGCCGTAATTGAAAGGTCAAAAAGATAGTTGTGCATTGTGAATACATAATACATGTTGCTTTCAAAAGGGAAAGTGCCATCGCCATGGACAGCCTCCCGCTACTTAAATTTTTATGACGTTTGTTTTGGATACCGCCAGGATTTTTTTTTTTTTTGGTTTATTTTTTTCCAGATGGCTGATGGTTTTAATAATAAAAACGTGTCCACAGAAATTTGTAACAACCGCCACAAAGGCAGACGGAAGAGTAGAGAGGGTGCGGAAGGAGCCTCGCTGCAGCAGCAGTGTGCCTCCTGCCTGGCAGACTCTGGCATGTGAATGCAGCCGCTGTAATTGCATGTCATTGAGATTCATTTGCCAGCTTCCTTCCACAACAGTGCAAAATCCACACAGAAAGGCCCTTTCGGTGGTTGTGTCTTTCTGCTTCAAATGACTTTGACGAATGATTACGTTTGGAAAGAGTTCACGCATGAAGAGTTAGCTGGTCTCGAGCGTCCTGCTGTGTCACAGGATGCCGTCAATGTTTTGAACATGGCATGTTTGTGTCAACGCTGATAATGAGTAGATCATCCACGGCACCAGGAATTAGTAAGTAGACACTGTTGCATGTTGACAGGAGTCAACAGACACTACATGTCATCAAGCTGAACATGTAATGAAAGCTAAGATTGTTTGGAGTTGAAAATGTCTAACTGGGCACACATGTTGTGTCAATTACTATCACACAAGAAAACAGCTTGTTCTATTACTGTCAACAGACACACTAAACATTATGTTATTTATTGCATCTACCAAAAAAGTGCATCTCCTTTAGTATTATTTTTCCTAAATAAAGGTCAAATTCATACAAGTAATTTATGACCTTGACTAGCAATGCTGCCTGAATAGTCACTGTTCCCCATAAACTATAGGAACAGGAAAAATAGGGAAGAATTATCTTAAATTTAGTAATCTACAGAGACACGGAACAGACATAGGAAGCAAATGCAGTGAAGGAGAGTCTCGAAGGCTATCTCACCTGTATTGGCAACGTACCTGCAGAAATTGGTATTGGTGTTGCTTCTAACTCTCCAGTAATGTGGGTCTTTACCAAATTCAATGCTATTTGCTTATCTTATGTTACTTAACTGTTCTGCATCCAATTCAACTTCTAACAGCAGCAGTGTTTAAAGTCATTTTTATTTAGTTCCTCACAAAATCAATTCCCCCCTCAATTCAATTTGAGTAACTGCAGTGTCCTGCATCTGCACAGGCCAATATAGTTCAGTAGCAGCAGTTGCAGGTCTTTGTTTTTAAATCTGCTTTTAAAAGCAACTCTGTTTTTACAATTATGGCCAAAAGCTCTCGAGATAAATTTGTTTTCTTCAGCCAATTATTCGCAGTAATAATGTAAAAATACACAGCCATTCCACATTTTTAATAGTTGAGTCCTATTTTGGGTTGAAGAAAATGTTCGGTTCTAGTCAAACTTGGTCACATTTATAAAAGCTATCTTCTAGTTATTATGGAAAAATTATACAAAACTTTTTGTAGGAAATCATTATTCAACCCAGGCGTCAAAATGTGAAACAGCAATGTATTTTAATCATGCATAGGCCAAGACATCTAAAAAAAAAAAAGTTTTAAAAAGACAGAAATAATATAGGGTTGTATCTGTACAGATGTTTCTAAGAAGTGTTGGAACGCATAACATTTTACCTTGAAACTCCAGTGTGCTTTCAGTTCATAAAGCGGCTGCTGTAACAAAACGTCCCATCTTATTTTTACAAGCACAGTTAAATAACCTTAATAGACGTGGCAATTTATAAGTCGGTAAGTTTGAGCTTAAGCGTCTAAAAGACCAAATAAGTTTCAACAGTGACAATGCCAGCAGCTGGAATACTTTACATTCAAGTTCTTTGTGGGTCTTCTACTGCCCTTATCATACTTTCTTTAACTATTTATTTGTTCACCTCTTTGACAATGTGCTGGAGTTCTGAGAATTGCCAGCAGACAGCGAATACAAGGAAAACAGACTAGACAGGGAGAGACTCTGAAGTGGAAACAG
Source organism: Poeciliopsis turrubarensis (assembly GCA_010277015.1). Classification (NCBI taxonomy): domain Eukaryota; kingdom Metazoa; phylum Chordata; class Actinopteri; order Cyprinodontiformes; family Poeciliidae; genus Poeciliopsis; species Poeciliopsis turrubarensis. The sequence continues at coordinate 518,090 of VMRN01000004.1, read as the reverse complement.
AGCGGGATTTTGAGATACGACTTGGAAAGTAAGTAAGGAAACAAAAGGATGTGAAGAAAAAGATTCAAGTAGGCTATGAAAGAGACGGGAGAAGAAAAATAAAAGGAAGTGCATGTAGAATGGCACAGCTTAAAAAATGATGTAAATGAATTTGTAATTCTGCACATTCTGACATTGGAGAGGGCATTTTAAAATGAGCACAATTATACTGTGCTCCTATGGATATCATATAGCAGATGAGTCCAATAACGCCGCTATTTAGATTATACTCTGTGCCTCTAAATTGCACCGATTTTCAACCTTTTTCTGTAAACTGCAACACATTTTTGGCCACATAATCCATAAGAGAAGAAATTAACCTGGAAGTTAAGAAGTGGGATATGGAAAAGGAAATACAGCTAAAAAAAAAAAAGGAGAAAAAATGTTTTGGAAGTTGAAGACAAAAAGGGTCAAATATTTCTTGATCAATTTTTTTCCACTTTTTGACCTCCATACACAACGATCTTGACAAATATTTAAAAATATTGGAAGTGAATGAAGTAAAGTTAAGCTTTTTAGGTATTTTTAATAGTGTAGCATTATACCTTCAGGATTTAATTTCAGTCAAAGAGGAAGACTGACTTTTGTAAATAACACCGCATTATCACCTTTCTAGAAATTTAGCACTTTTTCACACACGATTTCTAAGGTAATTTAGATAAGAAAATGAATCAAGTCATGCACACATTACAGTGTAAACTAAATTGTGCAAAGTTGTTTCAGGAGAGCGTTATTTAACTGTGTGAATAATTATTTCTACATATTTATTAAAGCAGTGAAGAATGAGTCTGGTGTACAATTCTCTACAGTAGCAATATGATGTTTGGTAGATATTTACTAATTTGAAAAAGAAAAAAAATACTGAAAAGGAAAGTAACAGAATAACTTACTTCCTGATTAATTCAGCTGAAAGTTTACCTTGACATTACCCATAAAGCATCTTCTTAAGGCCGTTTACAAAGTGAACAGAAAAATATAGTCAGCTCAGTCAAGCTTAATAGACAGATTCATAGTTAATTACAGCATTTTACACAACCATCTTTGAAATCCTGTTTTTACTACTCATAAACCAAGAGTTAAAAGTTTCTTCTTTGTTCTGAGTTACTATAATGGCGACAAGCATGGCAGATTCTTCATCTTGCTTTGAAGTAAATTGTTGTGGCGTAATAATAAAAAAAACCGTCTTAGAAATATATTCTTTTATAGTCGGAAGGCATCACTCACTAACTTCATCTCAATTCAGTCCGTCAAATAATATCCTGTTAAATAAAAAATTGTTGAATCAAAGTGCATTGCGGTTGTCTGTGATACATGAGACTCATGTATCTCTACTGCATCACATCATTGGCAGTTTTTCAAGATATGTATCATGACAATAACAAAGCAGATATCTGGTGATCATCTGATGATTGATTGAACATGAAGATGCTATTCTTTGATTGGAGTCTCTTCTTTTAGTGAAGTGAAAACATTTTGCAGCACACTTGTTGGATAGTTCCAGTGGAGAAGAATAATAGAATACTTTCTATAGCAGAAGGAAAAAGTTATTTGACATTGACAGTTTAGTGCAGAATTAAGACAGGACGGTTTCTGGGGCTGCAAAGTGGACGGATAAGAAGGAGAAGGAAAGATGCAAATGCAAATGGAGCCAATCTCCTGCGACATATGGTACTGTATGGAGAAGGAGCTTCTTCAGAGCCGACCTTATCTGCAAAGTGCTCCTCCTTGGCTTGATTGAATAGCTAATCTCCTGTTCTGACAGCATGACGAGACTGAAAGTACATAAAGACACCGAGCCCAAGGAGATGGAAGGATCTGGTCGACCTGGGAACACTTGCAGGGCATTCAGCCTCAGGATACACGCAAGCAGTCAGCGAGAAGAAAGAGGAGATGAGGAGTAGGCTTATTAGTACCAAACAAAGAAATTCAATTATTGAAACAAATTTGACAAAAGGCAAATGAAAAGACTCAAACACATTTGAAATGCAATGTGGTTTCATATAGACTTAGTTTGTTTTTAAAGATAAAATATAAGTTAATAATCATGATTGCTGGAGTCATTTGTCTGACACGTTTTCCCAAGGAGAATCACCTACAGTGCGCCTGAACTCTTCCTTACCCACCAGTGCCCGCCACTGATTTTCTCATTTAGACCTCCACAAGTAATTAGAGTTCATTATGAACATTCCTGATGCAATTATTTAGCTAATGAAATCTAATTAAAAACCCGCAGTCAGCGTCCCCCATTGTTTTTGCCCCTGTGAAACAGTGCTTCCAGCATTAACAGCGAGACCTTTAAACCACTGGAGGTGGGACTGAAAATAAAATTTTTAAACAGACTTTTACAAATAATAATTTCTGTTAATTTATTTGTTTATTTATTTTATTACAGATTCAGGAACAGGGAAGGATAATCTTGCTTCTTGAGAGTCTATGTTGTGCATTTTGTAATGTTTTCCTGCTCCAGTGCACCTAAATAAAAAAAAAAAAAAAAAAAAAAAAAGAAAGTAGATTTCTCTCCACAGGCTGTCACCAGTTCTGCATGAGCCTCCTAATGACTAGTTACTGTGATGCAGAAGCATATGTAGGACAGCGGCCCAGGAGGACCGGAGCTGCTCACCACTGGTAGGACATGTGCGTTTTAGCAAAGCTATTCTAAGACTCCAGAAGACAAGCTTCAAGTTTTGGCAGTCAGCGCAAATGTGACAAATTCTTCATTTAATTTCTTAGGCTATCGATTCTTATTCGTATATCATATTCAACACTCAAAGTGCAATTGCTTGTCATCAAGAACAGCATAGACAGTTGCCCAATAGAGCAGGCAAAGTTAAAATATACCTAATAGAAGCAAAATCTAGATTAATCCTCAGGTTGTCACACCTCTGAGGAACTAACAGGAGTCCTGTAGCTCGATAACACAGTTATCCAAATTCTTGTGCAAAGGATTTAACAGGTCACATGTGTATTTAAAATGTTGACCTTGCAAAGCTCTGATTGCTAACACAATTTGAAATGTACTAATCCCATTGGTTCTTGTGATGAGTCTTGCTGCAAACATTTGAGCCATTTGAAAACAATTGTCATTTCTGCTAAGAAATGACAATTTTCAGAAAACCGTTGCAATAATCCAAATGAGAAGAAATAACAGCTTGCATCTACCGCCTCCAATTATTTGCTATAGTTTTTCTTGCACGGTGTCTCCTTCATTTTGAAGCACTTCTCAAGTGAAAGAACCAGTTTAGGACCAGTTGTTTCATGTAATTGCTTAGGGAAATGAAACAACACAACAGCTGAATCTAAATGGCTGATTTGTTGCCTGATATTTGAAGTCACACAGTTTGGAGCAACATTCAAGCATTTTTATGGGGGTAAAAGGGAGTACTAGAAAAATCTCAGCTGGACAAATGAAATGCAATGATTTCTCAAATACAATTGCAGCCAAACTGGAAAACAAATTGTAACGTCAACAATAGATACAAGCAAGGCTTTTGAACAGAATTACAACACCTTGTGATGACAATTAAATAGAACAAAGAATTTTTTTTTCCAACATTGCAATACGCCAAATTAATCTCAAACAAGCAGGAAAGTTGGAAATGACTGTTACCAAAAGAGAAATAATGAATAAAAATGATATATATGCAGGTTACAATGGACTGTCTGCAGCCTACTATAACGAATATAAATATCATTGCCCCATTGTCACTGAACACAATCTTTAAGAAGAATTGCTGGGGGAAGAGTGGAAATGGAAGAAGGAGCCTGTCTTGCAGCTAATGTGTTGCCTGTTTTAACCCCAGCTCTGTATGTTTCAGGTGTGTCCTTCGCAATACACTTCACCTGCATTACTTGCGAGTGGTAGTTACAGGTTCCTGTGACGCTGGCGCATAGCTTCCTCACTTCTGTGTCCTCGAGTGTCCCAGGGCACCTGTGGCTACAAGAACTACCATTGAATTTCCATTTTAGGTTTTTAAAAGAAAAAGACAAAAATAAAATCTAATATTTACAAAAACTAAATTGAAATGTTCTTTGGTGTTGATTTGTGAAAAATGAAATTGCAGACTTTTCAACATAGTTACATGAAAAGAGAGATAAAAATAAATTATTATTGCTACTATTAGTATCACTCTGTCAATGCAATTACTACGTGTAAAAAAACCCAGCTAAACTTGAACATTTTTGTTATATTACATTCAAAACCATTTAGGTGATTCTTTGTAATTTGTAGTTATTAAGGATTCATGCAAGTTCTGAAGAGTTCTTTGAAACTCCAGAGCAACTGCTTGCAAACACTAGAAAAAGATTTTCAGACCCAAAGGTATATAGATCATCTTTCAAATGACAAAACAGTTAAGTAAACAATGAATATCGAGAACCAGCTATGTTTACTATCTAGCCCAAAAGAGAAATTGCCTCAAAGCATAACAAACCCAATCGTGATTCTCTCTGAGGATTTATGGGCCAACGTATATCAAATGTACAAATTATCACAGCTTTCACAGAAGTATTCCCTCATGGGTTTGAATCCAAACATTTTTTTATTGGAAAAACACTGGTATATTGGAACCAGAGGCAATCAAGTGGTATATCTACCATGGGGGACTTGTGTAAAATGGGCAGTATAAGTCATATGAAGATCCAAAGAGTCAATCAAAACTAGAGGGGAAACAACGCTTCTGAAATTATTTCCAAATCATAAACCGTGTGAAACAGTTAATCTAGATTTTGTCAGAGAATATTGTCTTAGACTACCTGACACTACTACAAGAACATTTCCATTTTTTTTTTTTTTTATAAATGAACAAACTTTTAAATGCTGATGACTCCACAAACACTAAACTGCAGTGACAGTTTTCTGTATCTTCAGAATTTAACTGAAGGTGAGTAACTCAGCCACCAAATGATTTAATTCTGCAGGACAGCTGACAGCCAACTCCATATGAGGTGGTTACATTTGTTAATAATCAGAACAAAGAGGAAGTTATGCATCGTAGAAACAGAATTGACCTTGAAACAAACATAAAAAGCCAACGGACTCTACAAAAAAGACTGAAGGAATTTGTCCTGACCTGGTTTCACATGAAGATTAAAGATTCTGTCTGAAAGATATGATGTAAATAATTCAAAAAAGGACCAGATTTTTAATAAGGGATTGGGGTCAACAATATAAAAATGCGGATTTTAGCTCTAACAAGGACAGTAAGTGACTAAATCAAATTGACTCACCGATTAAATGTAAAATTTAAGTGAAAAAATAATTTTTTAAGGGCATTTTTCATGTTTTTGAGATTGCTTTAAGTATTAAACTTTTGAGATTCAAACAAATGAACGATAAACTAGACGAGGTGACCCACATGCACATAACAATGCATGAGAACAATTTCATCCGAGGCTTTAGCTATTCCTCTTCAAGAGATAAGGAACCTCATGGTGCTGCATGTTTATTACCTCTGATTTGAGCTTATTTACATTCAAGAGTGTTGCTAAAAAGGAAGCCGTACAAAACGCACTGATGTTTTTGCACAGATCTTTGACTAGACAAAAATCATAGAATGAGTAACAATTCCCTGGAAGCCACAACATAAAAAGATAATTAAAAATAGTTCTAATAAACTGTTTGATGACGATATATAAGGTAAAGATGTCTCAGTCATTTTCTTCTATACTGATTAAAAAAAAAAAAAACGCCTATGACAATGAAGGCTTAAGGAAATGTTGAAAAAATGCTTTTCAGAGAAGACTGGGGGAAAAAAAGTGACAATGTAGTAAAACAGCTTTTACTGGCTCTGGAAGAGCTTTAGTTTTAAGATTCCAGTGAGTGAAAGAAGGCTGAATTATAGGCTCCTTCTGGGTTATTGCTTCCTTTGGAAATACAAAGCAAAGCTGTGCAACCCAAAACCGCTGCAAGGTTTGTAAATGATCAAGTGCATGCAGATAATCTTTTCAGAAAGGTTCTCTGAAAAGATTTCAAAGATTCAGTTGCTGCACAGCAAAACAATTTAATGACAACAAATGTGGAAGATTTTATTTTATAAATTAACAAACTGTTATTTTCTCATCAAAACATACCTGGAGTGTTGCTTTGATTCTTCCGTGCATCTTTTAGAAATACATGCATGCCTCTCCTGTGGGAACCGTTCATGCTTGCATCTGAATGGTTGCTCTCACAAAGCACCTCCTATTTCCACAAAGCTCCGCAAGGTGTCAAATTGCGATATATGCAACATTTTTACCTTAACTGAAGGTAAGATACTTGACTGGGGTATAAAATTGCACTATGTGCATGAAAAAATACATATTACCACCCCTTTAAGGTTTTCTCAGAAGACATTTAAGTCTGCCCTTCTACAAGCAATAAAAGCCCACCACCCTCTCTATACTTATGTAAATGTCGTTTGATTAAATGCAACTCTCGCTGATTGTAGCCTGCCTTCAAGAAATAGTCCTTGACTGTTATTCTACTTCCATTAGTAAATGGCACAGTTAACAAGGCTGCCACCCCAGTCAAAAATGTCACATGAGACGTGTTCAGTAGCGATAAATACCTGTCTTTGGTTCAGAAGTAATTGCGAAAGATTGTCGATGATGGACTTTTTCCTGTTAAATAATAAACTCGGCGTTTTGACAGATGTCCAGTTGCTTTCAAAGAAAATGTGCCCCTGCTGTATTGTGAAGCGTGTGCAGTTTGGTCCTGTAGAGAGAATAACGTGTGCATATCTAAGAACCACTGAATTTTTTTTTAGATGGTCGCAGTCGATCAATAACTTCGTCATTTATAATCAGGCGATGCATTAATAAAAAACAGGACTTCAATGTTTAAGCAAATTGATCCGTTGTAAGAATGCAAAAGTTGACATCACAATAAACCTTAAATGTGACATATATGTTGCACAATTGAGATTAAAACAAACATGCACAAACATTAAGGAATTATGTGTTCAGATGTTTTTTTTTTTATATTACTGCGTACGTACCTTATGATACCAAAAACAATAACTTGTGTTATTTGGACCTGCTTGCTATTATTATTATTATTATTATTATTATTATTATTATTATTATTATTATTATTATTATTATTATTATTATTATTAGGCTGCACAGTGGCGCAGTGGGTAGCGCTGTTGCCTTGCAGCAAGAAGGTCCTGGGTTCGATTCCCGGCCCGGGGTCTTTCTGCACGGAGTTTGCATGTTCTCCCTGTGCATGCGTGGGTTCTCTCCGGGTTCTCCGGCTTCCTCCCACAGTCCAAAAACATGACCGTCAGGTTAATTGGCCTTCCCAAATTCTCCCTAGGTGTGTGTGTGTGCATGGTTGTTTGTCCTGTTTGTCTCTCTGTGTTGCCCTGCGACAGACTGGCGACCTGTCCAGGGTGTACCCCGCCTCTCGCCCGGAACGCAGCTGGAGATGGGCACCGGCAACTCCCGACCCCGTTAGGGAGAAGGGTGACGGAAAAATGGATATTATTATTGTTATCTGCAATTCATTCTCAACTAAACTTGTTGATAACCCAAATCTGAGATTTTTACAAAAAAAAGTATTATGTTTGATTATTTCTTTATTGGAATAAAGTACCAAAATTGCTCAAGTATTGGTTGTCATCTTACAAGCAGATTCATAATCTGTGCACATGTAAATTAATTGAGTCCCTCTGCTGCCCTAAATGTCAAAGCAGCAAATCTGTTGTTGTTGTTGTTATTGCCTCTCCAGCAACACACACATTGCTTTTCTGCCTCAATCATGTTTTTCTTTCTTCTGTTTTTTTTCTTCTTTAAAATCAGAGCCTTCGTCTGAATCCTCATCTCACTCCAGGCTCGAGTAAAAGACTTTACAACCCTGCCGTCAATTTCAGTCACATCTCTTGAACTACACGTGCCCGTTTAATGGAAAAGGGCCCTGCTGTCTAATGAATAAACTGACAGTAGAGATAGAGATAGGGGGTACATTTGATAATGAAGCACTGCATTAGACAGCTACAGGCATGGTGCACTTTAAAACAAGCGAAAGGAGTGTGAGAATCGGCGGGCAGAGGAGTGTAAAATGGAACATGACAAGACTGTTGGATCGCTTCTGATTCTCTCCAGCTGAGCTGCAGCTTGATCGCAGCACTGGGACTAATTTCCTGGCTGTTTTCAGGGAGTCTGCCTTTGTAGGCGGGCAGAGGTTTAAATGGAATAACTTTAACACATTTCCCGCCAGTCTCCAAGCTTGAGGATTGGGAATTTCACGATTTGACTAATTGCATTACTTAGAGGTGTATAATTGGTGGACAACACAATAGCAATAATACTTTTTCCCCCCACCCCAATCTTCAAATACATTTCTGTGAAAAAAAAATAAAAAAATGAATGTTTTAGATTATGTTCTAGACAGCCAAGCAATATAGACGCAATACACTTACTTGTGTATCTACTCATCCATCTGGCTTAGCTATTCCACAGATGATGCTTTTTGCTGTCTAGTGACTCTGCTCCCATGGCCTTACCAGCAATTTTTTAAAAAAATAAAAAATATTAGTTTTTGTGATATTTCTAAAGGCTGCCAGCTCTCACTGAGCTTTGAGATGAGAGATGCTTCCCTTAAGCCTACAGGGAACTCTAAGACATTCACTAATGGATTATAATGAGTTTAATTTGCTCTAGGAAGAGTGATAAGGCTGTAAGAGCACTGAGCCATGTCTTAAACCCACATTTCAGCCATATTTAATACATGGTAAGAAAAGGAGAAGGAAAAAAGGCTTTAGACTAAAGTTAAAAAGGCCGGAAGAAATGACAAACACGAGCACATTACGAAAATCCGCTTGTGCTTTTCCTCTACCTGAAATATGTATTATCTGTGGTTGCACATCAATGCTGAGTGGGAGTCTTTTTTAGGTGCTGAATAGTTAATTTCTGAGAAGATGAATGAAGCTGGTCGTGTCTTTGGATGAGTACAAACTTACTTTTTTGCAACCCTGAGGCTGTGCCGGGGCTTATTCACTACTTCAGGGTGGGATTCCAGATCTGCTGCAGACACAGATGCACGCAAAAATCATTACGTTAAATCATGTTTTTCACGAAGGAAAATGTTATAAGTTCAGAGAAAAATGTTCTGTAAAAAGAGCTGTTAACAGACGAGTAAGTAAATCTGAATGGTATTAATTTGAAAATTATAGTTTGAAGACAATTCCCTTGTTTAATAGAACCGCAATTAAGATAATTGTTAGGTAACCATGTATAGTGCCTTGGACATAGTTTGATGGATTTTCTTTTTCATCTACTTTGAAAAACCAATATTAGGTGTAGAATATTGTAAAGTACAAAAACGGGATGCATTTTCAATATTTTAATAAATAACATAGTTGAAAAAAAAACAGCAGGATTAGGTTCTAAAATACTGTTTTATCAGATGAGAACCACCTGCTAACTCACTAAAACATGTCCTCCCATCTAAGCTAATCACCATTATTGAATAAAAGCTACACCAAGTCCCATTTGCAGTTTGCTGCAACCTAAGTAGGGGACACAGCAAACCTGTGGAAGAAGGTGTTCTGGTCAAAAGAGACCAAAAATGAAAGATTTTGGTCCACATAGAAAATGCTATGTACGGCAGAAAAATAACACTGCACAGCACCCTGAAAATAACACCCAGGTACCCTGATGGTGCCACCTCTCATGTTGGTACCATCAGGCTGAAGGAACAAAAAGTTATGTCAAAAAGTTTTTGTTAGGGTAATACTATTGTTTTGTTTTTTTTTTTATCTTGCACCTTGTCACTGACATATCCAGAGGGATGAAGAAAAGCCTCTTTGAACTCAACTCTCAGATTTGCGCCCTATTCATTTTAATCAGCCCTCTATCTTCAAGACTCATGTAATCAGAAGACACCGCCTCCTTTAACATTTTGACTAAAATATATGCCTGTTGCTTCTACATTAGTACAACTTTGTACTAATGTTTTGTTGAAAATTGCTCTGACATTTGTAACCATGATAATTTAAGGACAATTTAATCCCCTCCGCCCACCTATGAAAACCTGCAATGCAATAATTTTAAACGTTAACAGAGTCAGCAATCTGGTGAATTCATTTTGCTGATGTTATATGTGATATGAAGTTTACTAGAATGAACACATAAATGGCTGTCACTCTGCAGGATGTGTGTGTTTGTGTGAAGCCAGCTGGTTTCGAATGGCACTTTTGAGAGCTTTTATCATCAGGCTGTAATAGGGCCGAGCAAGTATGAGCTGTTATCTCTGCAGCTTCATGGGCTGTAATCCCTCGTCAATATTCTGTTTGTGTTGCGGAGCATGAGTAAATGTGGCAAACATGTAGGACCGTGAATGCTGAAAAACTCCATTGTTTTACAGCGAAGACGTAGAGCCGGTTCGCCGTTGCAGCTGCTAATTGAAGCATAAAATCAATAGAAGAAAATTACTTTATAGTGATAATTTTGCATTTTATCAGCAACTGATGAAGAAATATGCAGGTTAGATGTCGATATAACCTTGCAACCTAAACCACCCGTTCCCTCAAAGGCACAATTATTTTCCTATTAAGTTTTATATTTACATGCACAGTCACATCTACAAACAAAACAGACACCCTAGCGCTGTCAACTTTGAAGTAGGCAAACACAATGTGCTTTTCTGATATAATTAATATACCAATTAGGAAGAAAGAAAACTGGCTTCCCAAAGGCAGCTTTGCCCAGGCTCTGCTAATTAAATCAGGGAAACATGAGTGATATGAGTCCTGATCACATCTGACAGCCAGTTTCTCCATGCCAACAGCTGCAATAGGTAGGTCCACTCCTAGTGCATAGACGCAGGTAAACATGCGAAAGCAGGTACGACATGAACGTCTTGCAATGTTCTTGAAATCTAAGTCCATGGACAGTGAGGGCAAACGCGGTGAAATAAAGAAATATGTAAGAAATCAAAACTATGTTGAATATAATAATAACATCCTCTAGTCAAAATCTGAGTAGGAGCTGGAGGCTCACAGGAGATTTTTTTTCTGTCTTCGATGTTTTG
>VMRN01000004.1:478543-494967 GCA_010277015.1 Poeciliopsis turrubarensis | reverse complement strand
AGAGAGAGAGAGAGAGAGAGAGAGAGAGAGAGAGAGAGAGAGAGAGAGAGAGAGAAAGAAAGGTGCTGAAAAGCAGCCAACTACAGGGGACAATAAGTATAGAAAGTCTTAAAATTTTAAGTAATTAAAAAATATTTTCCTAATCAAGAAATAGTTACAAACTATTGGAAGCATTGGATATGAAAATGAATCTGTTCACCATTCCATCAAAGCAATTCTGTCCTATTGCAGAACGATGGGAATTCTGGGTACAAAAAAAAAAGTTTTGCTTCCCTCCTCAAACACTTTGCTTTTTTTTTTTTTTCAAAGGTTCTTCATCAGGTTGCTATTTACCTGTCATCATTGTCCCAACTGCTACTGAAATGATTGGTTTTCTCTTGAAATTGCACTGAGAAAATCACACCAACTTAAAATTTTTGGGGAATGATTAGTTTGACCAATATGGCTTTCCATTGGATATTATTTCTTTGACTGCCTACTGCAGTAGGTGAAAAAGAAATTCAGATCTGTCACATCTTTTGTGTCAAAACGTATTGTTCAGATTTATTGTTCAGGAACAGCAGCTGATTGTTCACTTTTCCAGTCATCTGAGGTAAATAACTGTGTGAAAATCAGAAAACGAAAAAGGAGAAAGTGGGTTCAGTGCAAAGAACGATGTGGCATCAAATACTGTATTTATTTTGTTCTGCTTTTGAAATGGGAAATTATTTAAGGCACATGAGAGAACTTCCACTAATAATTCAAGATGTCATACTACAATGCAAATCTAAAACTGCAGTCATTGAAATTCCGATAAACAAAATGATGTACCGAGTAGAGAGACAAACCTTGGAGGAGTGAGTGTAAAATCTCAAAATTGGCCATGGTTCTTACATGTTTTGTAGCTGCAATAGACCAAAGTACAAGCAGGAGGCTTTAATAAGCTTTAGGAAGAATTGAATATATATGTAAAAAACACACAAAAAGCAGGAATTTATAGTTTTTCTCCCAATGTGCTATAAACATTGGCACTATCACACTGGAGAAAGTGGAACAAAAGAATTCAGGAATTAAAAGCAAACAAGGAGCTCAAATATTGAGGCAACTGTGGAGAATGATGTTGAAACCAGGAGAGATTAATCATGGGGAATGTGGAACAGCCATACATTTGAGTTCCAATGAGGGGAAGAAAAGCTTATAACTTATTGCAACTGCAGTCTAAATTTCTACAATAAGTATTAAAATATTTAGAGACTTTATGTAAAAAAAAAAAAAAAAAAAAGCTGTATTCCTGTACAGCAAGAAAACGAGTAGGGGCAGAAGGGGTGGAAATAAAGAAGACACTTGTGACAGACCACCTTGACGAGTGTGAGTTGTGTGTTCAAGAGGGAAGGGAAAAAAGAACCTCAGCTGACGTTTGAGACAGTTTAGGTGTGGGAAGTGTGGTTGATGAGGTGCCATGGGTCCAAATTCATGTCATATCACACAGCTAGATGTCCATCTAAACACCTTCAGACTGTGACCTTTACTTTCATGGTGCCTTTCTGGAGGTAGACTGAATGGAGAGCTCAGACAACTTTTATTGAAAAACAAGAATCGTTTTTAACATATTCAACTAAGGCCACGACAAATATTGCGCTTGCTCTTTGGAACGCTGTGGCACACAGTACGTAGGTATCCTCACACTTGAACAGAAGGCGCTCAAAGGCTTTAACAAGGTAGCACGGTGTGCTAGTGCAGAACATCACACCTCCGTCTTTACCCAACTGAACTGAGCCAGGGAAATGAAATCAGCAGGCTGGGATGTGGGCTGTCTGTAATCAGGTTTCACCACCCTTCCCCATCGACTGCTGGGTCAAGATCATATAAGCGTGCTGCTGTGCCTGCCCTCCGTCCTGCCTCCCACTTGCCCCTTCCTCTCCCTTTCAGTTTTCTCCGGTTTGCCACTGGGCTGTCATGGCTTAAACGGACCGACGGAGGCTTTTAATTCAGTTTTGGCATCAATTAGAGGTTGAACAGGAGGCATTTCTACCTCTGTGAATGTTCAAACAATTAAAGCCAATATTGCTTTGTGATAATTGCATCGTGACATTAACGATGCCTTTACATCGTGCATCCATGATGGCTCTTTGAAAAGCACGCACAGTGACATTTACAATGAGTGGGTGATATTCCCTGACAGAGGCTACTGTATTTTATTCTTATGGGAAGCCTCCAAAGCTTTTATTGGATAAAGCACTTGCCAACAATAAAAACAATTTTAGGCTATGTGTGAAGATATATACCTATTGAGGTGCTGCGTGTTTGCAGAACTGGACTGAGCACATGAGATGACATGGAGTCAGAATGTAATGAGCCTTGATGAAACTTAATAGCAGTATTGTGAGATTGGGAGCGCTCCATTTCACTGTGATGGAAGAGGCTGTCTCTTAAAGATCCATTTGTGTCTTACCAAGGTCAGCATTTTGCCTTTAATGAGAGTAATCTCATGGCGGTGCAGTAAATACCGGAGCTGCCATCTGTACTCGAATATACATGAACATTAATATTGGAGCTGTGACACAGAATGGACACAAACAAATTGGGAGCATGCGGCATTTTGATTCTAGTTTTTATGTAAAGACTCCTGACTTTCAAATAAAATGACAGTCAACCTTTAGTTCACATTGAGTCATTTTAAATCAGACAGAAGCTCTTTCTGTTTCGGATTTCATCTTTACAGAATTTGAGGAAACCTTTAAGAATAACTGCATTTTAAGCTAATGATGAAAAAAAATTATATAAAAAATATGAACAGCCAATGATATGAAGGAGTATTATGAACCTTCACAAGTCTAGCTCATGTTTGAGTGTAAATTTCAGATGCAAACAGTCAACCCATCTTCAGCCGAATCTAAACGCAAAAGAATGAAAAGATTGAAAATAGAGAACAAAAAAAGCACGAATGCATGAACAGAATATCAGAAATAAGTAAGAAACTAAAATAAAAAGACCTAAACAATGACACTGAGCAAAGAAATTCGGTTTTATGACAAATTAAAACTTAAACAAACAAAAAAGCATCAGAAGTGAGAAAAATAACAATAAAAAAGTATTTGGCAAATAAAAGAAGTAAATATTATTTTAATATTCTTAACTAACCTATAAAAAGAGGACACATTTAGTCTGATTTTAGGTCAGACCGCCACTGTATACAATGTCAAGCCTTTTTTTTAAACTGTATTTAAAAATATTGACTGTATAAATGCATAAAAAGTATATTACAACTGAGTCATCTTCGCACATTTTAGTTAATTCAGTTCATTTATTTATTTCTTTTTTCTCCTGGGTGTGTTTACCGTTACTAGAAGAGAGTAGTGCATCATCCCAAAGAGGCTAGGTGACATCCGTGGCTGTTATGTCAGTGATGCCAGAACATAATTTCAACATTTTATGTGCAACAACCACATAATGCACATAAATCACAGTCTTCTGTGAGATGCCGTTGATTTATTCCATCTTGGAGTCTCTCAGACAAAGAATAATCAGCTTAGTCAAACAACCCTATATTTTCCGGAGAGAACTTTAATGATTCTTCACTTGTGAAAAATCAATCCACCGCAGACAGGAAAGCTGCCAAATGTGCTGGATTTCATCTAATGATCTTACATGAATTTAGAAAAGATTACCTGCATATTTCATAAAAATAGCCCAACGTGTAAAAAATGTTTCCTCACTTCATAATTAAGTACATTAACAAAGTGAAATGTAGAATTATGCATTTATTTTTTTTTATTTTTTTGCATTTAGAAATGCCTAAGTGAAAATGTGAACAAATCTTCCTGTGGGTGTTTTAACTTATTTACAGATTCAGAATGGGTGGATTCTAAGCTTTCTGATCATGTCAACCGCAAGGAAAGAGTAATAATGACAAACAAAGAAATAAAAAATCAGCTTCCAAAAGTTTTGGAAAAGTTCAAGTGCTATGAATAGCACATTGGTTTTTATTCAGTGATTTTGCCCTCACCCAGATGCTATATTAGTTACTGTTCAGTACTGGCAGAATTGATCTGAGAGGCAAAGAAGCAGATTTGCCACCAGTGAGATGTCCTTGAATGAAGGTGATAAACCAAAAACGTTTTCCAGTGGAACGCTCAGTGGCCAACAGCTTATTTTATGTTTTTGCTGTGCATGTATTTAACATTGTGTTACAAGAAAAAAAACAGAAGAAAGAATATTAGTGGTGCAATCGCTTTTAAGAACAATGTGTGTGAAATTAGGCAAGCTATTGTTCTATCTCCAATACATTTTTATGCTTATTGGATAAGCGTATCATGTGATGTACGTACATGCAGACAGTGAAGGTGTGGCCTGAGGAGATGGACATACCATACGGATGTTTGCATATTCTTAGACAGCTTCTATTCTTCTAGGAAAATAGCCAAAAAAAAGAAAGATTCAAAGAAATCCCTGTGTCATGAAATGTTTTGTGCAGAAAAAAAAAGAAAAAAGAAAAGTGTTGCATGAAATCAAGTGAGAAAAAGACTCTAACTACCAAATATTTCAGAATAGCCACTCACGAAGCTCACAGGAACCCATTATGCACCAGCGCCGTCATTTTCTCGAGCTGCAACCTAAGTGGAAGGAGCAGAAATACGAGGTGTTTGGTCCTCAGAGGGAAGGCAATGCTAAGAAAAGACTGAAACATGACCATTAAACGACAAGATATACAAGTTAAAACCTGGCAGGAAATAATGGCGTATTTCCCTTCCTCCTCTGACCTAAGCTTTGTTGGAAGCTTGTGGGACCATCTTAAGTGAGAGATTAAAAGTGGAAAAACAAAAAAGAAACAGCACACTTGTTCTGGCAGCTTCTGGTAGGCGGTGGCTGCTGCTGCACCAAATGTTGACCCTCTGCAGATGAAGAAACTGGTGGACTCAGAAAATGTGAGACTTGTGATCGTCATTGAAAAAAAAGGTGCGAAATTTCAGACATCTTTTTTGATGTCTGAAATTTTATCTGCAATGTTTTTTTTTTGTTTGTTTTTGGGGGTTCTCTTTCACTTCCACAAAAAAAAAAAATACAAGCAATTGAGCTGCATCTCTCCACACAAACAGTTACCCTGTAATTTAACCTCCAAAAGATATTTTCATTAATAAAAATTACACTCTGAATTAGCTGAGAGCACTACGGTTATTCAAAATGAACCTCAATCCTCAAAAATACTACTTCCCTGGTCATTTTACACACATTGGACTCTGAAAACGCAATAGTTTGAGTCATAGGTGAGAAGATACAGGTGTGTAAAACTGAATTAAAGCTATGTGGTAGAACACCGTGCCAAAACTGCTGCAAAGCCACTTTAAAAAAAAAAAAAAACATCAGTTCTCACTCCTCCCTGACTGCTTCCCTGTCACCTCAAGCGCCATCAGGACCTGCTGTGACAAACTGACACACGAGGCGTCTGCAAGCTGTCTTCAAGCCAGACAGCTATGTCATCTTATCCTGATCTGGCACAGCGTTCCGGAAAGCAGAGGATTAAACCTACTGTTAACTTCATGTGCAGAAAACACCCTCAACAACCTCGCCGCACGATGATCCAAATTTTGACAGCTAACGTTTGTTTATGTAGTGGTATAGTTTCCACGGCTTCGGTGACGTTGCCAGATCGTTATTGGCTTGCCTGGCTAATGAACCTCAACACAACAAGGGAGCATTATCACCGAGATTATAGCTGCCTACATGATAAATGACAAAGCACAACTATAGGTCGATGCAATTACATTTTATTGATCTGATAATGAGCCAAATAATACTTTGCAGAGGCCATACCAAAGATTGAATTAAGTTGCACAGTCAATCATCCTTTGGATCTATTCATATTCATAAAACTGCGTCTGATATATTTGGGCCGACCCAGTGGTGTCTTACAAAAAAAAAAAAAAAAAAAACGGAACATGATTTTAAATAGAAAATCAAAGTGCATATGGAAACTTAATTGCTTTACCGCTTTCTGGTTCTTTGATGTCTCAGCTTCTCCACAGACTGTGAAAACCTCCCCAGCGACTGCCACAGACCACTGCACAGTACCATAATATTACAGCTGCCACGACTCGCCTCTCTGCTAAAATTTTAAAACTCTTCTCAGCATCACCCAATAAGGCAAATCTCTCGGCTCTTCGCGTCGCTATATTATTCAACGGCTTAATATCCGCCAGTGTGTTTTTAATATTAAGGACATTCTTGATTGCATGAATAAAATATGAATTAAACGAGGAATCTTAAAATAATTAAAATCTAATGAGGTTCCCACGTACAATCCTTGATTCTCTACTGTTTTGTGACAACTACTTCACATTGTGAGGACTCTGCTGGGAGTCGTCCAAAAATGTTATTCCTAACTAACTATAACTTAGGACATGGCTGGTGTGGGAGGACGTTCCCCGGAGGGACCGAGGCCACCGTCAAGCACTTTGTCCAGCTTCTTTGCTTCTCTCCTTTATCCTTCCTACCTTCCTTAGATGGCCTCCACAGATATTTTAATATTTTTAAAACACAACACTAACTTAAAGAAATGACCTCAGCCTTTTGCTTCCCCTTTCATTTGCGGTGATTTCTCCAGGTTCTCAGGAACGTTTGAACATTTCATCTGAGTTATGATTAGACTAGAATTTTTGCAGTATCACCTGGATTTGAATATCTTATACATCTTGTTTTTATCTTTATTGTAGTAAGTGTAAAAAAGAAAGCATATTTTGTGTCTGGTTATAGCCTCATTCCACCAGCTCATGTTAGTTTGGAGCTATCTTTGTGTCTAGTTCAGTTCGCTCTGTGTTATTTATTCACCTTCTCTCAGTCTCCTTGTTTTTCTCTCCCTCTGGCTGTTCCACATTCCCCTGATTAAGCTCACCCAGATCCTTGGTGCACAAGGTTTTCTGGTTTTCATTACTCATTACTGCTTTCTTGCCTTACACTGCCCATGCTTCATGTCCCCGTTCTTCGAATTCTAAGTCTGTATTTTCTCCAGTTTAGATCTGCTGTTAAATCTGTTTTACTGCACTATGTGGCTCCCAAGCTACTGTCAACTCCCACACTCCTGCCAGCAATTTGGTCCAACTTCAACCCCGCAGCACATGACGAAATGACCTTGTGACGCCCCTGGTGTTGAAGCCTCTACCTTCTCTTTTGCACTGCAGAGAAAGTGACACATTTAGAGATGAGCATCAGCACCAAGTTTCTGACACTTCAGGTTTTTTTAGACACTCTAACTTGACGCCTTAGCTTAATTCTGCTAATCAGTGCGCGTCTTTTTTTTTTCTCCAGCGTGTTTCTCCCAGTCCCATGTTTACAATATGAAATACTTCTTGCTTGAGGTGAAATTTTTTCTATTAAATATTTTAATTACCTGGGTTTTCTGTCATGAAATGGCATTACGGACACTTTTGCTGAAATCATAGCAGGTCTATCAACTATCCAACACACATAGAAAGTAAAACAAACAACAAAGCTTGTGCAGAATAGGCAACATGACACCTGTTTGTCCATGTAATTATGAACATTACCAATGATTTGGAGCCCAGTGCTAACAAGAGGTTTATTTTTACAACAAAAAAGTAAGACAATAGAGCTAAACCAAAATCACACAGCAGTTACAGACAAAATGCATTTCTAAACACTTGGGATCATCGTACACCATTTTACCAACTTGTTTTGGTAAAAACAAGCACAGTTGACATTTAAATACAGAAGCTCATTTAAGACTTGACACCACGCCGTGTCTCAAAGCTTCTTTGCCTTCCTCAAGAACTGCATTTCACTTTTAAAATATCTGACACGTCCTTGGTACGGTGTCCTGGCTACATATTATAGAATAGTATGACAACTCTGTATGATTATTATTTTATGTAATTGCATTGCAGTTCTGTTCATCCTCAGGGAAAATGTTATCAGTAAAGCATGAGCATTCTGTGCTTCACATGGCGTCTCACTCACTGTTTTCAGTCTGTGTTGATACAATATACTTTTTTTCCTCATTTCATCACCACCACCAAAATAAGAAATGTATATATTGCTACATGAAATTTGTATGGGCAAAAAATGTAGCCTGCAGTCCAAGCAAACAACAGTCAGATGTTTTAATGAGCACAGAATACAGCAGGCTTGGTTACTTACCTTTAAATGATGGTATTCAAAGTACAGCACCTTATGAGATTCATAAGTAGAGCACCTTATGAATCTCCTATTGTCAAGTAACTCTGAAAAGCTGAGGCATAAACACTTGGGTTATTATCTTCTCTGTCCTGCCAAGTACAGGAGAAACCCAGACAATGCTGGTGGGTCTGAAAATCTTTTGAAGCTGGCAATAGTCATCTGAAAACCTCTACCAGGGCTTTTCAAAGTGTGAGAGAGTTAACCTCCCTCAGAGAGCAGATAGACAACTGTGCTTCATCCGCCTTGTCATTTACGATGCCAAAACTAAGAAAAAATTTCTGCTGTGACTGCAATTTATTTAACCTTTTGTAAAAATAAATAAATAAATAAAAGAGAATAAAAAGACAAAAAAGGAAAGTAAGTAAGTAAGAAAGAAATATAAACTCCTGGATCTCTGTAGAGAATATTCAGGTCAAGCCCAGGAAAAATATCAACTCGAAATAATAGTCATAGCTAATGTTTCTTGTCTCGCTCTGCAGCTTTAAGTCTCTGAATTGATGAAATTGATGACGGTTTTACCAAATATGTTGAAATCAGCTTTTTATAAATGTACCTACACTTGATGATAATAGTAATAATATTAATAATAATAAGAATAATTAAATAAATCTTGCAAGCTCAAAAGCTGTCGACAAACAGAAGATGAAATAGGTGTGATTTCATCTTTTTACTCCTGGATTAGACGAATGTCTGAAATTAAATTAAAGAACTTTCTGCATGGATCACTTGCAAAAAAAATAAAATAAAAATAAAATCACTCAGTTATTGCAGCCTCTGATTTATTTACAAGATGATGATGAGCTCCCTTTCATTTAGGGCTTTTGATCATTCGAACTTTTCAACCAAAAAGACGGAAAGGCAACGTTTAATCTCGTTAGGAAAACCTTTGACAGGTTTTTTTTAAAGCATTCCTTTTTTATCTTAATGAAACCCCCAAGCTGAAAGCCTTTAAAAGTGATACAGTGTGTTGTGGTGCTGCCTTAGTAAAACAATTTTTATTAATGTAGAACATCAGGCTGTCTGGGATGTGACAAGAAAAGAAGAAAAAGGAGCGACACACACAAACCATACTACGATGTGAGGCTTTAATCACATCCATCAGCACCCTTGCGTCTAACGATGCATCGAAATGTGTCTACGTCTATACGTATAATGTAGTCAAAAGCACATTTTTAGATGGCATTCTGCCATCTTTGGGGGGATTTATCAAAGACCCAAACACAGACAGCCATTGAGTTGAGAAGTTCGCTAAAGTGAAAGAAAGATTCACAAAACTTGGAAGGAACTCGGCATACAAGCTGAGCTACAAGGGACCACAGAGTAGAGAACAGGAGAATCCAGTAAGGGATGACTGAGAATAGGAGGCTGAAACACTGAGGAGCTTGATTACCTGACAATATACATGTGGCTGATTGGAAACAGGTTGCAGCTGTGAGAGGAGGCTGACCAAGTAGGGTGAGTGAAGAAGACGAATGAACACGAGGAGCTGAGAAGGAAATTAAAAACACACAAAGGGAGAAGACTTAAACCAATCCAAGGAAATCCACAAATAAAGTACAATAATAAACTCAAATGCACAAAGAATAAAAATGCCAGGACAAACACGAATACCATCATGAATCTTAAGTCAAAGCGTAATCTGAAAATGTTGCAAAAATCTGGATCTAAACAGACCTGAGCGATTTTTAAAAAAAGTTTATCTAGCAAAAGCCGCATAGCAAAAGCTAGGCTACATCTACTTCTGGATTTTTTGTGCACGTACAAAGAAAGTAGAGGAAGTAGGAGAATATCTAGTGCAGCTTTATTATTTGTTTTTTTAGTAGGATTTGTTTTTCCATCGTCACAATTTTGAATCCCATGGAGGGTTTGTGGCCCAGGTGCTTGTTCTGTGTTTTCCTATTCTCTCTGTTGCTAAAGTCATATGCCAATAAAAAAATAAATAACTTGGGACACTGGGAGAGCAAAATCCTCCTTTTCATCTGTCGTTCATTCCCTTGACTTTGCAACCCTAAGGATTCTTTGGTTTGTATTGTGCATTTTCCCTCCTACTCCCTGTTAGACAAGTACACATCCACTCATTTCTCAACCCTACATTAAAGGACTTTTGTTGTTTTCAAAACCCTGCTGAAACCGGAGAGCTGGAATAATTTATGTTCCAACTGGGATGTATTTGGGTGTAACACTTCCTCGGGCTGCTCACCATCCAACGTCCCACCTTTGTGTTCCAAAGAGTTTCCCCAGCATTAGTCCAGAGAGCGAGAGAACAGCAAGTCCAATTCCTGATAAACTTTTCTTTGTGGTGCTGCGGTTTCTGATGAAGTCGTGTTGTTTTTCTCAAAACTACTTTTCTTAAAGTGCTCCAAAATCAATGAGAAAGGATTTCATTTGCTTAGCTACTTGCGACAAATTCATCTTTATTAATTAATTACTTGTCAGACTTTGGTCTTATTTTGCTAACTGGGAAAGAAGACAAAAAAATAAAAACTGTTAAGTGGTTCTCATCTTAAAATGGTCTGTGCCATATTCAGCTCAGTGTTCTCCATTTTCCTCCCTCATCGAATCGCTTTTGTGCAATAGATCAGGGGAGTCATTATGAAAAGTCACTTGTGACTGAATAATTAATTTTTAGCACATTTCCTCAGATTTTATCAGTGCTCTGAAAAATAAGTGGATGTGATGCATTTCAAATGTGGCTGACCGAGCCAATCAATTAATGAAATCTCCCAGTTTCATTGATGAAAAAGTTCATCCTTGAACATGCTTGGCAGCAGTTTGGTCTCCCAGAAGAGAATATTATATTATCCCCACTGACCAATTGTAGAACGTTGCGACTTTTTTTTTTTCTTCGAAAGAGATTCGTTTCAGTTTGTAGTTTGCAAATGTATTTATTTTGCTCATATATTATCAAAACTTTCAAAGAAAAAGTCTGGAATTTCATCTAAGTACTTTTTATCTTTTCAAAAATATGTTTGTATTTTCAGATTTAATTTTCTAGCCCACTGTCTAGCAGCTGTTTCCATCCATCTAAACATTTATCTATGCATTCATGCATTAGAATGAAAATCAGATTTTCTAATGTGTAAACAAGGAATTCTGACTATCATTTTATGTCCAGAATCTGTGGGGTCTGCAGAGATGTTAGTGGTTCAATTGTTTGGCCTTCAGACATCAACAACTCCTTCATCCATGTAAGGTTTTTGCCTATCCCTAACTCTTGATACACCTGCGTGGAAAAGTGACATTTTGACATGGAAAATGTTTCCATGTCAAAATAAAATGTCATGTAAACATTTTCCTGTCAAGCCCGGGAAGATTCCTCATTGCCAAAATTGGCCTGTGCTGCTTGCAAAGCAGTTTGGTGAACCTTTTAGTGTAGAACAGAAAAGCAAGCATTTGAAGACATGCTATAGAAACAGGAAACTAAAGAGCAGAGAAATGTTAATTCAGGTTATAAAACTTGATGGATGCAGAATAACTGCATATACAGAATAACTTTTGGAAGTGGCCTGCATATATCAGCGCTTCTATTTGCCTGTGGTCAAGAAAGGGAATGTAAAAGTTTCATATGTCTTCTTAATTTTTGTGTACAGGTTGGGTTCAGACCAAAACTGCCAAAAATGATAAGGAAGAAAAACAACAAAACATTTTTGATAACTTGAATATGAAACTGACATTTCATTTAACAAACTGGCCTAATTTGATCATCACAACTTTACTTTTATCCTCCCACCTCACAAATAAAAGTCACTCAGCGGGACAAAAACAGTGCTGGGAAAGTTTCTTGTCTGCAGTTGAGATGATGTGTGGGTTGACCAATCAGATGTTGTGTTTGTTGTCTTCAGTGAGACGCATAAGCGATTTAAAGTTGCAAAATAGCTAAAAAAAAATAAAAAAAAACATCTTCATTAGAGGGATACATATAACTCAGATTTGATTCAACTACAAATATATTTACCAATTAGGTGGATATATTACCTCTGTTAATGATGGTGA
Source organism: Poeciliopsis turrubarensis (assembly GCA_010277015.1). Lineage (NCBI taxonomy): Eukaryota > Metazoa > Chordata > Actinopteri > Cyprinodontiformes > Poeciliidae > Poeciliopsis > Poeciliopsis turrubarensis. The sequence goes on along the minus strand of VMRN01000004.1, from coordinate 482,805 downwards.
GTTGCAGTCGCAGCACAGAGTTTGACAGTAAATATGAGCTGATTTTCCTTTCAGATAATCTAAGATACATTTTGCAGATAAAATACAAGAAAAAGTTTAGTTTCACATCAAATATGTTGTTGCTGACTGACTTGCAAAGCGCGGTTTCAGGTTACTTTACTCTTTTGCACCTATTCAGCACCTGTCAGAGGCCCTGTCACCATGTAACAGTGCAGACAAAAGTCGGTACTGCAGCGTCACAAACATCACACCTGCCATTTCATTGCAGGACAAAGATTTACCACAGAGCTCAACAGTTTTTTTTTCTTTTTTTGTTGTTATTTTCATGAAAAACAAAATATCTGGGAAAAGCTTCTAGTCTCCAAACATTTCTTTGGTTTGTATCCATGTATTTGCTATGTAAAAAAAAAAAAGAGAAGAAAACATTTTTTAACATAAAAAAGCAATAGAAGAATGATGAAACACTGAAATCTACAAGCATCACCAATATACCGTCTTCTCCAGGTATGATGCATTCGGAGAAAAATAAAGAATGCTCAAACGGTTTGATGATCGTTTGCTCAAAGGGGGGAAAAAAAAAACATTTTTATAGATAAATGGTGTGGGCTGTCAGCTCGCTTTGAGTAGATAGTTTCGACAAAAAAAAAAAAAAAAAAAAAAAAAAAAAAAGTCTTTGATTTAGCTGGATTGTTTGCAGCAGAAAAACATTACAAACAATGTAACAAAGTCCTGCGGGTTTCTCCACTCACAGACAAAACGAGGTTTGCTTTGCCATGGAGCTTTTAAATCTCCGATCCATAAACAGATTTATAACCTGGAACAAAATGATTACTGTGGTTTTCTTAATGGGAACCTAGAATGTCATATTAAATTATTTTAATGGAAGTGAACTGTCAAGTATTTTTTTTTACCCCTAATTATGACTAAAAAGTGCCTCCTTGTGAAGGGAGGTGAACCGAAAAGCCACCCTCTCCTCTCTTGTTGTGCGGGTCATGCTGCAGTCTTTCTAATAATAAAAGAAAACAAATATGTTTGGAAATGCAGCTGACAGATTACGTAGATGAGAAATCCATAGGTGGAGAGCAACTGGAGTCATCAGGTAGGCTCAAAGTCCCCTGACAATCACAAGCCCTCAGAGAGGTTTGGAACAATTTCAGAAAATAATATATTTTTAGTAGATTTTGTTTCCTTCGGTTTGTGTTGCTATCTTAAAGAAAAGTGTTCTCGGCAGATCAAACTGTTGTCTACAGAAGAACACAAGCTTGTCCAATCAATCCTCAGACAGAAGAGATTGGATATGAACTACAGGTATTTCAAAAAAGAGAAGTATATCTCCAATCAGAAGTATTATGTCTTTTCAAACTCTAGCTTTGATTGTGTTTCAACCTCTCTGACATCCTCAAAAACTGGAGACTAATTTATTTATTTATTTTTGTGAACTATTGCTGTTTAATCTTTATCACTACAATTTTTAGACAATGAAGTTGTATAAAACTGCAAGAACTAATTATTGTGATTTTTTTTTCTTACCAGAAAATGGCCACAGTTAGTAACTGGTTGTGTCTGAACTAGGGAATGTAATCTCTGTGAAATAAACATTTGATACATTGAAGAAACGTGAGCATTTTTGCACAATACGCATCAGTACCGAATAGTAGCTCACAATTTTCCAGTTGTGGAAAAGTTTGGAGCCCCTTAAGGGACGTGGAGGATTTTTTTTTTTTTCCTTTTACGTTCTCTTGCAATAATGTACTGATCGGTTCATGCGGCATAATTGAATACTGTAAGCCTTTCTTATGGTGGCTATCGCATCTTATGCCTTTGCATATAGTTTTCATAAGGCTTTTCCATGTATGTTAATATCTCGTTGTGAAATATGTGAAGCTTCAGATCTTTTTCTTTAGGATAGAAATGCACCACAACCGATGATATGAACAGAAACTTTCTGTAAATAGGATTTTCAATCGCTTTTTTGCACCAGAGTTAATGATATGCAAGTTTCATTGAGGCTCTTTAAATATGTATGTATTTGACATTTGAATTTGACATTTGTGACAGCATACAAAATTGACCAACAAGTATCGCAGTAAGCATATTGAAAGGGAATGTAAGAGAGTTCACTAATCCACCATCCCTCGCTAATTTCCCATTGTCAATACTTCCAACATGTAGCTTTTAGCAAACAAGTGATTTGTGGTGTGTTCATGCTAGCAGATGAAGCACAATCCAAGAGAGATATTCTCGAGTTAAGAAATCCTTAGTCATACAACAGGCCTTAATGGTGGAAGTGAATCATGTAGCCAGATGGGGGCTGAACATTTGTAGCAAAGCAACAAGGTGGCAGATGTTTGGTGGTCTGCCAGAGGAGACTGGGCGCTCTGCCTGTGGCGGCTGATTGACACCAGAGTATAACGGTGAACCCGCCTGTCTTGAGAATCCCTGCTGTGGGATTGATGGAGGTTGGATTGAAGGAGCTGCATTATTCTGGTACGGCAGACCCAGATTTATTTAGTTTTTATTTTTCGCAAAATATTGTTGATCGAGGACCAATTTTAAAGTAAATGGCCAGAGGTGCATTTCCTTCCAATGACGGTACAGTTATAACAAAAAACAAAAATGCCAAGCCACAATGAAATCTGACTTCCCAGTGCAGTGAAGTTTTCAAAAAGCTTGTGCAGAAAAGTGTTTCTCTATAGGTCAGAGAGGCTACTGGTGGTGGATGGCTAGCGAGATGGCAAAGTGCAGGCTGTTCCAGAGTGGTTTCCTGGCTTTAGCAAACAATATCCAGGGAGAACAGCTTTTGATAGAGTCCATTGTGCATTTTAAAGCAATTTCCTACTGTGGAACATCTTATTTATTTATTTATTTTTTACAAGAAAACCAGTTTGATGGTGAAAGCGTTCCTGCTGTGACTAGTTCAACGTTCTAAATTTGAGTCAGAATATGACTGATTATCCAGGAACTATTAAGGACATGTGCACAGATGCTGAAACAAGCATTGACGAGAGTAACATTCATCCGCAGGATTTAAACGATAATGAATCTATTCATTTTCATAATTGATGTTGTTGATTTGATGGATTTCTACTCATATTTGCCACTTGTTCAGACCATATTTGGCTGTTATCGCCTCAATTATCTGAGACATCAGCAGATCAGATATAAAGCTGGCATGCAAATTGAATGTCCTATTAATCAAACACTCTGGAAAATGCAAAACTAAGCAGAGGACACCATTTTGTGACTGGTGCAGAACTAAATCAGGAGCTGGGCTTAGTTACATCAAACAGCTACATGCACTGAAATAAATACACGATATTTAATTTAAATTTGCTCAGTCAAGACATCCAAAAAGTCGGATTGAGACTTCTAGGCTACTTCTCACGTAAGACACAAACATAATGATCTTAAATTAAATATGTAGAAAGAGAAAATCTGTTTTTAAATTACCAGCCAGACACAGTTCATTTTGTTTAAACAAAATTATCCCTCAGTGAAAATCTCTCGTTGTCGCCGTCGCACAGCCACATTGGAAACTTACCTGCTGGCATAATTCAAGGACTATGTGTCGATCTAAATGGGTTAAATCTATGAATTAACCCACTTGGCATTCACTAGCTGTCTCAAATTCAATTTTCTCTCTCTCATACTCTTCTACAGAGTAGGTAAATTTAATCTCATGGATATAAATAGTAATTTCTCTCTGACAAAATGAGTCAGGCATACTCACGCACACACACACACACGCACGCACACACACACACACGCACGCACACGCACACACACACACGCACACAAGATAAACTGATAAAAGTGACGAATCTATATAAATGTTTTAATTTATTAATTTTTACAGCAGTTGTTTAACAGAGAGCATGAAGCCGATTCTTAAATTCCCCACATACATTATGGTGTCTTTACAATTTTTGTCCTACTTTGATATTATTAAATATTGTTTAGATTTTGCATTCAGTAGATGCCTAAACGGGAACAAGTTTTATGATTTCTCTCTTAAGTCATGTGGACTTGAGTGTGAAAAGTAAAGTAAGTTTTTTTTTTGTTTTGTTTTTTTTTTATTATTTGATATCTTCCATGCTCTCTCTAAATTATTAATTAGGCCGTATGTGGTAAAAACTCAGGCTCTGCTTCACGATAATTTTGGTAGAAGCCAAGAAGAAAATAAATATAAATATTTATATATATATTTATATATATAAATGCAAAACTAAGCAGAAGGACACCATTTTGTGACTAGTGCAAAC